>JAESUZ010003696.1:600000-940316 GCA_017311185.1 Proteles cristata cristata | reverse complement strand
TTTAATTTTGAGTGAGAGACAGAAAGACAGAGTGTGAGCAGGGAAGGGGCAGAGAGAGGGAGACACAGAATCTGAAGCAAGCTGCAGGCTCTGAGATGTCAACACAGAACCTGACGCAGGGCTGGAGCCCATGAACCATGAGATCATGACCTGAGCCAAAGTTGGCAGCTTAACTGACTGAGCCACCCAGGCACTCTGACAATTTCTAGTTCTAATATGTGAGCAGAGCTACTGGGTGTCCTCCAGCCTTGTCTCAGGACTCTCCCACCCCCTATCTCCACACTTGCATATATATACTTCTTCATGCTCTTTTCCTCTACTCTGGACAGAATAAAGATGAGTCCTAGAGAAGCCTTTGAAACCATGTGTTGAAAATGGCAAAACTCCCATCAGCCTGGGTCCCTGAATGACTGTGTGGAGCTGTGTGGAGGAAGGATAACTGTTGACTTGTTCACCTGCTCTATATAGTTATTATATCAACAAGAAATATATTTCTATGGTATTTGAATCAGTATATATTTTCTAGGTCTATTAATTATAGTACTTAACCTACACTAATCCAGGAGAAGAAATAAATGAATCCTCACAATAATAATTCAACATTGTGAACAAAGGAGTAGGAAAAAGCATAGAGTAGTCAAGGTTCAAAATTAGAACAACTTTGCAGTGAAAATCCTTGGGCCAGGAATAGGATCTTAGTGTTAAATAGGTGCAATGAGTAAGGGCATCAAAATTGGGCAAAGCAATCCTCTTCTCACGTTCAAAACTGTGTTTCCCAATGTTTTAGTAGGTATCATAAGTCAAGTAAACAGGATAATTACTTAAAAGAAAGCCTTACAGATTTCTTTCTCTCAGAAGCTCCTGAAGCCTGTTGCGTTCCATTATACACAGGATAAAAGCTTCTTGAAATCTTCCAGTGACTGCCTTTTCTAATCATAGCAGCCAAAGTTCTTACCATGGTTTATAAGACGTTACATGATCCATCTCTGTCTTTCTACTGACCTTACCTCATGCCACAATCCATGAGAGTTCAGGCACTGAATGAATTGTTCATCACTGTATACCGGCATTTAGGAAATACTTTTTGAAAACATTTCCCAAACTTACTTGAAGGAATTTTCATTTGTAGAGTATCTTTAAAACTAGCTTTGAACACATTTTAGAAAATATGAGTTTAGAGAAAGCTCTAAATCTTTCCCTGCAACTTCATATGGATTCAGATACACAAACAAATGGAGAAGAAAATTACAGTTCATCTGGGGATAAAGAAGTATCCTTTGCTGCTATGCAGAAGACTTTGGGAGCAACCAGACAAACAGGTTCATAAAGTGAATGGAAAATGGAAGGCTAGACTCTCCATGACTTCATTGCTTTCTCTCCTCCACTGCCAAGATAGTGATGATGAGTGTTTTCCCAGGTCAAAGAATCCTCATTGGGCTTAGTGGCCAAGTGTCAACAGCACTTAGCTGATTTAATCTCTAGTAATTCATCAAAGATCTGACCTGCCATTCGGTTTTGAACCACTTTAGTTATTATCAGTGGCTTTTCTATGGTAAAGTAGGGTATGTCCAGCTTTGGAGAGGCCTCACTTTCATTTTCTGCATTACACAGCTTCCTCCAGTGCTCTGAAGTAGATAGGGCTTACCTTCCACATGTGTTATCCTGCAGGGAGTTTGGCATTTGCTGAGAAGTCAAGTGAATTTCATCATCATCATTATCATCATTGAGCATTTGCTGCTCACCTCTTCTGACGCTCTGCATGCTATACATCTCTGCATAGCAACCCCTCATGCGAGGCTGCCATCTTAAGGTCAAAGAAATGAGGGAACCAAGCAGTTAATCATGTGCAACTCCCATCTGTTAATAAACAGTGTAAATAGGACAAAATTTATCATTTGCTTTTGGAGACACAAAGGTTAAGTGCTTTGTCCCAACCTACAAATCAAGAGACTGTCAGAGCTTAGAATGCACTAGGGAGAATTGACAGGGTTCTCTTCAATCCACCAACACCTTCTCTCTCCACAGAAGTGTTAGTTGGCTAAAATATCTCCATGGTGGAAATCAGCAAATGACAGTGAAAAGACAGTGAAATGACAGTGAAACTTAAGTATCCGAAGCAACTGATGGATACTTGACGTAAAACTATGAGAGTCCAAGTAGAAATGTTCAATCAACAGATTCCAATCTTCTCCACAATGGAAGGCAAGTATGATTTGCTAAATTTCATCCCATCCAGACTATAAAACAAATGAGTGCCATTTAAAGAAAGGGTTTCAGAATTCTCCAGTCATATCAACTCATTTACTCCTCATTTCCAGACTTGTTAAATAAGGCAGAATGCCATCTCATCACAGCTGAAAGTAGTTCGGGCAAGATCTAAAGAAAAACATTTCTTGGACATTATTCTTCATGTGATTTTTTTTTAAAGTGCCAAGGGGTAAAGAGAAATAGAAAAACCAGGATGTATTAGTTGGCTGTCAGCCCCCCTTCATCCCTGGCTTTAGCCTTCCAAGTTCCATAACTATACAGTTTAGGGACTTCCCTAAGAGATACGGTCTGGGCCAATAAGCCTCAGATGCTGGAACCTCAGGTTTCTGAGTTCAGAAAGACACTGATCTTCCTTACTCAGACTTTTGATTTCAAAGTTGGGACCACTGTCCTTTGGAGATCAGATGAGATCAGGTATGTTCAGGGTGGTATGGCCATAAACAGGACCACTGTCTTTTTATATGATAAGGCCTCTTCTTTCCTAGATCACTACACTATTTTTCTAAGTCAAAGCAACTGCTAAGGTATGGATCCATAAAGCCAAGGACAAAGTTTGATGCTTAGGTGGATACATTAAGTTCCTTTTGTGTCATGGGCACAGAGTGCACCATTTTGGAATCTCATTATTTCAGAGATGATGGAGTGAGCCCTTGGTGGATGAATCAGAAAAAGGAAACTTCTAAAAGCTGTTTATTTTTAAAATCAAGTACAAATCACTGAGTAGAGTTGAAAAGATACACCTATGATCTGGCTTTAGTCAATATTTTCAGCTTCATTTTTCATCCCTCTCTATGGACTCTGAATTCTATTCTTACTGATGCACCTGTAGTTGCCAGAATGTTCCATGCTCTTTCTTTCTCCTCTGACCTTTACATGTGCAGTTTGTAGTTCCTGGGAATTCCCCAAGGAAGTGAACATGTCCTTTCCTCCGGGAAGCATGTACCAGGCAGAGTTAAGGACTTCCACCTTTGTGCATCCATATGCCATATTATATTTTATTTGATTTCACATTCAGTTATTTCTCTGCCACTAAATTGGAAGCTCCTAAGAGGGGCCTAGGTTTGTCACAACGCAGATGCTCAACAAATGTTTGTAAATGGAGGATTTGATTATCATAAATAAAAAGTTAAGTGTATTTCCTAAGGATAGCAGGCTGGAAATCTTATCTCTCCTGAATAATTTTATCCATGCATCTTAGGTGTTCCTTCAATTGTTAAGTCTCAGAATCTGCTAATGACTCTTTGGAATGACATGGACATGGCCTTATAGATTTAATAGAGAAAAAAAGTTAAAATTTCCTATGGAAAAGTATTTCAAATTACTTTATATTTGTATTAGCATATCATATTAGTAAAACTGAATCTCATATTAATGAGATTTTGTTTCTGTCCATCCATGAGAGGCTCCGGGTGAGGGTAAAGTAAATTGATACTACTACATGTAATTTTTTTAAGCTGAAATATGGAGGAAAGAATGTTCCTAGATGTGTTACAGCATGATTTATAATCCTCTCAGTCCTAAGAAGCAAATTAAAGTCTAGCAGATGGTTCTCTGAAGCCCTGTAATGAAGTTTGTCTGTAGCTATAGTTACATGTTTTAAGAATCAGAAACATCTTAGTGAATTGTTATTGAATTGTAGAGCTTCTCCAAGATGTAGAAAGGCTTCTCCACCCAGAAGCGTTGGCCAGAGAGGATGGGATGCGTGGTTTGGAGGCAGCCAACCCCTCCAGCTCATTTCCTGGCAAGTATTTTCCCAGCTGCCTGAGGCTGTCCTTCCCAGGCAACTCTTGTCGTGAGGAACAAGCCACGGAAGTTGCCTTTGTCCAACTTGGTGAGTGAGGCTTGATGTGGAGCAACAGATTGCCCTAGAATGTAAGTTCCATGAGAAGATAGTCAGTTTCGTTAATAGAGGTACACAGGCCCTGAAATAGTTTTGGCACATAGTCGGCATACAATAACTGTTCGTCGAATGAATGAATAAAAGATTCTGACAGTCTGGCCTCTTGAAGATGACTCTGTGTGACCCTTGGGCTCCTGGAGGTTCCTTAAGCACTGAGAAATTCCTGTCAGGAGGGATGGGATCACTGAACTCTTGGACCTGAGTTCTAAAGAGTGCAGGTCTGTTCTTCTCTCCTCACCCAGTGTTTAACCTGGTTTTTGCTTAGATTCCCATTCAAGTTTCATTCACTTGGTGGCCATCCATACACCCTTTTTAGCCCCCTAAGAAAACTTTGCTTCTCTATGGCTAGAGATGGTTGCTGTCTGCTTTGTCTACTTCTTGACAATCTATACCTCCTCCGTGGGGTGTAATGACAGATCCTGGTCCTTCCTCAAAGCCTGGCCTCTCTGTGAATCAACAGCCGTCCCTATCCAGTAAGCCATGAGACATGGTATGTTTTAAGAGAAATTATGAGTCCACCAGTGCCTTGGCACTGAGGCAAATGAGGTCATCTGAGAGAATTATGGATGTGTCTATAATTGGACACTTGAGCTATATCTTCACATCCATTGGTATATTTTTCTGATTCAGGCCTCCTTGCTTGAGACATAAAATCTCAAGCCCCAGAAGACTCAACTTCCCTTTTCCAATGGTACTTTTCAGACAAGACCCTTTAGAGATTACCAAGGGTCATTTTAATCAACGTGAAAGACATCTCTTATTATGATGGCTTTGCTGACAAATAATTAAGATGAATTACTAGCATATACTTGTCCCAGCTGCCTCATTGGTGTCCATTTGGAATAAGCATATGAAGCTCATAGTCCATGCCTCAGCTCTTTAAAAGCAATTTATAACCTAACTCACCATCCTAACTACCTGAGAAGATTTTAATCCTAAACCTGTCACCACCCATTATTTTCACAGGGTCCTGACAGTTCTACATTAAAACAGTTTATAAGTAAAAGTTAACAAGGCCTAGAGAGAGTGATTTATGTTTCTGTATGTGAAACAGTCAACATTCTTTCCCTGGCCAAAGATAGCCCAGAGCTCTCTGTGGACTGAAAGAAGAAAATTATCTCAGAAAGATGAATGGCCCATGCCTTTGGGCAGGTGGCTGATGTGTGGTCCTGGGCCTGAGGCCCAGGCATCAAGCAAAGCTTATGAATGTGAGGAACGAAGTACAGCACGCCCGACCTCCCAACCACCTCCCTCCTTGCACACACACATTCTTTTCTGGTGTCACCACCCTCCTGGGTCTACGTCACTGCTCAGGTATTTGGCAATATGAAAGAAGTGTAAGCTTTTGTCTTTATGAAATGTGGATGGCTTAGAAGACATCCTTGCTTTTAATTAAAGGAGATAGTGAGGTGTCCCCAAATCGTCTTTTTTGCCACGGACGAGAATGACTGAGTCAGAGGAGACAGGAGAAGTATTTGTGAAGCAGACAACACTGTCCCCCAGAAAACCCCCATGCTTCAGGGAAGATAGAACGACTGAAGCTTTCTTCCATTCTGCCCTCCCTCCACAATGTATTGACTAACACACCTTCCGAAAAGCTGTTCTTTCTGTAAAAGGATGCCTCACCCCTGCCCTGGATGCATTGATCTGCTAGGCCTACCATAACAAAATGCCCCAGATTGGGTGGCTTATATGGCAGAAACGGATTTTCTCACAGTTCTAGAAGCTACAAGTTGAAGCCTAAGGTGTCGGCAGGTTTGGTTTTTTTCGGAGGCCTCTCTCTGCTTGCAGATGGCCGCCTTCCTGCTGTGCCTCGTGTCCTCTTCCCTCTGTGAGCACACTTCCCCTGCATCTCTCTGTGTGTCCTAATCTTCTTTTCTTATAAGGACACCAGTTGGATTGGATTAGGACCCACACTAGCAGACTCAGTGTAATTTAATCACGTAGTGAAAGGCCCAATCTCCAAATAGAGTCACATTCTGAGCTACTGGGGGTGAGGGCGTCAGCACACGAATTTGGGCAGAGACCCAATTCAGCGGTAACACCAGTCAACTGCGAAATACTCCAGCTGAATATACCTTCAGAGAAAATTTATCAAGTTTTCTCTAATTCTTGTTACGGTCAAGATAATCCCATTTTGAGGAATAAAGGACAACTTATCTTGCAAAAAAAAAAAAAAAAGTAGAAATGCCATCTTAAGGGAGCTATCAAAGCATTTACAAATAGCTCAGCAAAACAAACTCCTCCCGAAGACATTAATTATGTTTCCTTCCTTTGACGCATCATCGATCAAATCTCTTCTCTTTTTTCTTTTTAAAGAAAAAGGGGGCTTGTCTTTTCTCATTTTATTCAAGTGTATGATTAAGGCGACATCCTCTTTGCCACAACTGCATTCCATTTTTGGTACCCAACTTTCTAAATGTGAACAGAAACTAATTTAGAGTCGCTCAGTCTGAAGCTGGTATGGTAGGTATTTCTCCATCCATTATTTCAAGTTATAATAAGCGGGCGTGATTGGAGCTATTCCCAAGATAAGCAGGCCATAATATTTTCACTGTCACCATGATCACAGACTAAGATAAGAGGGAAATGCGCTATTTTTACTCCCTATTTTTTACTCCTGGTGTTAAATACAAGGAGAACAAGTAAAAAACAAACTGCCTCACAGCCCCTGCAGCAGAATACAAAATATTCAACCTCCTTCTTTTTTTTCCAGCTGGCCGTGATGTTCCTCAAGGATGACATAGATACTATTGAGGTGATCTGGGCTGAGGAGATGCCTCTTAATTGTGTTTGCGGCTCAGAGCAGAAAGCATGCCCATTCGAGGTACTTGTTGTATCATTTTTAAATCAAGGCCATCTTTTTCTCAGTGGTAAACGTGAAATGTTTTTAAAGGCCAGACTTAGCATAAAATCTATTGGTTGCCATGGATACCACTTACCACACAGGACTGCGCTCTGTGTTTAACTGTGTGATTTTCTCTATTCAAAGGTTCAGCATTGTCAAAAAACAAATTACTTTTTCTGTTGTTTATCTCAAAGTTCATTACGGGGAAGGCAATAAATAAGAATATATTCACGTATGGAAGGGAGCGACGTGGGGAGCCACTTGGGTGCTATGCCTTAAAATTTAGTATTCCACAATAATTATAGCCAAATTGGCTATTGTTAGGAAATAAAACGCATTTTGATCTTTTTTGTGTATGTGAATATAAAGTAAAGCAGGTACTTGGAAGTCTGCTCCCAACAAAATTACATGGTAATGAGGCTTTTCACACCTACACAGCACTTAGTAACCAAGCTCTGAAAGAGTGAGATTTAGCTCTGATAGGTTTGAAACTTGGTACCTGAGGCTCATGGCTTTCCTCTTTATGAGAGAAAAACGTGGGTTCAGGACCTCATGCTCACTGAATTATTCATGCCGCCTTGCCACCACATATCTTTAGGGTTGCAACCTTTAGAGGGCTATTACCGAACGCACTGGGTACGCCCGACTCAGATTCTGAGACACTGCCCAGACCCAGCCCCTAGGGCGGCCCGGCCCCCAGAGCTCTGCTAATTAGCTCGAGTATTTGCAAGGGCAACTGCTTCCAAGCCCCACCCCTTCTTCATCCCACCTCCACTCCTCAAGGGACACAGGAAAACAAGTTACCCCACAAAGTATTGATGGAAGTAGCGAGAGGGAGCTTCTCAGATTTACTGGAGGGTATTCAAAGATAATTTGGTGTCAGCAAGCTCCCATTGGCGGAAGCCTGTAGCACTTTGCTATAACTCCCAATTAATCAAGGAATGCCCTGAACACTGACTTGTTACTTATTTAAGATGCTCTCCTGTCACCTCTCCAGCACTTTCTAGACTCCTTGATTCGGGCTATTTGCATGACAATGAGGTAAAGGGGAGACCTTAATGAAGGCATCTGTTTTTGAATGTGCTTGTTGGTATTGGATGCGGGTAATAATAGCCTGAAGGAAGACGGAATTCTCGTTTGGGTTCGCCAGAAAGCAGTGCACTGATGCCCGCTAAATATGCAAATTCCAGCTTATGACCAGAATTATGCCTATGGCTGGTGGAGTTGTTGAGGCTGCAGAGCAAGAGTCAAATCGCTGCCCGGGCATAACCTACTTGCAAGATGCACTGGCAATTAATTTACATATTGCAAACATAAAAAACCAGGCAAAATAAAAGTGAGAATGCCCATGGAAAGCACAAGCCACGTAGATCATCTCTTCAACCACGCTCGCCCTTGTGGGAAACTTGCTGAGTGCGATCTGGAGTTTCAGGCTGCCGGGGAGAAAGTGAGGAGAGAGCCCTGAATGCCAGGAGGTTTGCTCACAGGAAATCAGAGGATGTGGCTGTGAGGCAGAGCTCAGTGAGGACACGATGATGTAATCCAGCTCCTAGAACATTGTCTGGCACACAGTTAACGCACAAGAAATCTTTGTCATTGGGACAGACGTTAGGTGGTCGACGAGAGGTAGCTGGATCAGGTGCGTCTTTCTTGGAAGCAGTGAACACCAACTTCGGTGAGTGGAAGCACAATGGGCACCCACAGCAATGCCATAGAGAGAGGTGAAAAAGACAAACGAGAATTAGGGCTGTTCCAGGAGACCAGGGGGCAGAAATCAGTTGATCTCTTGAGGACATCGCCACTGGGATGGACCGGCTCCGACCGTTCCCAGCCTTTTTGCTGCACTGCTTAAGATTTGAATTTCTAGGGAGAGTGTTTGTGGGACAGTGTCCTTTACCTCAGCTTTGATTATGTGCTTGCCTTTTGCCTAGAAAACATGGGGCTGGACTGGAAACTCTAAGCTCCAGTCTCCCCTGCCGCCAAATGTAGCCAAGGACCAAGTTCATGCCAGCAGAATATGACCTGAAGTAATACATAGCCACTTCCAGGACTGGCACTCCTCTGTGCTTCCTTTCCTCCCCGCTGGGCGGAAATGGCTAGGCTGGGGCCACCTTGGCAGCCATGAGGATGGCGGATCTGCCCTCCTGAGATCGGTCCCTGGCTCACTGTGAAGAGTAGAGCCTGTCTCCTGGTTCTGGATTGTCTGTCCTATGAGAGAGAAGTAACCTCGTGTCTTTTTTGAGATGTTAACGTTTTGGAGTGTCTTCCTTATGGCTAGTAAGCCATCCCTTTAATAGGAGGCACGGGAAGAGAAACATCACTCTCTCCAGAGCAATCTGTAAAGACACTTTCATCAAAGAAGGAGAAACGGACACTTAGAAGTAAAAACAACAAATGCCCATTCAGTGGTTGCTATTACCGGCAATGTGACTGCCATGCACAAGCCGCACGCAGTACAAGTATTCACAGCTCCTGCTTACAGACCCGACTGTCTGGTCTGAAATTCCTAACCAGCAAGTGCCTCTTTCTCAGGCCCTCAAACACAGGACATGTCCCAAGTGTACAGTGCCCCTCCACTTACTGGGATGCCAATCACAGAATCCCTCGTTTATGGGACTCGTGAATTAAATCGGAACCCACTGTGCGATGAAAACAAATGAAGTTTTGTGCCTGCTGTCTTGTCGCTGTAGCTACCACTGCTGGAGGTACACGCTAATCTCTTACACTGATTAGCACATGCCCAGCCTCAGTAAACACCATTTTGTACTAACAAACCCATGGAGAAGCTGTCGCTAGCGAAATAAACAACTCATTAGTCCAGGGAAAAGATGGTCAGCAGAGGCACGAACTCCTAATTTATATTTTTATTTTGTGATTTATTTTCAATCAGTCAGCAAGTACTCATGGATTGCTTACTATGTGCCCATCACTGCTTTCATTTTGAGTAGAACAATGCATTGTTTTCAACATGAGTATTGTTGGTGTTTAACAACAACAACAAAAGTTCTTGAATTTTTTTTTCCTTGTTAAAAAACACAGAAACACACTCACACACTCCCATGGCATCATGAATTTTAACTCTTGCTGCGTTGTTAAGGGTAACTTCTCCATTTTATGCTAAAAGTCAAAAGAAAAGTGGGATTTATTTTAAATCATTCCATTCCAAGGGAGCCTGGGTGGCTCAGTCGGTTGAGCATCTGACTTAAGCTCAGCTCATGATCTCGTGGTTCATGGGTTTGAGCCCCGCATCAGGTTCTGTGCCGACAGTGCAAAGCCTGGAGCCTGCTTCGGATTCTGTGTCTCCCTCTCTCTCTGCCCGCCCGCCCCCCCCCACCCCCCTGCCCACTCATGCTCTGTCTCTCTCTGTCTCAAAAATAAATTTAAAAAATTAAAATCATCCCATTCTAGAGTAAACTTTTTCTGAAGAGTATTTATTCCATTGGTGAGGCCTCCCCCAGCACCACACTTTCTTCAATGTGCTTGTATTTCACTGTGAGTCGATCTGTTTGCTACCTTCTGGCATTACACAGATTTGGGACCTTCCATTGCTGACTGTGCCGGTCATTTAACCAGTTTAGGGTTCTCCTCTTCAGATGAGAGAGTTGAATTCACTGACCTCGCTGTTTGCTTCCATTTCTCTCGGTGTGCTAATCTTTAGATATGGTCTTTCACGCTTTGCTCTCTTAGAGCCTGATTCTGATTTGCTTGGCTCGATTGTCAGTGTCTGTACAGAGTCTTCCAGACTGCCCACCGACGTCCACCACTCAGATTCCTCCTTGACCTTGGCCTGCTGGCCCCCGTGGGGGCTGGCTTGCATCCCTGTCCCGAAAAGCAGAAGAGAGAACTCAGCCCAGTTCTTCGCCTTCCAGCAGAGAGGTGCAATTCTGATCAGAGATGGAATGGCGGCCCTTTGTCTTAGGGAAGATCTTGGAACAAACTTTCCTTACACAGAGATGAGTGGAGCCTTGACTAAGAGGAGATTTAGACAAGAAAAAAATTGTGTTTTCTCGTGTATATTATAAAGGAATGGGAATGTGAGGAAAGGGGAGTCGGGAGCTCTGGGTCAGAGTAGAGTGTAGATCAGAACTTTCTGTAAGGATGGAATTATTTCATTTCTCTGCTTTTCAGTTCTGTGGCCACTAACCATAAGTGGCTCTTGGCCACTTTTAATTTGACTTAATTTTAATTCGTTTAAATGCAAATAGCCACACACGTGACTAATGACAATCCTATTGGACGTGTAGGTCCAGATGGAGAAAACCTAGTGAATGTTAGAAGAAAACAGCCAGTGAGAATTTGCTGTGTGGAAGATGGATGGAGACTTTTGGTTTTCCATTCTGGGTCACGACAGTCCACGATGCAGAGCTAAGAAGGGAAGAGGCGGACATCAGGTTTATAAGACAATGGCAGAAGAAGGCAGGAGGTTGGTGCAGTTGAAGAGAGCGTGAGCAGGGAGTCTCAGGCCAGACATTTCTCCCCCTCATCTGGTCCCTCAGGTTTGCCTCATTTCTCTAGGTCTCTGAAGCCTGTGAAGTGTCTGTGGCCCATCAGTTCCCTTGGCTGGTGTGAGCGCAGGTGGGACTGGGAAGGGACGCTGGCTGCCCACAGCGCACCAGCGGCAATGACTGGATGGGAAGGACGGAGGTGGTGTTTGATCTGCTTTTCACCCACAGGCCTAGGACCCCGCTCCAGCCCGGTGCTGTCTGGGCAGGAGAAGAAGTGGAAGAATGTGAAATTACAGGGGAATACCAGCTTCACTTTGCTGTCTGTCCTCTCCTTTAACACATGTCCCAAATGGCCTCCCTTGCCAGTCATTATCAAAGCTCATCCCAGTGTGAGTGAACCTTCACGTTTATAAACACCCACTGGTTCTGAAGACACAGTGCATCAAAGAGGGGGCATTAGGAGGTAGGGAGCAGTTGTAAGAAAAAAGATTTATTGACAAGTACAGATAGAGCCATGTCTCCAACTTTTCCCAACTTTTTTGTGTCACGTGCATTACCTAGAGCAATAGATGCAGCTGAAAGCTGGTGAATCCAGATGAAGAAATAAGCCTATTACTTATAGTTATGGTGTGATTACAAGAATGAAAATCTTTTCTCTAGGGTGGAATGGAAAGATAGCCTGACCCTGAATCAGTTTTCTTAAGAAGAGTCTGGTTGATATTGAGGACAGGCAACAGGCCACAAGATAGTTCACTCTTTGGGTAAGAATAGATTATTGGAAGTCTAAGACACATTTCTTGGGGGTATATGTCTAATAATGGGGGTGGAGGTAATGTGCCAATGTTTTGATGAAACTGTGGATCCCAATGTGATGAGGGGGTTGGTTAACAGTGGGCTGAGCTCTACGCTAAGGTTGAGGTCTTGTTTAAGGACATTGTGTATAAGATCCCACGGAGCCACCAAATCGGATATCAGAAGGGGTACGAGAGGATCTGAGTTCTTGACAAAAAAGTCCTTTGGAACTTAGTGTCCAAAAGGGTATGACTTAGATGGAGCCACTACAGAGGATGGGGAAAATGAGACATGGGCCCAGGAGGGACACTGACCATCTGATCTACAGGTTATAACGTGGCAAAGTTAGGTGCAAGGAATGAGAGTGGGCTTGTATTCTAACAAAGTTGGTAGGAGCCCCACGGGCTGCAGTCGCACGCCAGACTTTGGGTGTGGCAAGCAGGGGAGGGCCTGCTGGACTCCCACGGGGCAAAAGCAGCCTCCACTCCCCATAGTCTACTCTGGGGGCAGAAATATTACCTCCCCCGAGTGGTGAAAGCTGGAAGTGACCCTAGCAGAGGTTGGGAGGCCTTTCCTTCAGAAGCTGCCAGCCTCTGCCTTCACTAAGGAGGTTCTCTCCTTAAGCACTTTGCTTCATTTCTCCTCCTCATCTTCATCCTTCCATCCATTACGTCCTGAACATTTATAAATGAGCAGAATCCCCTAATACCTGCAGGGGAACTTGCAGCTACACTGGGTACCAGTGGAGGCAAATCAGTGTGAGTGTCCACTGATAAGGGTCCTGAGGTCTGAAAGCAGCAGAGAGAAACAGGAGCCTCCCAAGATGCTCCCAAAGGCTGGACAAGCATGACTTCTCCCCCTTTTGCAGGAGGCCAAGGGCTCTTTCCAGGACGAAGGCTCCTGCTTCTCCTTCCTCTGTGGGGTAATATCTTCTCCGGCTCTCAGTTCAAGAGATCCTAGTCCCAAAGGACCTACACAGCCCCAGGTCCTTCTGGATCCTGCTGCTGACAAACAGAAGCTGTCAATTCCGGCCTTCTCCTGAACATTACATTGGCCTAATTATTTTAATTTAAAAAATAGGCAACTGATGATTGCAGCTCTCTCAGCCAATACATAATGGGGCCCCAAAGCTAAAGGGGCTGAGCTCCACTGTGAATTTTTAAAGGCTTCCTGCCTCAGAATGACTCTCATATTTGGCTTGGAGCAGGGGCCCCCACTCCCCTTGGGAGGGCTAGTTAACATAGTCAGTGTCAATTCATTCCTTCTGCCTTTTGTGGAAAACCCACCCATAGCTCTGCCTGAGTCAAAAGGGTTCTGGAGTGCCTACGATTTCTTGCTCAAGAAAAAGAATAGCTTTTTGCATAATTCTGAGAGCAAGCAACACGACTTCACCACATCCTGGAAAATTCCGAAATACACAATGCATAAAATGAATAGAGGTCCCAGCACGCAAGCCGTGATAAGGAGGTGTGTGGCACTCCACAGCCAGTCTCCCGCCTGTGAAGCGACATAAAAGCCCAGTTAGTGCTGCGTAACAGCTGTATTTTTCTTGTCTACAAACTCCAGTTGTGTGAAAGTGGAACACAACAAGGAAACACCGTGTCTGCCAATAATGGAAATTGCTTGAGATTCCCGGGGAATTGGTGAACGAGAGGGGTTTGCAGAGGTAGCTTTGGGAGTTCACGTCTTGGCTTGAGATTTTGGACATAGATGGGTAACTCTTAACTCCTCAGCCCCAAAGAGGGATGAGAGGAAAGTTGGTATGTGTGTGGGGCAGGGGGTGTTGAGGGGAAGGGCATGGGATTTGAAGGTCTGTGGAGGCTAGACTTGCAACATGAGGAGAAATGAAAGGGAGAGAATTCATGCCTAACCAAGTATCAGGACCCTCCCTCTCAGGTTCTCCATGGCTTGGCAATTGCCACCACATGATGGCAGCTCCTGCTCAGAGGGCCTTAAAAGGGCCAGAGCAGAGACATATAAGAAGTTAATTGGCTCCGAGTCAAGTTGTCCCCTCGACAGCAAGGAGCCTCTTGTTTTCTCACCTGCCTTCTAGTTCTTATGCCTTCTAGAGCTGTGGTTTCTGGTGAGGAGAGACACAGGGCATGGAATTCACAATGGCCCAGGAGGTGGGCATGGGTGAGCATCATTATGTCCAGCTTAACAGATGAAGAAATTAGGGCTTGAAAGGTTTAAGTGTCCATGTCTACGCAGGCAGCACAGAATCAGCAGAAGCAGTTTTAAACCTGAGCTTTTTAAAACCCATCTCACTTTATTACCTGCACCACCTCTTCTTTCCGTTCATCTCACTCGTTTGGCCTCTCCTTTGCCTTGCCCTTCATTGTGTCCTTCTGCTTCCTAAGAGCCTGCTTGCTTCAGCTCCAGTGTCCACAATGCGCTCACACTTCTGTTTACAGGAATGGCTTCAGAGAGGGTGCTGGTAATTGCTGGTTTCTCAGGTTTCCAAACTTGTAATAATCTGTCTGCTCGCTGCCCCAAGCTTCAGTCTGTACCAGGTCTAAGAGCCCAGAGATTTGCTCTGTCTCTGGGCTTCACCGGTCATGTTTGCTAGAGGACTGTCCATGAAGCTGGGTCATGTTTGCTGGGAGCTGGGCCAGACAGCAGGTCATTAGCCAATAACTGCTCCATGGAGATGTTGGACCAGATGGGAGAGGTAAAGTCAGAGCCAGGAAATGGAGCCAAAGGTGCATCAGGTGCAGGCTCTGAAGGGAAGAAGCATCAGAATCCGTGCAAAGGTCAGTATGGTGGAAGCCAAGGGGAGATGCCAGGCAAAGGAAGATAAATAGGGGTAGTTCTGGTGTTCACTCTATGACCATTGAGCATCTACCCCTGGGGTGTTCCTTGAAAGCACAGCCAAGCACATTTTACTGTTTTAACCATATTACCTCAGATGAGATATAGTAAGTCCAGATGCACATCAAGCGAGAGAAGCTGGAGAGCCTTTGATAGTTACAGTTTCCTGGGAAGAGCATAGTGTACCATGCAGGACCACTTGCGGAAGCATCAGGGTCAGTCACAAGGCAGACAGAGAAAACAGCACTGGGAAAGTTCCACTTTCTTGTGGTTTCTGTGGGAAGGAATACGTGAAACAAGGTAAACCAATTTAGGATTGTCTAGTTGAGTAACCAGGCTGTGGGACTTAGGGCCTATCCATGATCTTCTGGTCCCTGGCCCTGGGGCGATTAGCACAAGTGTATAGCCCTCTGGAGTGGAAAGCCCCATTAGGTGGTTGGGGTTGTGGAATTAATTGTCTGCTCAAGAAGGGGACCTGACAAAAATCTATCGGGGGCCTCAAAACTGGGTCAAGACAGCCTCTGCACAAACCGTATCACAACTGTGTTATGATGAACTGTGAAGGAGAGTTTTTGGTATATTTCTTTTATAATTCCAAAAGTAGCACATGGAGGTTGAAAACTCAACAACACACTGAAAATGAATTTTATTTTATTTGTTTTATTTTTATTTATTTATTTATTTATTTATTTATTTATTTATTTATTTATTTTATTTATTTCTAGGAGAGAGAGACAGCGTGAGCAGGGGAGGGTCAGAGAGAGAGGGAGACACAGACTCTGAAATAGGCTCCAGGCTCCGCGCTGGCAGTCAGCACAGAGCCCGACGCGGGGCTCGAACCCATGAACCGCGAGATCATGACCCAAGCGAAAGTCGGACGCTTAACCGACTAAGCCACCCAGGCGCCCCTATTTGTTTTATTTTTTAATGTTTATTTTATTTTATTTTTTTTTTGAGAGAGAAAGAGAGCATTAGTGGGGGAGGAGCAGAGAGAGAGGGAGACACAGAATCTGAAGCAGGCTCCAGGCTCTGAGCTAGCTGTCACCACAGAGCCAGACACAGGGCTCAAGCCCACAAACCATGAGATCATGATCTGAGCTGAAGTCAGACGCTTAACAGATGAGCCACCCAGGCGCCCTGTAAATTTCTTTCTTTTTTTAAAAAATATTTTTATTTATTTCTTGAAGAGAGAGAGAGCGTGAGCAAGGAGGGTCAGAGAGAGAGGGAGATACAGACTCTGAAATAGGCTCCAGGCTCTGAGCTGGCAGTCAGCACAGAGCCCGACGCGGGGCTCGAACCCACGAACTGCGAGATCATGACCTAAGTGAAAGTCAGACGCTCAACCGACTAAGCCACCCAGGCCCCCCAATTTCTTAAGCATGATAATATAACGTGGAACTTCTTCCATGTCAGTACGTAAGAGGAACACCATTATTTTTGATGGTTGCCTAATATTCCACAGAATAGATCAACAGTAATGTATTATAAATCATTCTACTATCAATTAATATTTATGTTGTCAGATATTTGCTAATACGTTGATTCAGTAAACATTGTACATACTTGCCTGACTTTTCTGAGGACTCAATTCCTATAAGTGAAATTTCTGAAATAAAAATTATATGCATTTTAAATTTAATTAGAAGCTATTGAATTTCTCTCTGAAAATATTTCACCAGTTTATATTCCCACAACAGTTTGTGACTAGACATGAGACATTATTGATCTTCATTTTTCCAACCTAACTCGGGAGAAATGTGTCTTTGTTTTGGTTTGTACATATCTGATCATAGGGACCTTTGTGGTTCTTCTGAAATATTTATTGCTATTTGAATATCCTCATCTATAAATGAACTCTTCAGGTCTTTTCCCAATTTTTAAACTTTTTTTTCTATTTTAAGACTATCAACTTTTTATTGTTATGTAGATTATAAGTATTTTTAGAGCGAAACCTATCATTTGGTTTTAATTTTATTTACAATGTTTACTTTTTCTGTATAAAAACTTTTCTGAGGTGCCTGGGTGATTCAGTGGGTTAAGCATCAGACTCTTGATTTTGGCTCAGGTCATGATCTCATGGTTTGAGGAATTGAGCCCCACATCGAGCTCTGCACTGACAGTGTAGAGCCTGCTTGGGGTTCTTTCTCTCCTGTCTCTCTGCCCCCTCCCACTCATGAACTCTCTCTCTCTATCTCAAAATAAGTAAGTTTTTTAAAAAGTTTCTGTTTTCTATAATAAACCTGTCCATATTTTCTTTTCTGGTTTCTGGGTTTTTTGTCTTGCTTAGAAGTCTTTCCCATTGAGGGTTAAGCTTGGCTATGCAATATTTCTAGCAATGATACACTGGTAAGGAGCTGTTTCTGCTTTCCCAGAAGTCCCCTATTGCTACGGGGCTGGTTAGAGATGCTGAAAGCACCAGTCACTGATTGATTCTTAACTATTCAGGCGCTATATACGTCTTTGGGATTCTGATAAAAGCTATGGACACCCTCCCCCCACAACACACACACAATTTTGACTATGATTTCTGAGGTTTTATAGACTACCTAAAGTCTATCATGGAGCTCTGTTGATTCTTCCTCGGGTTAAGAACACTCCTCTACTGCATTTATAAATATCTTATCTAGGTAAATGTTTCAAATGATTTCTACCATCAAATTATAATCCTGATTATCCCACCCTGTAAAACTTCATCTGGGGAGCTCTTTATGCAACCCCCCACTGTTCACCCTGGATAGTTATGACCTCCTCACGGCCCCAAATGTTTGGATGAATGTCTTACCAGCTCAGCACCAGCAACCTACCCGCTTCCCAGCACTGCAGCCTCACCCACTGCACCCGCGTGTTCTCTTGGATCCCTCTGTCCTCACACCTGATTTCAGAACCAGGAAAACGATACCAGTACTTCTACATACTATACACTGAGATGGCTGAGGAGGGTTGAGGGGTTTGCAGAGAGAGATGCCAAGGGCTGCAAGAGAATTACCAAGGACAGTAGAATCTACCTGTCTTCAGAAAGCCTGTAATGAAGGACAATACATTTAGCGACAGGATATTACAAAGGCTTTTGAAGGGAAAAGTGAGGAAGTTGGAATTTCAAGACGTTTTCTGGGAAAACCAATAGACTGACATTGAGGGAAAAGGTACAAGGTCCTCTCCAGAGTGTTGGGCCTCTGCCAGTGCCAGAAGGAGAGGAGACCTCAAGTCCTTGCACACCTTCAAAATAGATGCAGATATCCTCTGCAGTTATTTCTCTCTCCGTTAGAAAACTTCTGGGCAAAGCTACTTACACAGTAGAATGAAGGGGCTGCTTGCAGCAGTGAAATGTCAGGTTTAAATGGTTCTGATTGCTTTCCACAGGGTGGAAAGTGGCAAAAGGCTCAGCTCAGAGCTTGAAGACCAGCATATTCAACACTTGAATTTAGGAATATCCTTTCACCACTCCATCTCCCAAAACAGGAATGCATATCCTATCTGAAGCAGGCTCTAGCCCTCTACTGAACTGTTTCTCCTGGGCCTCCTTTCTTCACCTTGGATTTCCTTTGGTTACCTGGTTTTCTGTATGCAACAACTAAAATGTTGGTTTGACTATTTGTGCCTCCAAACATACTCTTTCTTCTTATTATTTTATTTATTTATTTTTATGTTTCTTTATTTTTATTTATTTATTTTTAAAAATGTTTTATTTATTTCAGAGAGAGAGAGAGAGAGAGACAGCATGAGCAGGGGAGGGTCAGAGAGAGAGGGAGATACAGAATCTGAAACAGGCTCCAGGCTCTGAGCCGGCAGTCAGCACAGAGCCCGACGCAGGGCTGGAACCTACGAACCATGAGGTCATGACCTGAGCCAAAGTCAGACACTTAACCGGCTGAGCCACCCCGGCGCCCCTCTTTATTTTGATTTTTGAGAGAGAGAGCGAGCATGCATGTGCATGAGTGGGTGAGGGGCAGGGAGAAGGAGACAGAGGATCCAAAGCAGGCTCCAAGGTGACAGCAGAGAGCGCAATGTGGGGCTTGAACTTATGAACCACAAGATCATGACCTGAGCTGAAGTCAGAACCCAACTGATTGAGCCACGCAGGTGCCCCTACTTTTTTTTCTTATTTTAGATAGAGAGAGAGAGTGCACGTGAGTGGGGGAGACGGGCAGAGGGAGAGAGAGAATCTTAAGCAAGCTCCATGCTCGGCACAGAGCCCAAATTGGGGCTGGGTCCCACAACCCTGGGATCATGCCCTGAGCCAAAATCAAGAGTTGGACGCCCAACCAACTAAGCCACCCAAACACCTCTATACTCACTCTTGATTATAATCCTCCCAGAGAAATAATTAGGCAAGATTCAACTCTTAGAGAAACGTGGAGAATGAACCACCAAACCCAAAAGAATGCAGACCAATCCACTTTTAGCCTTAGGCTTTATTTCTCCTAATTGGCTATATTTGTTTAACCTTCCATTTCTCATACAAAATTGAGGTGAAAACGAGGAAGATTACTAACCAGAAAAGAGATCTAGATGAAGTGGAGAATGGCTGCTTGAGTCCCAGGCATTAACAACTGACTGAGGGTGAGAGAACATTTTTCTAAACCTGATTAGCATCTAGCCTATGCGTGGTTCCAGAGAAGAGCCTGAGCTGAGCATAATTCCTGCCCTCAAAGAGCTTTCAGTTTAAGAAGTTTCTCTGTCAGAAATGCATGGGCAGAACAACGGCTAAGTGCCATCCAATGTCCTGTTAGACAAAGCATTTGCTCCATGCATCGAACATGTAGCAGGGCCCATGCTGGGAATACAGTTGGGAAGGACTGCTGTTTTTCTCTTTTCCTGAGCACCAAATCTGACAGTAATAATGAAGTTAATATCTCAGTCTTCATATTTATTTATTTTTCAATGTTATTTATTTATTTTTGAGAGAGAGAGAGAAACAGAGAGAGAGGGAGACAGAGAATTCCAAGCAGGCCCTTCACTGTCAGCACCGGTCCAATGCGGGGCTCGAACTCACGAACCGCGAGATCATCATGAACTGAAATCAAGAGTCTGACACTTAACCAACAAAGCCACCCAGGACCCCCAATCTTCATATTTCTAATCAGTGCCTGAGGTGATTGTTGTTGCTTTTAATCTTGAGATTTTACCCTGAGAAAAAAAGATAACCACTGAGCCCACATTCTAGAATGAGAAAAAAAATTCTTTTTCAGGTCTCTAATGTTTCTTTCAGTTTTACTAATTTTTAAAGATTTATTTATTTAAAGTTAAGTTAGTTAACATACAATGTAGTATTGACTTCAGGAGTAGCACCCAGTGATTCGTCACTTACATATGACACCCAGTGCTCATCCCAAGTGCCCTCCTTAATGCCCATCCCCTATTTAGTCCATCCTCTCCTCCACCTCTCCTCCAGCAACCCTCAGTTTGCTCTCTGTATTTATGGTTTGCCTCCATGTTTTTATCTTTTTTTTAAAAAAAAAATTTAATGTTTATTTATTTTTGAGAGAGAGAGAGAGGGAGGGAGGGAGGGAGAGAAGCAGAGGGAGAGAGAGTCACAGAATCTGAAGCAGGCTCCAGGATCTGAGCTGTCAGCACAGAGCCCAATGCAGGGCTCGAACTCAAAGACCACGAGATCATGACCTGAGCCAAAGTAGGGTGCTTAACCGACTGAGCCACCGAGGCGCCTCATGAATAAGAACATTTTAGAAATACATGTTACCCCAGTGTTTATTCGCAGTTATGTAGACTGGATCTTGAAGATCTGATGTGACTCACCAGTTATTCCTCCTCAGGGAACATACGCAGACTTGTCATTGGTGAGTCAGAGAATAGTATCTTTTCTATCTGAGCTACAGTCCTCTTTATGGAGATTTTGCCAATCCGTCCTTTCACACATCCTATGATACAGTTATCTGGTAGAGATCTCAGCTGGAGTATCTCTTTCTTCTTTGCACGGAATCTTGAGTTTCACCTTGCATTCACTATCAACTAATTGTTTTAAAGGTTAGTCTTTCTAAAATCTCTGCAAAATTCTGCTTGTCCACAGCTCATCCCTCTTTCTGTCCCTTTCTCAGCATCTGTATTCTCTTTTCACCTTCTGCTACCCTCAGCGTGTTCCACACTGTGAAGATGGAAGGGAAGTTTCACCTTTTTTTGGTAAAAAAAAAATCACTTCCTACTTGAGGTATAAAATCCAAATTAATTTCCCCAACTTCCCTTCCTCTTGGGGCAGAAATATGAACATCTGGTGATTCCCAGGTAACACAATTGAACACCCCACACCCCCAAAACATACACACACAGTTGCACAAAGCCACATACTCTAGGAAAGATTCCTCCTTCATATTTTAAACCGTGTTGTAAAAGCCAAAGAGCAAAGCTAGCTAAAGTGGGCAGTATTTTGGGTAATATGGATTCCTGAGCCCACCCTGGACCTGGATTTTGGGGGTAAGCCCCAAGAGTCCTTATGTCTAGGTGACTTTGGTGCTTTATTTGGCCCAGATGTAAAAACTGGGATAGATCTTAACAGCAAAAAGTTTACTGAGGTGGTTTCATAATCCTGCAAAGTAAGAGAAACAGAGAAAGCCTTCCTTTTCTTGAAATTGGGGAACAATTCATGGAAGAATGGGTATTTCAGAAGAGGGCTCATGGAGGAGTGGGACATTCTAGGCAGAAACAAAGCCAGGGAGGGATTAAGAAGAGACCATTCTCTTTTTCCTGGGATGAGGCATAATGAATGGTTCCGGGATTTGTGATCCTTTGCTCCTCTGGGATTCTCAGCCTTTGATAAGGACGTGCTTTCATTCTCAAGCAAAGGAAATGCTGAATGATAGTGATGAAATTCCCAAGTAAACCAGGCAGAGAGTCCTACACTCCCTTCCCTGGGAAATCCTTGGCTGGAGCTGTGCCTCCTGCCTGAGCAGCCTATCACAAGGGTCTCCAAGTCCACCTACCATTGTTGCACAGTAGAATCACGTGGGAGCTCTTATCAATACCAGTGCTGGGCCCTTTCTCCAATATTCTGATTTAATTAGTCTGGAGTGGAGCCCCAGCATGGGTATTTTAAGAGTTCTCAGGTAACGGGTAGCAAGAGCAGAGAACCATTCAACCTGCCAGCTGGAACCCACCAGCTGGGAAATTCTTGTTCCGTGTTGTGTCTCCATTTCCTCATCTGAAGGCTGCTGTGGAGGTGATGCAGGTCTTCAGTGTGGCTACACTTCAACGGTCCCTCACCTCACGGTCGCTCGCTTCTTCACAGGCATCTGGTTCTCCCTGCAATTCTCAGTTGCTGGCTGGTTTGTCTCCCTCCCATCTTTTCTCTTCATAGTTTATGTTTTGCCTTGGTTCCTCTGGGCTCCTGATCTCTGCTAAGTGACAAAGACTGCTAATTGCTTAATCAGATGAACTAATTGCTGTTAACACTACCTGGCTAAAGCGCTCTCTGAGCCAGTTAGAATTCGTCCCCTGAGGAGCAGTCCCTACAAAGGGAGTTTCAGATAGGGCCAGGAGTAAACAACAGGGCTTCTCCGTCCCTCCTGTCCTACTCCAGAGGGACCATATCTGTGGAGACAGGAAAGAACAGAGCTCTGCCCTTACGGGTTGTGTGTACCTGGGCCATTATTTGGTCTGTGATTCAGGGGATAGGAATACTTACCTTCCAGAATCATTGTAAGGGCCCATCAAAGAGTGTAGCATTTGTAGCCGTTCTATAAATATTAGCTTCCTGTTCCTTTCTGCCAGAGGCCAGATCCAATTATGTCTTTAGATAGCCCCATCTCACTTTTAACACACGGAGATTAAATCTGCAGCTGAGCGAAGTCTCTTTCATCCTGCACTTGTGCAGTTCGTTTTTAGATCTAAATATTGAATTTTATATCTTTCCCTCTTAAATTTTCTCCTGTTGTTTCCTGCCCAGCACTTCAGTGTTTCCAGAGCTCTGGATCCTGATCCTATCTCTTATCCTACCTGGCAGCTAAACTTGCTGATCTATGCCATTAGCAGAGATAGAGAGCTCTTAAAGTCTTCACCTGAATCATGGATAACCTTGGTGAACGGAACGAGGAAAAAGATAGAGCCCTTTTACATCCCCAGCTCTTAGCATGATGCCACCAAATTAACCAGGTCTCTTTAGTTTTAACACTAGTTGCAAACCAACCAAGCCGTACCTTCATTCAATTTACATGTCCACATCTCTCCACTGTTACTTGTGTGGTAGAAACTGGTTTCCTGTCTCAGTATTCATTCTTTTCTGCCTCCTTAGTAACAGAACCTTCTATTTAGCTGCATTGATCCCAGACTCTCTTGCAGCTAGCTAGATATGGTCATGTGCCTCTTCTCTGGCCAATGAATTGTAAGTCAATTTTTTTTTTTTTGTGGGACTTCAGACAAATGTCTCTAAAAGTGACTCAGCTGGTAGGAGCTCCCCCCTTCTTTGTGCTCCAATATGGATGTCAAGGTTGAATCTCCAGTTATCTTTCAGTTATCTCAGATCACGAGGTGACCTTGAGGATGAAAGATCCCTCCAGAAACTCGTCTTTGCTGAACATGGAACTGCTATAGCAGTTCATAAGCGCCTAAATATTTTCTTATAGGAGAGAGAGATAAGCTTTTATTTTGTTTAAACTTTTGAATCTAGTCCTAATAAATGTACCTTGTTAAATTCCAAATAGTCTGTGTGTTTCTCAGGAAGAAGGACAGGGAGACAGAAAGAAAGGAGAAAGAGAATCTGTGTTTTCTGATGGGAATCTGGGATTTCTCCCATGTCTGGAAGAGATCTATACACTCACAACCTTTTCAACCTTTGAAAAATAGCTTGGGAGGTCATTATAAAAAGGAGAAAAACAAAAAGGGAAATTTGTCAGCATGGTTTTGAGTAGATTTCCTAATGCGAGGAGCTAGAAAAGCCTTTCTTTGGAGACTTAGGCCATTTCTAACAGTTTCTTTTGAAATCACTAATTATGCTCTAAAAGAGAAGGCGTCATTGGAGTCAGAACCAGCAGCCAATTACCCACAAGAAGTCGCTCACTGTGTGGGCTGCCTTCTCTCTCTGTTCGCATAATTTCAAAATGTAATTTCTAGAATCATGCTAAATACTTGTAAACAGAGATTGGTTTAATTGCAAGGAGGAACAATTTCAGGGGATAAAAATGAGAGTTGTTTCTCATTTTGTCGATAACAGAGCAGTACTCCTTGGGTCAGACTTGCTGTTCCCATCTGTCTTCCCACCCAAATCAGGTCCCTCTGGAACTCCAGTGAGAGGCGGTGATCCCCACAGGAGATGCAGGCCGGAGTAGTGGAAAGAATTAAGCACTTGGAGTCAGAAGACATGAGTTCAAATTCCAGCTCTGGCACTTACTGGGTCATTACCCCGAGTAAGTTATTTAGCTTTCTCGAGCCTCAGTTTCCCTATCTCAAAAATGAGACTGCCACCCATGGTCAAAAGGACAAAATGGGTAGATGGGCATGTAAACTGTAAAGTGCTTGACTGGAATGTAAGTTCCATGACAGTCAGGCTGTTTTATTCCCTGCTGCCTCCTCCGGAGTTCGGCTGAATAGTTCCTGGAAGACTGCAGGGGTGATGACCGTTGCCACAAAATTATAGCATAATGCAAATTAGAAAATGGCAATGGCTTATTAACAACAAGGTTTATTTTTCACAGGTCTGCAGGGTCTATCTGATCTAAGCTGGGCATGGCTGATATCCCCTGGGATGGCTGGCTCATGCCTCTGCCCTCAGCCGGGGCGAATTTTCGGGGCTGTGCTACTCCATGGGTTTCTTCTCATCTACTGATGGGGACTAAGCACTAGACTGAGCTCATCCTTCTCATGGTGATAATAGAAGCACAAATGGGAGAAAGCCCAGTATGCCTGCATTTTGTCTACTAATATCCCATTGGTCAATGGAAAAAGACACCCAGGATGAAAATTTCACTCTGACTGCAAAGTTACACGGCAAAGGACATGGAGAGAGGCGTATGAAATTGGGCCATTAATGCAACCTACCGCAAGAGGCAATGAACTATTTATTGCTGACACGAATATACCTGTTTTTTGAGTGAATAAAGACAGACGTGACCGAGATGGGTTTCTTAAAGCAAGCCCACACATTGCCCATCAAGACCCTCCTTCTCATATCTTTAATCCTTTAACTAATGGGAAAAAACAGCTACATGATCCGACAAGGCCACGTTGTCAAAGAAATTCATCTATGGTTCTTTCTCTCTTCCCTCTTGAGTTCCCTCCTTCTCCTCAGCCTTCCCTGGGAGCCCCTCCCAGCACCTAGCCAAAGTGTTTTTTAGCTCACTCTTAACTAATTGTTGCTAAGATTGCAATTGATTTCTAAGTGTTGTCTGGGATGTTGAGCCAATTTAAGTTAGAGGGACAACCAAGGTGGAGAGGTGTATCTCTGTCTCCTTTCCTTGTAGGAAACAATTAGAGAGTTTCTTGAATTGAAATAAACAATATATATAATTTAAAATTATAATGACTATCAGTGCCGCCTGAGTGGCTCAGTTGGTTAAACGTCCAACTTCTGCTCAGGTCATGATCTCGCAGTTCATGGGCTTGAGCCCCACATCAGGCTCTGAACTGACAGTTCAAAGAAGCCTGTTTTGGAGTCTGTGTCTCCTTCTCTCTCTGTCCCTTGCTCCCCTCTCAAAAATAAATGAACATTAACAAATTTTTTAAATAAAATATAATGGCTATCAAAAGAATTAAAAACAAACTGTTAGTGGCCTTTGAGGAGTTAGTCTAAAGATAAGTAGATAAAAAAGGTATTTCTTTCATATTTTATACCTTCCTGTGTTGTTGGGAAAAAATGTTCAGGTACATGCATGTTGTTTGTAGAGGCTTAAATGTGCAGTCTGTGAAACTCCATTCTTGCGTGTGTGTGAGTGTGTGTGTGTGTGTGTGCACTTTCAAGCCCCAGAGAGATGAAGCTATAAAGGTGGCGTGACAGCCATCGACTCTAGGAGACAAATCCCACCCCGTGGACAGTGGCTTGCCTACCCTATTCACAAGCCCTCCATTTAAAAAGAGAAAAAGAAAGCAATTCACCCGTCCTCATAATAATACATAGGAGAGAGCATGAATGAAATTAACATTCTCCTCTGCTCACCTAGAATAAAATGTCACTGAGTGGGTAAGAAAGCGATTACTTCCAAGGCTGAATGAGCAAACTCTTTAGGCAGATGGGGGAAGTCCTGTCGTACTACTGATTTGGGGGTTATTTCCCTTGTCTTTCCATTTCTTCCTGCCTCCTCCAGGCTTCCTGTGGGCCTACGTTTGCATAAAGAGTGTGTTTTGGGGGCGCAAATCTTGGGA
Source organism: Proteles cristata cristata (assembly GCA_017311185.1). NCBI lineage: Eukaryota > Metazoa > Chordata > Mammalia > Carnivora > Hyaenidae > Proteles > Proteles cristata. Next base: position 913,951 of record JAESUZ010003696.1, on the reverse strand, counting down.
AGGCACTGGCCTCTTTTTGGAATTTGCAATTTGGTTTTTAAATGTTGCTGTACGGCAGGAAGGCACAGTAGGAAAAGGCTTATATGATAAGATAGATTTTTTGGAAAATGCTGTTCACAGCTCTCATCTGGTAAGGCTTGGATGGCTCTGCTCTCAAGGTTTATTTCTGCTGCACGATAACACAGGTGGAGGGCAACTCGCCTAAACTTTTACTCTGCATAATGGCTGGAGAGGGTCCTCTAGTTACTGAAGCCATCCCTGAAAATAGGGCTGATGAGAAATCTACTCGTTTTCTCCTGGGAATAGACTCGGCCCGGCCTCCTCTGAAATGATGAGGGGGGACAGACTCGAATTCCTGACTCCCTTATTTATTACTGAGACAGAAAGTTGCTGTCGGTGCAGGTACCTGTGAAGGCGTGCAAGGGAGGAGGGAGCACTACGGAGAAGAAAATCCTGGAGCACAATGACTTTTCCAAAGAAGAACATTATCCACCTTGTACTCCTATCATTGGGGCCACGGAGAACAGAGCAAACCATACATATGAAAGCACCAAGCACCCATAAACGAAGACAAATGACCACATGCCTCAACGTCACTCCAACCTTGAGACAAGTAAGAATGGACCTGGAAAGCCCAATGACCTTGAAACTCACACCTTGACAAAAATCTTTCGGTAACAAGAAGCCACAAGTCAATGGGCCCTGGGTCGGTTACACGTAGGTGAGGATCGCCCTTCCAGACTCGGGTCCTAGAGTAAGAGAGGGTTTGTGGCAGCCCAGGAACAGCCCCGGGTCCTCCCTCCCCCTGCTCTCTTTGCAGAAATTTTCAGTCTAGTGCAGCATCTCGCCATTAAAGTAAAGAGTGCTTTCCTGAGAGCACATCTTCGATATTTCTGCAATTGTGCCAGAGCCAGCTAATGTGTAATGCTGTAGTTTAATAGTCTATTAAAACACAGCACTGCACATTAAAATCTCTACTGTATCACTGCAGATCTACTTAACAAAGACGAGGTCCCCAGAAAGCACTATTCACTTGCTGAGAGTTGCTGCAACAAAACAGGGGATGTCTCTATGGCAGAACAATTTAAAAGGGAAATAGGGTGGTGAAGGGGTCGATAAACACCCTCCCGTCTGGCCCCATCCCCAGGAGAGCAGACCCTTTGCCCATCTGGAAGGACCAAACTCTGCTGGTGCTATGGATCGCATCTGGAAATTCTTCGAGTTTAAGAACAAATCCCTTCAGATCAAATCTCATTACTCAGATCTTGATTTGGAAGCACTTGAGTTTCCCTTCTCGCCTTCTCTGAGAGAAACTGGGTTCAGGAAAGCTGCCCCCAGCCGGGAAAATCAATGGGCTCCTCCCTCCAGAACAATCAGGAGGGCGGAGGAACGCTTCAAACAGCTGTAAATCCTCCCACTGACTTCTCCCTCCTTTAGAAACTACAACACAGACCCACATCAAAGCCTCCTGTCAGCTGCCAAGAGAAAGAATCAATAGTTTAACAGAAACAAGCAACGTGAATGCTGGGTATGTGGTGTAAACACCTGTATTGCAAATAATCCAGGTATCACCTTAGAAACAGGGGAGAATCAAACTCCTGGTGCTGTGGCCTCTGAGGGTCCCATTCCCACAAAGGAGCAGTCAAAATACTAGCAGTGGCTTTGCTGCAGAGCCGGTCAGTGGGGTAGAGAACAGGAAGATGGAAAGGTGAGGACTGAAATTTGAGGGTGGGATGGGCAGAGCCCAGGGGTTGAGTCAAGAAATAAGGTAGTGAGGGGCGCCTGGGTGGCTTAGTCGGTTAAGCGTCCGACTTTTGCTTAGGTCATGATCTCACGGTTCGTGGGTTTGAGTCCTGCATCGGGCTCTGTGATGACTGCCAGCTCAGAGCCTGAAGCCTGTTTCGGAATCTGTGTCTCCCTCTCTCTCTGACCCTCCCCTGCTCACGCTGTCTCTCTCTCTCCTAGAAATAAATAAAAATATTAAAAAAAAAAAAAAAGAAATAAGGTAGTGAAATGTGGGAGAGACCCACATTGGAATGGGCATCAAGACTCTGCCAGTCTCCACGCTGCTTCCCAGTCTTCATGACAGCTCAAACCAGTAACCTTGGGATCTTCATCAATACGAGGAGGGCAGTGAAGGAAACTAGCCTATGTCACCCCCAAATACACCTCTTTGACCTAAAAACTGGTGTGAGCAGAAGGCAATTTATATTTTTTTAATGTTTATTTTTATTTTTGAGAGCCAGAGGGCAAACGGGAAGAGTAGAGACAAAGACACGGAATCAGAAGCAGGTTCCAGGCTATCAACACAGAGCCCAATACAGAGCTTGAACCCACAAACCATGAGATCATGACCTGAGCTGGAGTCAGAAGCTCAACCAACTGAGCCACCAGGTACCCTGAGCTGAGGGCAATTTATAAGCAGGAAATGTGTAAAAAGCTCCCCCTTTTCTTCCTAAAGTCAGGAAATAAATTCTCCTTTTACTGGAGACAGACTCTCAATAGCCCAGAGGAGTCACCAGAGGAATTTACAAACAAAGCTTGTTAAACTACCCCTTATTTTACTAGTTAAGGAAGGTTAAAGTCTACCCAGATCCAGTATGACCACCCCCACCCCCACGCAAACCCCTTGGTCTCGCCAGTTCCTCACACGTGTATTGTTTCTCTGGTCTTTTTTTTTTTTTTTTTCCTAGAGAGAGAGAGAGAGAGACAGCATGAGCAGGAGGGTCAGAGAGAGAGGGAGTCACAGACTGAAACAGGCTCCAGGCTCTGAGCTGACAGCACAGAGCCCGACGCGGGGCTCGAACCCACGAACCGCGAGATCATGACCCGAGCGAAAGTCGGAGGCTTAACCGACTAAGCCACCCAGGCGCCCCATTGTTTCTCTGGTCTTAAAGGTACAAAAGCTTCCTGTCCTGGCCGTTTTGGGGGGTCTTTGTTCTCTTGTGAAGCTCCCACTTCCATAGACAAATTCAATACAATATGATGGTTTTCTCCTATTAATCCTTTTCAGTTTAATTTTCAGGTCTAGCCTAGGAAGGCTGAACAAAATGTTGTCTTCCCTTACAACAGATACTTTTGGATGCCCTCCCCCCACCCAGTTCAGTGAACTGCACGACGCATGGGTATGTATATAGGAGAGCCTGTCTTTAGTCATCATAGCTTTTGAACTCTGAAAACAACTTGATAATAGTTTGGTATTTAGGGGCGCCTGGGTGGCTCAGTCAGTTAAGCATCTGACTTCGGCTCAAGTCATGACCTTACCACTTGTGAGTTTGATCCCCCTGTCAGGCTCTGTGCTGACAGCTCAGAGCCTGGAGCCTGTTTCAGATTCTGTGTGTGTGTCTCTCTCTCTGCTCCTCCCCTGTTCTTGCTCTCTCTTTCTCAAAAATAAATAAATATTAAAAAATATATACTTAAAAAAAGTTTGTTGTTTAATTTATTGGGCTACTATGATGTCTACAGTAGTCCCGTGTCATGAAGTCAGGGCTTGCTTGAATTTGTGGTAGAACTGCATTTTCCAAGTGAAGCCCCAGGTTATCTCGATGTGGCGATTAATTAATTAATTAATCATGTCTATTTTTAATTTGTTATGAATATAACAAATATAACATATAACTTATGATCAAATTGGCTTACATACAACACCCAGTATGTGCCCAACAGAGTCCTCCTCAAGGTCCATCACCCATTTTTGGTGATTTGAAGTGGGAGTACCTGCCCCCTAGATGTCCAACACATGACCCACTTCTGATAGAAGTTTATCCAGAAAGCAGCCATGGTTTTACCTCCTCCTGACCCCACACAGATAAACCTCCATGGTTCTACCCCACACTTTTCTCCCCAGGGAGAAACAGAGGATGTTGCCAAGATGGTCACTTTCAGGGGCTTTCTTCTCCAATCCTTTCCCTGAAAGCACCAGTCTGGGCAGGGAGTAGAAGCCTGTGGCTTATGGTCAACCCTCCAGCTCTTCTGAGAGCTGCTCCCAGAACTGAGCTGCTTTTCTGGGCTGATGTCACTGCGACTTCCTTCTACCCCTCCAACCACTCTCTGTCCCCTGCCCCGGTGTCCTCACCTGCTTACTTTTAACTCAGTCTAAATGTGTATCTTATTGTAGAGGCACGTGTTGATTTCCTTGAAATCCTATTGGAAGTAGAGTGATTACAATTACATGAATGAATGAACTGATCTCTTTCTCTCCCAGTTTTATGTACACATGTGTGTAGGGGAGGGAGGTACTGGAAGAAGGGAAAACCACAATTGCCCTGGTGACTTGGGGTTAGAAAAGAGGTGCATTTTTTTTCTAGGAGTTTAAATGAAATGGGATGAATAACTAAAAAAAAGAGAATAAATGTTTAGACAGTATGGTTTTTTTTACATGTTTATTTTTATTTATTTTGAGAGAGAGAGAGTCCCAAGCAGGCTCCTTGCTGTCAGCACAAAGCCTAACCCGGGGCTAAATCCCACAAAACGTGAGATCACGACCTGAGCCAAAATCAAGAGTCAAGACACTTAATCGACTAGCCACCCAGGCATCTTGACAGTATGTTTTTAAGAGGAGAAATAAAGAACCATAAGGACAAAGTGATTTCCAGAGTGAAGGGTAGTGTTCTTTGGTTTTCAATTAAGTATAAAGACACTGGGAACTTGCTCGAGAACCCTGTGTCAGGGAAGGGACCTATGCCTCACTGAGACCTTCAGGGGGCCAGTGACTTTCCCAAGCACTATCTCATTGAGTCCTTACCATGACTCTTCCAGATAGTAACTATTCACATTTTGTATATGGAGAAACTGAGGCAGAAAGTGGTTAAGCAGTGGGTCCTCAACACACCCCAGCAAGGGGAAAAAAACAAGATTTTAATTCAATTCCTTTGATCATCTCCTTATATTATATCATGGGGCCACTTAGCCTATTGGAAACGTTGGGCTATAAAATAATGAATAACCCCAGTGTCTTCTCCCTCAAGCCATATAAAATCTGGGAGATGGGGAAGAAGCCTATTGTATAAAGAAGGGACAAGAAAGGATGAAACAGCTGTTTTCAGAAAGGTTAGCACCTCTACTTGTTTGGTCTGAAGGACATCCAAAGGAAGAGGAAAGTCACGAAGCAGGCCCAGTTCGCTGCTCTGGGTTCAAGTCCAGGAGTGACCCAGTTCCTCAAAGAGGGCTTCCCTGGGTTCCAGGAATCCTCCCCCCCCCCCACCTCCTCCCCTGCCCTTGGCTCCCCCAAGACCAGGACCTGGAGGCTGACTGGGGGAAACAGAGGAATCCTTGTGGTAAGGAGATAAATGGGCCGCTGGGAGCTGGGCTGATTTCTCCTCCCCTCTCTCCACGCTGGAGACTGGCAATTGTACGTGTTTGTCTTTGTGTGAAGGGCTCCCAAATTGAAGAAATGAGAGTTAGACTCACAAATCCAGGGGAAGGGTTTTAAGGGAGGGACTGTCGCACCCTTATCTCTGCCCCCAGCTGTGAGGCTGATTGATGCTATTAAAATTCCCAGGGAGCCTCTCTGATGGCAGCACTTGGAAAGGGGGGTATTGGGGGTGTGTGCAGGAGGTGTGCGTGCCTCTGTGTGTGTGTGTGTGTGTGTGTGTGTGTGTGTGTGTGTATGTGTGTGTGAGAGAGACAGAGAGAGGGAGAGGGAGAAGGAGAGGGAGAGAGAGAGAGCAAGAGCGAGAGCGCGCTTGCTAGCGAGCCAACAAGAGACAAGCAGCTTGGGAAATGCTTGTTGATTTCCTTCTCAAAATAGTTCAGGTGGGAGGGGTGGGAAGTGAGGACTGAAAATGCCTGATAGGGAGGATTTCAGGGCTGTTGCCCATGATCGCGTGGGGTAGGTGCCATCTGAAGACAGAGGCCTATAAGACTTTCCCTTACCGCCTTAGATGCAGGCATTTTGAACCATGTTTCCAAATTAGAATAATCAAAATGCATAATTCTCATCTCTCAGGCTCCTCTTTAGGGGTCCAACACAGAATCAGAGGAGAATTAGGAATAAAAGACCTGGGCTCAGGTCTTTATCAGCTGTGTGACCTTGGGAACTCTAAATAACCTCATGAATCTAGACCGTTCATCATCAACTTCAGTTTTGTTATTACAAAAAGACAGAAGAAAGTGAAGGTGAAGGCATTTTGCACTCTGTGGAGTGCTAGATGAATAATATTTATTGTCACCAAGGTTTAGCCTTGAAGGGTCCAAAACATCATGGGCCTGTTTCAGTGGATACCCTGATCTTGCCCAAGCACTGCCTCCGTAGTAACTGACTTCACAGGGATCCAGCACACCGTCCAGGAGGCTTGGATGGGGCTCTGCCAGGAAAAAGCCAATCAACTTACTCCCAAGAGAGCAACATGTGGCCAACAGAGGGACCCCAAAAACCTTGCCCCCGAAATGAGTGCTTTGTCCACAAGTCCCACTCAGGCGTGGGGCCTGGAAAGGAAGCAGCAGGGTCAGCTGTCATTCCTCTGGCCAGATAAGTGGAATGGGCCACGGGACAGCTTTAAGGGGGGTCCTGGTTCCTTCCCTCTCTGCCAAGGAGAGGGGCCCAATCCTGCTCTTGTCCAGGACATAGGGGCGCTCAGTTTGACATCTCCCATTTGCTTTCCCCACAGATGCATGTACAATCTATCCTTAGGACAAACTGGAGAGACAGTGAGTCATCGCTAGATCCCCTGGGGCCTTTTTTGGGGCAAGCAGTTTGGGGTGCAGAGCAGCATTTCTCATCACCAACCATTGCGATTGGTTTTATAAGCACTCTCTTCTGTGAGCAAGCCCCTATGTGCCTCTTTGAGTATTTAACCCTCCACAATGCAGATCCTGGCTTCGGGGGTCCCTCCATCAGGCTCCCTCACAGCTCCCTGCCCCTAGGTCCCTGAGATACAAAATGCACAGGTAAAACCAGCCTTATTCCTTCAATCCTTTTCTTCTAGAAACACTCAGTATATCCTTCAGACCTTGGTTGTGAACACCCCTCCCAGGTCCTCTTTTGTGTTTTCCCTTCCATTTCTACTAAATCCTGTTCCATGGAAAGAAAAGGATATCACCCCTTATAGCCGTTGTACTGGGACAGAGACATTAGGCTCCATCTCTGATTTCCTTAGCCACATCTGCTGCCACTCCCTCCTTTCCCTTCCCTCCCTTCCCCTTCTCTTCCCTCTCCTCTCCTCCCCTCTCCTCTTCTTCCTCCCTCTTCTCTTTTGCCTCCTCCTGCTCCTCCTCCTCCTTCTCCTCTCCTTCTTCTTCTCTCTCTCTCCCTCTCCCATATACCCCACTTTGCACCTCCACCCCTCACCCCATACTTGGAAGGTATGGCATTTGCTCCTGAGGTGAGGATCTGAATGACATAATCTGGAAGTCCAGGAAGAAGGGGCTTCTTCTGGGGTGAAACTTAAATACCAGGAGGTAAGAGATAGGTGGGGAGCCCTAAAGATTAATCTCTCCCCTTTCTCTTTCCTGTGCATCATTCTGAAGTATGAAACGTATTTCTCCTTGTTCTCTTTTCAGAGAAGTCCCTTGTGTTAAGTAAAGACCTTTGTTAAGCCCCTGGCTCTTTTTCTCAGCTAGCGCCGGACAGAGCAGAAGCACATCCTACGGAATCGATTCTCACCTTGACTTACCTTACCCGCCTTTGACCGTCACCATTGGAATAGTACCTCTCACTTCTTTTGCCCAAGTCTCTGCTCTTCTAGAGGACCAGAGCCCAAACACCCATTTAATTTTATTGTGAGATCCAGGAGCCCCTGTCTTCTTCTCCTCATAGGAATTTCAGATGTCTCTAACTGTGGCCTTTATATTTGTTGTTTACTTAAGAAGGAGTGTGAGGGAGGAAGAGAAGCTCTGAGGCAGGGGAAGAGGAAAGACAGAGGGTCTTTCACTTGCTCCTAAAAGTCTATTCACAGACCTTTTATCCGGAAGGGGAATTCTGCTGTTTGTCTGTATACAGTGATCCAAGCCTTTAAGAAAGAGGCCTGGAGCACAGAAATCTTCATGGGGGAGGGATTTAGACAGAACAGTTTGACAAATGTTTTCCAGGCTTGGGAGTACCTTGGAAAAGGCTCTTTTCTGTCCATTGACTAAAACTTGCTCAGAAAGGAGAAATCATAGCAGGCACAGTTCAGCCACCGTGAAGGACTTCTGTCCTTTCTCTCTCTCTCTCAAGACAATATAATCAATGAAAGGATTTAGAAAAAAGTGAGCTGCAGAGTGCATAAGAAGTCTTGAGATGGATTTTTTATCTGCATTGCTTCTCTCATGGTGGTTTAATTTTATTTGCCTTTTGAAAAATGGGGCCGTGTCCATAGCAGCCCATCATTCCATTAGCCAGGCTGACACGCAGAGCTCACAAAAGTACATGGGGACGGAGCTGGGCAATCTTTCCCCTCCTGCCCTGGGCTCTCTGGAATCCTACATTTGGCGCATGTGCCTGTGGCGACAGGCTGCTGAGAGGCAGTGATCCGCGCTGCAGCGGGTATCTGGTAAAGAAGAACATCTCCAATGTGCAAATCACTGAAACTGGCTTCTCCCTCTGCTCTTCTGCCAGGGAATGAAGACGGCACAGAGAGGAACACTGAATGCATGAGAACATTTGTTTCTGTTTCACCGTCTGTAGGTGTTGTGTTTTGTGGATTCAAGGAAGACAGAAGGAAGGACTAGAATGGCTGGGTGTTGAGGTGATCCAGCCGCATGGGCCAGGGAAGGCAGTGTGAGCCACTACAAGGCAAAAACGCCGCATGAACGCCATGTGTCTCCATGCTCATGTGGACTTAAACCCAACATGCCACACACTGAGGTCATCCTCTTCCCTCCAAGCCCTATTCCTTCTGTGGTGGCCCTTCTGTCCACCGGCAGCACTGTCTCTTGCCCATCTCAGCCTAGCCTCAGGAACTTGGATTATCCTGGACTCCTCTCCTCTTGATCCCCACATCCCATCACCAAATCTCATTAATTTCTTTTTCTAAGACTCTAAGATGCTAACATCTCTGGAGCATCTATCTTCCCATCTCCCCTTTTCCATCATAGCATCCCCCAAATGATGCAGATGGCATTGTTCATACTATAGTCCTACCTATTCCTGATGCTGCAGCAAATTAAATTTTTAAAAAATGCAAGCCCTATTATTATCCTTGCTGCTATAAAGCCCTTGAATGTCTTCCCATTGCCCTTTGCGCTCTCCTTCAGTGCCCTGTAAGCTTGAGTTCAAGTTTCAAGGTCCCTCACCAAAGACCTTTCTCATACCTTGCTGCCGCCCTTACCTGCCTTACCTGGCTCTCCACTTCTGGGTCCCTTTACATGCTCCACACTGACCCTGGAGCCTCTGAATATGTTGTTCCCTCTGCCTGGGAAGACCTCTCTCTAGTCCCCTTCACTGTAAGCTTGCTCTTATTTACTCACCTAAGTTTTGCATTTCTCTCTCAGCTCTCAGTGCCATGGAAGAAGGTACCGTGTCTATCTGGGTTACCATTGAATCTTTAGCACCCAGCACAGTGCCTGGCACTGAGTAGATGCTCAAAAACATTCTATCTGTATACTTTTTACCTATAGAAATACTGCAAAGCTTTGGAACTACTGGTGATTTTTATTTCTGCTTTCTAGCTCAAAACGAGCAGGATAGAATATTCTATTATCATTTGGACTTGAGTGGAACTTATTTATATCTGTGTGTTAAGGCTTCCAGGCATTTGCATCTTAAGCTTTTTATTTATACCTGCAGAATGAAGAGATTTGTGCTTCTTTAAAGGAATTTTTTGGCAATAGCCAGCAGGTGGGTTCATTAAGGAAGCAACAGAACAGTCTTATCCCTATTTTTATTTCTTTTTTATAGTTTGGAAACTGAAAAACAGACAAGCAGCTGAGGCCGAAAAAAGAAAAGTGGAGGCTACACTCTGGCTTTGGAGCTCTCTTCTCATCCCCTTTAAAAGGACTGACCAGGTTCCCCATCTGAAGGCGCTGGGCTGCTGGCCTGCTGGGAAGGCAGCTTTGTGGAGTAGGAAGAGCCAGGGCTGCCCTCAGGCATCCTGAGCTCAAAGCTTCTGTTAGCCTTGCGGCTGAACAATGGCTTAGTTTGTGACTCAGTTTCTTCATTTGTACGCCACATTAAATCTCTGATCTCAGGATTATTGTGAGGAATAAAAGAGGTAATGTGCAAATTATTGTAAGGTGCAAATATCAATTCAAGGTGATACGAGGGTACCACTAAACCAAATCTCCCAAATGAAAAAAAAAAAATATCTGGGATTTTTTTTTTACTGTTGGTGAGATGCCCCCAACCAGGGTAGCTCCCTATGTGGACGTGTGTCAGCAACTTTGAGACAAATGCTGAATATATGCACCTCTCCTTAGTCCAGTGGTTTATAAACTCACAGATGGGTCTGAATCATCTTAGAGTCTTAGTCACCAACAATGTCCAACGCCCAGTATGCTTTGAATAAATGTATGTTGAATTAATATAAGGAGGGAAGCGAGGAGGAGAAGGGTATGAAAGTCAATAGGGGAGGGGTGGGCTTGCTCCCTAGAGAAGTTTACATTTTCTTAGAAGTCAGGGAGAAGTAGAGGAGCCAAATTATGGTATATGCCTTCTAACTCCTGTGGCTCGTACTCCAAGTCCTAGAACTCTCCTGGACCTGGGCCAGCTTCAGGGATGGGGTTGGGGAAGCAAGCAGGTACTCTCTGTCCAGGCTCAATTCAGCTGCATTGGTCTCTCCTTGAAGGGCACCCTGCTGAGGAGCTGGAAGCCGTGGTATAAAAATGCCCAGATTTCTAGATTTGGAAGACTTTCAAGAGTTACATGCCTTGGTCTAGTCTGTAAACAAAGCTGATAGAGCTAAAGTACAAAGAAACATGCCTTTCAGTCCTTATAACATCTATCCATCCACTGAATATCTAAGTCCCTGCTGCGTGTTGAACTGGGTGTTGGAGTGACAGGAAATGAATCATACCCTGAGCTGGTGTCAAGCAGGGGGGGAGTATGACTTCTCTTTCATAAGGGAAACCCAAGGAGGAGGGCGCCATGGCGCAGACCCTGGCAGGGGAAGAACGCAGGCAAAACTCCTGCCACCACCTTTCTCTCCACTGCTCTTGTGTCACTCCTGGCCTATGGGTGCCAAAGGTACCTAGTGCCAGGACCCCGGGGGACTCTCTTGGCCCTTCCTCCTTGCTGGGAAATTGTACATCACCAAACAGGATGTTGGCCATGCAGAAAGCTTTTGGAATTACTCAAAGGCTTTCTGCAGCAGGTCTTTTCTGGAGCCAAAAAATAAGGAAATCATTCCTTTAGGGTCACAAAGATTTTTTTCTTTTTTTAAAAGGAAATGGTTTTTCATTATGAACTGAAACTAGGTCTCCCTTCCCCTAGGATGGAGCCCATTTGTCACCACTAGCCAAGGCCTAGGAGGTGATGATCTAGGTACTTTTCTAGGGTCACGGAAAAATGGCCTTCAGAACCCATCTTCCCCGCTGGCTGCTTCCCTCATCCACGTGTCCGGTGGCATGGTTGGAGGCAGAGAGAGAATGGCCCTGCCCTGGATCACCAAGTGTCCTTCAGTGGATAGAAGATCACTTCAGGGGAAATGAAACAGCCACAGAAGGAGAAAATGGTAATTACTCAACTGCTCCTGGGCCCCATATTGAACCTATCCTGCTCTTCAGCTTTTTCCACACACAAAGCAAGAGGCTTTCTGTCATTTGAAAAGATTGCACCAGAGCATCCGTGTTGACTGAGCCTTCTCTGCCGGAGACACTTTCTTAACCCGTTTAATGAGCAGGGGATGCCAAGGGCCCCCGGCCAGCGCCACGCAGGCCTGGGGACACCTGAGTGGGGTTTTGCCACAATTCTGGCCAAGCCTCTTAAAGCTCCGTGTTTGGGTGTGCTAAAACCAACTTGCTTTCAGCAAGAAGCCCCCTCCACTCCCAAAGCTGATGAGTCAGGCAGCTGGACTACAAGGTCTTTCTTTCCAGGCCTTGAGGAAAGAACCAAAGGAAGCTGCCTCCATTCATGCCTAAGTTGTTGCTAAACAAAGGGGCCTGTATGTGCTGCACAACAGTGTCTCTGGACCCAGAGCATGGGCATCGCTTGATGCGTCGGCCTGGAGCGCCAGCAGCGTGGCCGAGGGTGTGCGTTGGAATACAGATTGCCGCCCAGCCTTTGGGGCCGTGCCCATCATGCGGTGGGGCCCGGCTCTGGCAGCCTGACATTTGGCTGTCAACAGCTTGCAGGCCTGTTTGCTGCATGGCCAACATCCTGTTTGGTGATTTGACAAGAGGCCCAGGCTCTCTTTGCATATCAGAACTCGGGTCTCAGTGCGCCCAGCATGGGATGAATGCATCTGGTCAGCTGCCGCGTTCTCTGCCATTGATCAGTCACTCGCCCAGCTCACAAAATGCAGCCAGAGACTCTGCTAGAGCCTTCAACTCATTGCTCTTCATCCACAATCTCCCTGTAAAGTGGGGATTCATTATTCATGGAAAGGCACCATTATCTGTTGCTATACACTGTCTTGAAAAAGGGCTGAACTACTTCATCAGATTCTGATAAAGATGATAAAAAAAAAAAACAGATGCTCTCTTCTTTCATTTTCTAAACAATCCCCACCCCAAGAATAATAATTCCTGACATCATGGTGGGACCCAGCCTAAAGGGCCCTGACCAAAGTAGCTGAGATGCATCTTATATAGTTTCCCCTTCAATCCAGCTTCAATGGTTTTACATGAGCAATTTGCAAAGGGATCATGGACTTGTTCGTGTGAAGATTTGCTGTTCACTCATACATCACACTCAGCAAAATGTAAGCAGGGTAAGTATGTCCCTTTGGATCACATCTGAACGTTCTTCCAGCTTTCTTGCATCCATACTTCCGCTGATGTCTCCATCTTCTCCTCATGTATCAGGCTTCTCCTGCCCTTTCCTTCCTTCATCTCCTACCTGGACCCAGTGGCTCACAGGTCTCACCAGATCCCTTAGCTGCCCACAATTGTCACCAAGCAAAATCCAGACATGGATGCACAGAAGCCCTCATGCCATTGTCTTTGCTCTTTTTTAGAGACCAAACACTCCTGGGGAAATGGACACACCTGTATAGGCTGGGCCACCACAAGTTCATGGCCCCCAGCCTCCACGGGTCCTCCTGCTGCCCATGTTGCCTTCCCCTGCCCTCGGAGAGCTCACTTCTCTGTGCCCCTGGGTGACCACTCCAAGTCTTCCAACACTCACCAAGGCTCTTGCTCAACCTTGATTCGTTCTCATACTCAGCAGACAAACTTATCTCTAACTTCAAGGTCATCAGGTTCATTCCCCCACAATGCCTTGCCCACTTCCTAAAAACGCTTACCCATGCATACTCCTCTTCGTCTTCAGGCTCAGAGGCATGCTCCCCTTTCTGTGCCCTTTACTCTCCCCCTTGATGCCTACTGACATACTTTGATGGTTATTCTATTTCATTTTGATGAAATCTCTTCCATCTCCCTTTGAGCCTCTAGTCGTACTCAAGTTTCATGCCCCACGTCTTCCTCTAGTCACTTCAAAACTTTATGTCTTCCATTCTCTTCCAGACTTCTTGCCGTCTTCACATCCATTCAGCCTCAGCTCTTTGGCCTCTGCCCCCACCCACGACCATACTAACTGCTGTCGCCGAGGTGGCCCACGACTTCCCTGGCAGCAAATTGAATACATTAGTTGCAGTCCTTTTCTTACTAGAACTTACTGAAGCATTTAAGAATATGGATGACCCAGGGCTCCTGGGTGCCTCAGTCAGTTAAATGTCCGACTTTTGATTTCAGCTCAGGTCATGATCTCATAGTTTGTGAGTTCAAGCCTTATGCTGGGCTCTATGCTGACAGCAAGAAGCCTACTTGGGATTCTCCCTCTCCCTTCTTTCTCTCTGCCCCTCCCCTACCTCTCGCACTCCCTCAAAATAAACTTAAGAAAAAAGAATATGGATTACCCTTCTTTGAAGTGTCCTGATTCTTTAATTCTTTAACTTCCATGTTACATTCTCTGCTTTCCACGATCCCTCTGAAAGGCCTCCTCCTCTCTTCCGCCTATCACAGGCACAGGCGGTAGGCACATGGGGTGTTCCCCAGGATTCTGTTGTGACTCGCAGCATGTCTTCCTCTGCCACACACACTCCCTGGTGAAACTCATTCTCTCTTGTCAGACCTACAAAGAACTTCTAAGTCCCTCTTTCTAATCAAGATCTTTACTTTTTTTTTAATTTTTAAAATGTTTTTAATGAGCCAGACAGAGAGAGACAGCATGAACAGGGGAGGGTCAGAGAGAGAGGGAGACACAGACTCTGAAACAGGCTCCAGGCTCTGAGCTAGCTGTCAGCACAGAGCCCAACGCGGGGTCCGAACCCACGAACCGTGAGATCATGACCTGAGCCAAAGTCAGACGCTTAACCGACTGAGCCACCCAGGCGCCCCTCAAGATCTTTACTCTTATCTTCTCCCATAAGCACCAGTAATCCAGTATTACCAGAGCCACAATCAGGGACAGTTTTCCTGCTAAAACTATCTCTTCTGCACCTTGCTCATGACACTGAGGCCTTGCTGCAGGGGTGGGGCTGTTGCTCCCCTACTCTTCTCTGCTCAGGCACTGCAATCACCTCTCAGTATTTGTCAAACCTACCCCTTCTCTTCCTGCTATTCCTGATACCACTCTGTCACGTGGCCCCACACCACAGCCTCCCGGATGTTTGCTCCTTTTGCAATCCTTACCATCTTCTACCTATCTGTCAGAGCAATCCTTTGAAAGGCAAAACTGCACTTGTTAAGTCCCTGCTTAAAACCCTTCTATTGTTTCTTTCTGGTCTGGGCTCTCTGCAGGTGGTAAAGGTCCTGTGTGACCAGAGAGCTGGTCCTTCTCTGCAGCCTTGAGCTCTCCTAAGCACCAGATCACGAGTGCAATCTCTTGTTTCCCCAAGGGCCTTGTCCTCTTCCTCTCCCTCCTCTGCTCATCTCTTCACTTGGCTGACTCTCACTCATCCCCTTAAGACCGACAAAGTTGCCTTCTCTTCTTTCCTCCTCCACAACCATTTTGTATGTGTTCTCATAATACCCTGAGCCCATCCCCACTGTACAGGTTGAATTCTGTGTCCAAAATTGATAGTTAAAGTCCTAATCTCCAGCTCCTCAGATGGGATCGTATTTGGAAATAGAGTCATTACAGATGTATTTAGTTCAGATGAGGTTATACTAGAGAAAGGTGGCAACTAATCGAATATAACTAGTGTGCCCTTATGAACAGGGGAAACTTGGACATAGACACACACACACAGGGAGAATGCTATGTAGAGAAGAAGGCAGAGATTGGGAAGATGCTTCTATAAACCAAAGGATGCTGCAGATCGCCAGCAAACCATCAGAAGCTAAGGGAGAGAAGGGGCGCCTGGGTGGCTTAGTCGGTAAAGCGTCCGACTTTCACTTAGGTCATGATCTCGCGGTTCGTGGGTTCGAGCCCCGCATCGGGCTCTGTGCTGACTGCCAGCTCAGAGCCTGGAGCCTGTTTCAGTCTGTGACTCCCTCTCTCTCTGACCCTCCCCTGTTCATGCTGTCTCTCTCTCTCTCTTAGAAATAAATAAAATATTAAAAAAAAAAAAAGAAGAAGAAGCTAAGGGAGAGGCCTGGAACAGATTCTCCTTCACAGATCTCAGTGGGAATCAACCCTGCTGACACCTTAATCTCACACTTCCAGGCTCCAGAACTGTGAAACAGTAAATTCCCATTGTGTAAGCCACCCAGCTTGTGGTACTTTGTTACTGGGAAGTTATGACAGCCCTAGGCAACAAATAAACCCACCACTGCACTATTGTATTGTCATTGCTTGCCTGTGTCCCTCAGTCCCCGCTGAAAACTTTCTGAAGGCAGGATATGTGTCTTATTCCTCTTTGTATCCCCAGGGCCAAAAACAGTGCTGACAACATGAAAAGACTCAGGTATTTGATAAATGAATTAATGAAAGCACAACATTCCAGAAAGGTCAAATCAGCTGAAGACGAAGAAGCTTAGCTGATATGCTGCACCCCAGCTCCTTACATTTCTGTTTTTCCCAATGGATTATTGTGGAATGTCCAGGTCTTCCTGTTCCTCGTGGGTGAGTATGCTGGTGATTCGCTGGTCAACCTTCCTGAGAAATGCTGTGCTCTTTTCTGCCCATATCATGCCAACGGCTGTAGATCCTGCTGTGCAGCCCTGTCTGAGTTCCAGCTCTCACTGTGTTCTGACCACTCTACTCTGTCCCCTGGTCCCTTCGGGCCTAGAGATGGTCAGGACATCTCATTGTTACGAGTCCCACAGACTTCATTTCTTGTTGTCCCCTTAATTCTGCCCACCCCCCTGGAAATAGTTCCTCCATTCAACTCTGTTGAGCCATCTGTTTCCTGCTGGGACCCTGAGGAATACAGTCAGTAGGCAGGCGGGTAAGGACTAAGATGATAAACATGGTGCAAAAATAATTGCTTGGTTTTTTAAAAAATAATCTTTTTAATCCCACTGCTTAATTCCCTCCCAGTTCTATTTTCAAAGCATCAGATACCGAGCATTTTTACATAAAGCCTGCTATTTGACCTTATCTGTGCATTTGATTAAATATAGAAACTATGTTTAGTTTAATGTGACATTTTATTGAATACCTGCAATTTTCTAGGCCCAGCGATGGGCATTGGAAATCCGAAGTGGAAAAAATCTGTTTCTGAGAAGTTCCAGAGATTAGTGGGGGGAGACAGACACAGCATCAATAGAGCATGGGGCTGTGGGAGCCCAAGGAAAGCACTGTGCCTGGCCTTGGGACAAGTGCCCACATCTGCATTAATACTATGACATATCTCCTCCTAATCTAGACATCTGAGTACTCCTGGTCCTTTGATTTCAATTGTTTTTCATAAAATCATATTCAAATTTATTTCATCAGAAAGATGCCTTCTGAAAGTCAAATATACATAGGATGATCATTTAACATGTTTTGGGGTCAAACTCTACCTTCTATTTTCTCTTTTCCTAACCTTATAGGTCCCTTGTGTTGGAAAGGACTTTAAATGATCACCTGGACCAGCAATTCCCAATTCTGGATGATCATGAGTGTGGCATTTTAAAACAGCAGTTCCTGAGACTTCTAGCCATCTGCTAAATCAAAACCCTATGGGATGAGAGGGAGATGGGGCAGAGGAACACCTGGAGAGCAGGAGGTTTTTCTTTTTGAAACTCTTGTAATGATGCTGATGTTCAGCCTGGTTGGGAACCATTGTTTTGGATTAACTCTTATTTACGGCAACTGTAATTTAGACCAAGGTTTTTCTAAATGTGGCTCCTTGGCTATCTGAGTGTGTGGTACTGGCATACTATATATATATATACATATATATATATTCTCAACTATATCCATATATATATAGTATGCCAGTACCACACACTCAGATAGCTATATATATGGGACTCATATAGTCCCATATATATATATATATATATATATATATATATATATATATGGGATATAGCTGAGAATCCAAAATTAACTTTTACATTTATCATCAGTTGGTTTTCTACAAGGCTGTCAAGACCATTCAATGGGGAAAAGAATAGCCTTTTTAACGAAAGGTGCTGGGACAACTGGATATCCACATACAAAAGAATGAGGTTGGACCTTTACTTCACACCACATATGAAAGCCAATTCAAATGGATCAATGATTTAAATGTAAGAGTTAATAAAACTCTTAGAAGAAAACATAGGCATAAATTTTTGTGACCTTGGATTAGGCAATGGTTTCTTAGATATGACATCAAATGCTCAAGAAATAAAAGAAAAATAAATTGGACATCATTACATTTAAAAAATGCATACATCAAAAGACTATCAAGAGAATGAAAAGATAACACAGAGAATGAGAAAAAATATTTGCAAATCATATATCTGATAAGGATTAATACCCAAAATACATAAAGAACTCCTACCACTCAACAACAGCAAAAATACCCAACAACCCAATATAGGAAATACTCAGACTAGTCAAACCCACAGACACCAGAAAGGAGTTTAGTGACTGCCAAGGGTTGGGGTAGCAAAAACAGAGGGTGACAGCTAATAAATATGGTTTTCTTTCCAGAATGATAAAAATATTTTAGAATTCAATCGTGGTGACAATTGTACAACTTTGTGAGTATACTACAAAATCACTGAATTGTGCAGTTTTAAAAGATGAATTTTATGATACATAAATTAAATCTCACTTTTTAAAAATTAATTAATTTTAAAAACTACATGGGCATTTGGGGACCCCAGAATCTGCTTTTGAAACAAGTCTTTAGGAGGATTCTTAGGCACACTGAGATTTGAAAACCACAGTATCACATTTGTATCACTTCACCCTCAGAAAATTTGAAGAATTTAAAATCTGTTAAAAAACAAAACTAAAAGCAAAAAACAGACAACCCAGGGCATAGCAAGCGATCATTTATTGAGCAAATATTTAGCTGCTGCCTATGGTATAACAGGTAGCATGCTGGGCCCAATGAATTAGTCATATAGGCGTTTAGAGTTATGAGGGTAGTAGACATGCAAATAGTCACAGTATGAAAAGATAACTGGGGCATTGACTTCAGTGAAGATTTGTATAGAATAAGGCAAGGTCAGCACGGAGGCCCAGGATTGGCCTGGATTTGTCACAGGACGAGACAGTATTTGAGTTTAGGCTCAAGCTCTGGGTACCCAGAAAGGTGGAAAGGAATAAGAAAAGGGGACAGGAGGGCCTTCCAGGCAGAGGAATAGCATGTACAAAGGCACAGAGGTTTAGAAGAATGTGGTACACTAAAGCAACTGTAGCAGGTGGAAATGAAATGCCCAAGGAGAAGAGGTAGGAGAGAAAGCAAAGAGTGAGTTTATTGTGCACAGAAGAGACACTGGAGAATTTTAAAAAGTGGGATACCAGTCCTAGTTTTGGAAGAGCAGTCTCATAGCAGGGTGGGAGACTGGGCCAGAAGAAACAGGGGGTGCTGGGAAGTGGGTGGGAGGAAGGCTTTGTCTGAAATGCTGAAGATCCAAACTAGGGCAGTAGAAGGCAGAGGTGAGAGACGGATTCTATAACTATTCAGAAAGGTATATATAGTGACCCTGGGGATAGATGGAATGCATTGTAGGATGGTTAGCCACATCTCTGGCCTAGCATTCCTAGATGCTAGGAGCATGTGCCCAGTTGTTAAAGACAAAAATATCTCCATAAATTGCCTGGAAGGCAAATCTAAGGGACAAAATCTGCTCCAGTTGAGAACCACTAGCCTCAGTTAACTGAATCCTGCCATGGTTGCATCTGTCTCAAGGTGAACTTTGCATGAAAAGTTCTGTCACTGCCTCTGTCAGTGAGGCAGGATCTGGTCTGAGACATGCTCTGATTGTGAGGTTGTTGGGGAAGAGACCTATAGCCCCTATCTTCCTCTAACATTTGAGAGATGCCATTAGCTACCCAATACAGAGTAATTGTGATCAACCAACCTGACTTTGGTCAGTTTGCAACAGAGTTGTCAAAAATGATGTGCTGTCTTCTGGTTGGATCGGTGACACCATTCCCTGAAATAGAGAATCCCCAAGAGAGTGTTCCTGGTTTAGGGCAAGAAGGAAGATAAAGCAGAGCTAGCTACGAGAACTTTTAGAATGCAAAGAATGGATTTCTTCTGGGTTCCTCAAGTGATGGATTTATAGGAATTCTCACCCCAAACTCATGGGCCTGTGATTATCACAGTGTGACCCAAGTGTGGCTCTGCCCAGCATTCATGCCAGGCAGAGTTCCTCAACCAAAGAGCTCCACTTCGGTAGCCATGGTACCCAAGTAATAGTCACAGAATGTCTGAGCGAGAAAGAATCTTAGAGAGGCCTCACTTGCCATCGCTTACAACAGTTCTGCGCCCCATGTCAGCTAGATCTGCAATCTGTCCACATCTGTCTGCCTCTACTACTACCCTGGTCCACACCACTGTCATCTTCCATTGGTACTGCTGCAATAGCCACCTAACTGGTGTGCTATTTTCTTCTTCTTCCCTCAAGCCCTATTTTCCACATAGACGCCAGAGTGATTATTTCTAAGTATATTGTCTCCTGACGAAATAATGGCCTCCCATTGCATTTAGAATAATCCCACAGTCCTTATTCATTTTACAAAGCTGTGCATAGTCTGCCTTTCAACCCCATCCAGGCTATGTTACTTCATTGAACTGCAGTTAGAGTGGCCTCTTTTTGGTTTAAGGGCTTTTTGGCTCTTAGATCTTTCCCATCTCAGGTTTTGGACTTTGATGGTCCCTTTTCCAGAGTGCCTTTCTCTAGATCTTTCTGTGGCTGCCTCCTCATCCATCAGGCTCAGCCCTGATGATGTGCTCCCTGAAGGCTTCACTCGCCTTCTCTGTCTAGAGAAGCTCCTGGAATCCCCACCCTCAGTGTCACATCACTTTCTTACTCTTTTGCTACTACTTTCACTGTAGTAAATTACCTGTGTGTTAATTGATCGCTTGCTCCTCCCTCTAAAATGCAAGTTCCTTGAGAGCAAGAGATTGCCTAGATCTTGGTCAGCATTTTATCTCACATGGACTGACATGTGCCAGGGACTCAACTGATATTTGGTGAATAGATGAGTGAACTTTAGGGTTAGCGTCGGAGTAAATACATTTGAATTGTTAGGTACATATTAATAGCCAAGACAAGATCTCTCTGTATCTTAGTCTTCACTAGAAATTGAGATATTTGTCTTTACTGACTACTATGAAGGCCTTCTTGTAGGTACCTAATAATTTTGGAACCCCCGCCCCTCCCCCACCCCCCACACTCACCCATCCACCTGCCACACAAGAGTGAAGATGTCCTTGTTTCAGGCAGTTCTCGGGTGTTTCAGTTAGACTTCTCAACATTATTGCTTCTGTTGCTGTGGTTTTTCTTTCTCCCTCCCTCCTTTCCTTTCCTTTCTCTCTCTGGCTTGTTCCTGAAAAGTTATGTGTTAATTGTATAGCTTAACATTGAATCATTCTTCCTGTTAACTTGTAGAGTAATTTCAGAAGCCTTGTGACTCAGTTCTAAAGGCTCTGATTGGTTGCACTTGAGCTTTTGGCTTCTTTGTAAAATGATTAATGATCTGTACACAAACACTTACATAGGCTGGTTAAAATACCTGCTATTTAGAGGCCCCTTGTGGTGAATCCTTTTTGTAAATGGAGGAACTATCAGCTTTATTTCCTCTGTAAATATGGATTTTCTTATTTTGGAAGCTGTGTTGGCTATACCTGCCCCATTTATATGAATCTAAAATGTGCTGCTTCCACCTCTCCCTTCTTTTAACTGATCATTCCATCTGGTTGTTCAATATACCTTTATTGAGCACCTACTATGTGCCACAGAAATTAACAAAACAGCCCCTGTTCTCAGTGATACACCATCTGACAGGGGAAATGGACAAGATAATGATCATAAGATAGTCATATATGAGGAAAGAGTCTCTAGTTAAGCCCCAGGATATCAGATACATCCTTTCATGATAATCCTTGATCTGTTTGGGGGAAGATGAGTAGCAGGTAGCCAAGCAGATGGAAGTGAGGATCCAGGTAGGGCAAAGAACCTTCACAGTCAAAGGCACACAGGTGTGAGAGAGGAGTTTTTCAGAATAGCTCCAGCTGAGTGTGGGTGTGGACCATTAAAGGGCTGAGGCTAGAGGAATAAGCAGCAGCTTGCACCTGCATAGAGGAGATTGCTCCTAAGGTGATGGAGGACCATTAACAGGTATTACAAGGGACACATAGAAGGCCCTGGACAAAGCTGCACTGTTAAAAGCTGTTCTTGTGGAAACTGGGTGGAAGGAAGGATAGGCTTGGTGGCAGGGAGACCTGTCAGAGGACACTGTTTTAGTCCATTTGGGCTACTATAACAAAATACCATAAATGGGATGGTTTATAAATAACAAACATTTATTTCTTACAGGTCTGGAGGCTGGGATTCCAAGATCAAGGTGCCAGCATATCTGGTGTCTGACGAGAGCTCCCTCCTTCATTGACCACTATCTTCTCCATGTAACCTCGCATGGAGAAAAAGTTAGCTAGTTTTCCAGAGTCTATTTACGTCACTAATCCCATTCATATGCACCCACCTCCCATGACATAATCACCACCCAAAGCCTACCTCGTAATATAATCACACTGGAATTTGAATACATGCATTTTCTGGTGGGGCAAGGAGGGACACAAACATTCAGAGCAGAGCAGACATCACAGTTATTCAGATAAGAAATAAGGAATTTTTTTTTTTTTTTTTTTTATTTCTAGGAGAGAGAGAGAGAGACAGCGTGAGCAGGGGAGGGTCAGAGAGAGAGGGAGTCACAGACTGAAACAGGCCCAGGCTCCGAGCTGGCAGTCAGCACAGAGCCCGACGCGGGGCTCGAACCCACGAACCGCGAGATCATGACCCAAGCGAAAGTCGGACGCTTAACCGACTACGCCACCCAGGCGCCCCAAGAAATAAGGAATTTTTAAGGTAGAGATTTTTACCCTTGGCCATTGTGGCACCTGGGGAGGGAAGTCCAGACTGGGCTTTGGAAAATCTAGAAGCCCTTTTATGAAGAATACAGTGTTTCCATGAATATTTTCCTGAGAAGACCCCTAGCTTTTATCAGGTTTACAAAGGGATCCATTACAGTGAAAACAAGGCCACAGCAGTGGAAATGGAGAGATCAGATGTGATAGGAGGGAGACTTAGGAAGATATACTTAGATGCATGATAAATGGGATGTGGGTAGAGAGAAGAGATAGAGGTTGAGGCTAAAGGTCAAGCTTCTGGGTTAGGCTAGGATTGGGAAAATCATGTACCTTTTACCTAGAATCTTGGAGAACACACAGTTTGGAGGGATAGAGTAAGAGAGGGGAAGGAGATAAATTAATCATTTACTCATCAATTATTTATTGAGTTCTTACATTGTCTCAAGTCTTCTTCTGGATGGTGAGAATTTCATCAGTTAAATAAAGAAACCTATATTCTAGTGAACAGGGTAAACAGACAAAAAACACACTCATATAATGTGATGGTACCTACTTTGAAGAAAAATAAAGCTGGGTAAGGGCATAGAGAGTGATGAGGATGCTATTTTGATAGATTAGTCAGAGAGGATTCTATGAGCAGCTGTTATTTCAGCAGAAACTTGAGTAAGATGAGGAAGAGAGTTTTGTGGCTATCTGATCTGGGGCAATAGCGTTTCAGGCAGAGAGAGTAACAAGATAAATGCCCTATGATAAGTGGATCCATGGCTTATTGGAGGAACAGCAAGGAAGCCAGTTTGGCTTGAGCAGAGTCAGTCATAAAGAAAGTTTAGACAATGATGTAGACAAGGGAGCTAGAAGTTAGACCATTTAGACCCCCGGACCTGAAAGACCATGGTGATAATCATGGACTTTTTTTCTTTTCTAAGTGCAATATAAAACCATTGGAAAACTCTAAGTAGGGGTAAAGATCCAACTTCAGTTTGGGACATGTCGTGCTTGAAAGGCTCTGTGAGGCATCAGGCGAAGGGATGTGGTAGGCATTGGATATGAAGACACAGAGGGCTGAAGATTTAGGATATTTGTAAGAATCATCATGATACACATGGAAGTGGAAACCATGGGTGTAGATGGCTTTGCCTTGGAATGTTGTAGAGTGTGCTGAAAGGGGAGGAACTTGAGAACACCAGCAGTTAAGGGGTAGAGAGTGGAGAAAGAATTTATAAAGAAGCTTGAAAAGGAATGGCAGGAGAGAATGTGAAAAATTAGGGAAGAGGGGGCCCTCAAAGTGATGGGGAGAGATTCTGAAGGTTGGTAGTCTCAGATGCTGCAGAGAGAATAAAATAAGGCCCATAGAGTATGCTTTGCATTTTTCAGCCTATGTAACAGTGCAGAGCGATTGGAAGTGAAAAAATTATAGTGAGCTAAGGAATAAATAAATAAATAAGCATTGGTAACTCAGTGTAGACGTCAATGTCAATTGATGGGCCTGGCTCAGATACTTTAATGCCTATACCTTCTTGGCCATGCCCATTGGGCTGATGGCCTAGCTGTAGGCTTGGTTATCAGGAGGACAGAACCAAAATATCTCATGCCAAGTGGTGAAATGGTGGACAGATCAGGAGGTTGTAATTGTGGAATCTGTGTAGATTGTGGAAGACACGAAACCAGGAAGATTCTGATAAAGAATAGTTAATGGAAGAGTAAGAGTCTAAAGCTCCTGATTAAGCTTGAAGTGTAGGTAAAGTGGATGCAACAGGATCGAGGGCTGAGATCCAAGGAGATACTGGAGTTAAAGATTTTAAAGATAATGAGGGGAAAAGCTGAGAGTGTGGTTTTAGGAGAATATGGGAAAAGTGCAGCAGAAATGAAGTTCACTGGCCTCAAGGAGAGAAAAAATAATTCTAATGTAGGCCAGTGACTATAGGCTAGTAAATTACAAACATGACAATCTATGGAAGACGGTTTGTCTAAAGCATTTAGTGAGTCCTAAGGAGCATTTTTTAATGGACTGAAACAGAAGTGAACAAAAATGATCAGAGTGCAAAATTCTTAATAAAATAAGAATGTTTTAAGAAACTTTTAATTGTGTGTGTGTCTGTGTCTGTGTCTGTGTGTGTCTGTGTGTATCTATGTGTACTGGGTCAAAATATAAAATTTAATTATTATTGTGAGTCATGATAAAAAAAAAAAAAACTGAAACTGAAATGATACGAGCTCCAAAACAGTTTTTGCAGGAAGGTAGAAGGGTGTGGAAGATGAGAGAGGAAACTTCAGCCCGAACTTCTTGTGGCTTGGGCCAGAGCCACATGGAGTCCAGGAGATGGGTAGTGATCCAGAGAGAGACCTATATGAGTTGTGGGTGCTTGGTTTGGACATGCCAATAAAGGAAGCCATTTCTCCAAAGTCTGGAAGCTCTAAGAAATGTGTGCTCCAGAACAAGGTGTGATCATTACAGATGGTATTATTTGGGGATGTAGATTTGAGCCACAACACTCAAGAATCATAACAGTCAAACAGTCAATCAAAGCCTCTCACTTTGAGAAAGACTCAAGTTCTACCTTAGATTTAGCTTTGTCAAAACAAAGCAGAATCTGCTGATGCAGCTCTGTGAATGCCACTTTGGTTTCTTAGGGCCTTTACCTTCAGGGTCTTGCATAAGCAGAGAGGGTAAATGTTGAGTTTTTCCTCTGAGTGTAAATTTCATTTAATTTTTCCCTTTTAGAGTCCTTATTATCTACCACTCTCCCTTTTATTCTCCTATTTTGTCACTATGTTGTGTGAAATTTGCCTGTGGTACTATGAAGCTGGGGACTAAATACCTGAGTTGGGTTGCAAGAATGGAAACAAGAAAGAATGAGTCGCAGATTTCCCAAACATGGAACACCTGGCGTTTGCAGGTGCCGTGTAGCAGAAACTGACTGCTATTCCCAAAACCCATTTCCAGTTCCTGCTGAGCAAACAGCCAACGGCCTGAGTTTTCCCAGCGTCCTTTGCAATTAGGTATGACCATGTGACTAAATTTAAGCCAATGGAGTGTGGAGGCAGAGGTGATAGGTGTACCTTCCTGCCTCCCCATCTGTAGGCTGGATGTTGATGCCAGCGCAGACTTGGGAGCCTCATGTTGAAGATTAGCCTGAAGTATCCCTTTCACATCTCTCCCATCCCCACTTTGTTGGACTTTATGCAAATTAAAAAGCAACATTTTCTTTTGGGGTTTATCTGTTATTGCAGCTAGTATTACCTGATCTACTCTATCTGGTTCTGGAGTATACTTAGATGGTCAACCCTGGTGACAAAGGGAGATCCATGTTCATTTATAGTTTTCCTTTGGATCTGAAACAAGTAGGTGAGTTCATTTGCTTCACAGAGGCTTAGCCTAGTGTTTTCAAAGTAAGTTTTCTTAGTGCAGTTTTCATTTTAATTTGTGTTTTTATTTTCTCACGGTCATTGAAAAAGCAGTACTCCCTGCTTTCCCCGCCCACACTGAAGTCCAAAGCAGATACTTGGTAACTCAGCTGATTGTTAAATTTGTTTCTTAAGAAGTTATTTTTCTTCACTTTTGGAAGTCTTCAACTAATTTACAACTGGGGCAAGCCAAGTGTAAGTGGAAATCTCCAGGGATTATAAGTAATAATGGCAGTTACCATGCACTGGGCAATGCAAGATAGCAGACACTGTGCTAGACATTTTGCATTAGATTATCATGAATCTAATAACCCTGCAAGGTGTGTATTAGTACATCATTTAGTGATTTTAAACAGAGCCTGAGAATAACTATAGGACTTATCAACATCACACAGCCTGTGATTGGTTGGAGCCAAGATCCAAATCAGACATAACTGGCTCCGAAGGCCATTATTGACACATCTGCTTTCCAAGTATGTGCTTTCTAGTTGCTCACCTTAAATGTCTGCTCGTTCCTTTTTTCTCCTTTCCTCTGATACCAATTTTCCTGGCTCTGCTCATTGACTAGTTAACACAGTGTACCCTGATTCAGCCAGGGCCACTTAATTTTAACAAAGGAAATAGATCTCAAGACATTCAGCGCAGGTTGCTTCAGGCCTGCCTTGATGGGTATTAGGATATATAAATATTTGCATAATTCCTCCGGCAAACATAGGAGGAGGCGCTGCTTGCTGTTAAAGAGTAACAGCAACAGGCATCACCTCTTAGGCTCTTCCATGTCTGTCTGGTAAAGTAAGACTGCTGGTGCACTTGAAGGATCTTGAGGCTGCGTGTCACACTAGTGAACTTTGCACCTCCATCCTCACCTCATGCCTTGTAGAAGCCTGAGGTCTGACATGTGTTTGTTGAACGAATATTGAATGAGTTTTCAAGCTTACATTTGATGATGGTTTCTATTAAAAATGGAGGGGCATGCTGAGTAAGTAAAGGCCAGGTGACCAGGAGGCACCTTGAGGGGGAGGAAGGAGGGGCTGGTTGGTTGGTTTTATGAGGTGGTCATTTCAAGGCTTACTGGATTGCTACAAAATGGCTTTGGCCATGTTTCAGGACTACAGACATCTGGATTTCTTTTGAGTTCCCTTCTTGCCTCAGGCAAGTTTCCTGACTCTATGTGAATAAAATTCTGTCTGTGGGTGATTTGGAGCTGAGAGTCCCTTCCAATGCTAAGACATAGCCGGTTGCCAGCTGGCTATACATCTTGGGGCATGAGGCTCAGTCCTCTGAAGCTCCTATTCCTTAGTATAGAAATAAGATTGATGCTATAACCTGTACCGCAGGCTTACCTTAGAGGCTAAATCACCCCTGTAAAGCATTCAGCATAGTGCTTGGCACCTAGGAAGCACTCAGGGAATTGAGCTACTGTTAATGTCCATGTTTATTAAACGGGACTTTTCAACCTGTGCTCTCAGTGAAGCTCTAACTCATCTAGTGAAGGATAAGTTCTTCACTGGCTGCTAGGATTGGTGCAAAATCAAAAGGGCTGTGCTTCAAAGGGCTTGGAGTTTGTTTTCGGGATTTAAATATTAAGATTCACAGACCTTGAGCAAGTGGCTTGACTTCTTTGTGCTGGAGCTTCCACATGTGGAAGGAAAGAGTGGACGGGAAGGAATCTTCTCCCCTAGTGTGTCCACGAGTCTCACTGTTGGCTGGAACTCAGTTAGAGACAGAGGAAAGAATGATTAGTCACCACCCTGGTAAACATAGGAAGGTTATCATCTCGTTTTATTAATAGACTAGGCTACACAGGCCATAAAAATAGGGTAGCTCCACATTTTAAGTTCTCTGAGTTTTAGTTTTTGTTGCATCCAATGAAATGTGAAAAGAGAATTGTGTTATGTATGGACTTTGTAAAATGGTCTTCTATCTCAAGCTGCAAATCAATTACTTATTAGTTTTTATTGTCAAGGAAAGAAAAATATATTACTATTCATTTTAGCCTTTTCTTTGTCGATTCTAGGGGTATAGTACTAGTTCTTGGAGAAAAATGGTTATATTCATTCTTTCGTTACAAGAGATCTCTACCACATCACAAAAAAATTAGAATGGGTAAAAAGCAGGGGAAAAAAAGAAGTCTACATACTGCTCAGCCACTGTTAGTATTTAAACATTCTACTTCCATTTTTCTTCTGCGTATTTTTACGCTGATATTACCGTTTTCACTAAACACCATATAATGAGCATTTACCATGTTACTACATAAAGTTCATAATGATTTTTAATTGTAAAATAATATCCCAGGAGGTATGTCCTGGTTTATTTTACTATTTGCCTATTCTTGTCAGAAGGCAATAGAGAGGGAGCAGGGGATTTAGTGCCAGCGCTGGATTGAGATGCGGCTCTGACACTTCCTAGCATTGTGACCGTGGGCAAGACCTTTAATCTCTCCCCAGGCCTCAGTGCCCTCTGAAAATTTGGGCTGTGTAGTCCCGGTCTCACCACCTTGTTATGAAGCCTGGATGACATCATGTTGGCCACTTGCTGGTGTCTGGAACGTAGTAGGGTTCACAGATGTCTGCGGTTGCTGCTGCTTCAGCCTGCACGCCAATCTGAGAGATGATTTGATTTCTGTACAAACATCCCCCAAGAAAACGCACATCAAATATCAGGCCATGTCACTTCATCTCTCTGGGACTGGCTCCTCATTTGCAGAGTGAAGTGGTCAGGCAATAAAGTGTGACCTCAAAGGCCCCTTCCACTCCAAACGCTCCATGCTGCTCCGTCATTACTAGAAGCAGCTGTAACCACTGCCGGGAAATGACCTGTGGAAATGTTCAGCCTTGCTCAAGAAGAAAGGACCCTGCAAGGGGCCTGAGGGCTTGTGCATATCAGTTTCTCTTTTTGTCCAGATAAACATTTGACATTTGTTCCAGTGCCTTCCTTCTAAAGGCCTCTTCTAGTTTGGTTTGTGTGCTCCTTAGATCTCCATTTTTCAAGTGGGTTCAACAGCCAGAGCACTCACCAACGTTTTATTTATCCATTTCACATTTCTAATGTCGCTTCGCTGCTGTCATCATTTTCCTATGTGGTCATTTAAGGAAGATAAATTGGACTGCAAATCTCAGTAGAACAGGCATTGCTCTTAGTCCCCAAGGGACAAAAGAAGATTTTTTTTCCCCCACTCTTAACACCACCTGCTCGTGCTCTCCCTATAAAATCCCCCAGGAAGAATGTTTAATTAAAAAAAAAATTCTGATACCACAGTAGGTAGATGGGCCTTCTCCCTGGTATGTGCACAGTTACCCCTTCATGTTCAGACTTTTCAGATTCCCAAAGCCAAGTGCCAAAAGGAATGGAACTAACCTCACATTAGTATCAGAGCTGCCACTGCAAGGAAACAGATGTCATCAGCATAGAACTGCCGCCTGCCACCTCTGACATCTTGTTCCCAGGCTATTTCAGTGAAGCCAGTCTTCCTGCCTACTCACCTACGGTGCTTCCTGGGTGGGCACACGGTTGCATCAGAAAGGAAACATGGGATGGAAAACACACCTGGCCCATATGGGCACCCACTGTGAGGCAGAGTACAGCACAAGGCCAAGAATGCAGGCCTGGATCCAGATGGGTTTGAATCCTTGCACTGTTCTTACTGTGTGACCTGGGATAGGTTATTTAACCTCTTTGTGCCTCAATTACCAACATTAGAATAACAGAAGAGTTTCTCATAAGGAATGAGAGAACTAAAAGAGTTAATGTATATAAAAATGGGGAATGTGCCAGGCACGTGTTCAATAAATAGCAGCTTCTAGGTTCTGTACTAAATGAATCAGATCATCATTTTAAGGACCAGTTGGTTAAGAGCAGAAAGTGGAAAGCATAGGAGAAAGGGTTTTAGAGGCAGACTTGAGTTTGAATGTAACTTTCAGTTTGTACTTAACTTGCAATAAATTGCTGGACTTCTGATACCCTCAGTGTTTTCATCTGTTTGATGGGAGCACTTCATCTCTCTTGGAGGCTGATGCTGACCACTAAATGGGAGAATGTATGTTAAGTGGTTAACACAGTGCCTGGCATGTAATCATGAGAATATGAGCTCCTGACATGGCCCAGCAGATGGGAGCCAGACTCCTACCAGGGTTTTTAAAGGCAAGCACTATTTCAATTGTTCCTGGTGTTGTTTTGGCTGCCGAGAACCTTGTCTAGGTGTTCCTGGGGCTAGGGTCGTCAAAGCCATTTTGGAAGTCTTTATTTTCCTGCAGCATCTCCCTACTGGTGGGGGGTGCCTGCCACATGCCAGGGCAGCCTATGTGACTCTAGGTGGCACTGTGGCTGTCTCATGCCTGGGCTACTTTGTCCTTCTATAGACCAACCACCAGGAACCCTTCTGTGCACACCACATCCCCTTCCTACCTCTCAGATGCAGCCTGGCTTCCCTCCACCACTGAGACAAAATGAGCTCTTATAGCCAGCAGGGTCCTGTTTCTTGTCTTTCCCTGGCTCACCTCTGTGGAGGGTTGGGACCTTGGAACACTCATTCCTTCCTGGGACTATTTCTTCCCATAGCTTCTCTACCTGCTGCTATGTTGTTGCCTCTCCTTCTTTCTGCACCTGACCATCTCCCCCACCCCAGCATACCCTCCCTACAACCTCATCTCACTCCCACCATTTCAGGTGAGCCTTCGGGGTGCAGCTAAAACCCCATGTTTCTCACAAAGACTTCCAGACCTCTCCAGGTGCCAGGGAGTTTTCCTCTGACCTTTCAAAAGACTTAACCTTCATATTACTCGATGAGTCTTTGGGAGAATGGATGCTGCATGAGTTTCCCTGTGTGTAGTGCTTCTCTAGTCTTCTGGTTTGCAAGCTCCTTGAGGGCAGACAGAGTACCTTCTGTAAAAGAGGAGCTCTATCAATATTGGTGTTAGTTGATATATTATGAATAGCTTCCATTTGTTGAGTGAGGCCAGGATATGTAGGTATGTATGTATACATGTATGTATGTATCTATCTATCTATTAACCCATCATCTACTTATCTCTCTATCTCTATCTACTATCTACCTAATTTGGTCATCACAATATCTCCTGAGGTGGCTATAACTATGTTGTTCATTTTACGCTTGAAGAAATTGAGATTCAGAGAGAAAAAAGAACTTGACTAAGGCTAAACAGCTGGAAAGGAAGAAAGCTCAGTATCAGAATTCAAGCATTTTCACCAGATATATACATTAAATAAGCAGTCTCTAAACTTTGGGTATATGTGTTTCTTTGCCATTTATAAATTATATGTATCGACCATAGTATTAATATATTATGTACATTAGAATTTAAAATAAAAGGATAATCTAACTCTAAGTATAGACTGTGGTCTCTAAATACCATTTCCCATTAAAAGGAATCTGCTCCTTGGAGAATCTAGAAAGTACTCCTGGAACATCTTGTCATACCAGAAAGCAGGGAAGATATCAATTATTATTGGGGTCATGCCAAAAAGACTCAGGAGCCAACTTGAATAGGTATCCACTCCGTCAAAATTAGGACACTTGGAGCAACCACAATGGCTTAGATCACATTTTATATATATATATAAATTCATATGTTTATAGCAATACTTAAAAAATGCCCTGGTAATCACTTTTAGAGAATACTAGGTAATGAACTAACTATTTTGAAAACTGGTAAAGAAAAAGAATCATTTGTCCTGCCCCTCCTATCAGAACTGTGCCTCAGGGTCAGCAAAAAGCTAATGAGAAGATTCTCCTTACAGAAGTATTCCAGCTAATAAATGAGGACAGACAGAATTAGAATACCATATTTTGTAATCCCTGGTGAATTACAGGATTTGGCAATGATCATCACAGATTGCTGATATCACACACACAAAAAGGCAACCAAATATTATGTTCTCCCAACAGTTGTCCGTTGCCCTCAACGAAGTGTTCTTGCCAGAAAGACTTAATTTGAACCTGAGGGATCCTCTTTTTTTTTTAAATGTTTTATTTATTTCTAGGAGAGAGAGAGAGAGACAGCCTGAGCAGGGGAGGGTCAGAGAGAGAGGGAGTCACAGACTGAAACAGGCTCCAGGCTCTGAGCCGGCAGTCAGCACAGAGCCCGACGCGGGGCTTAACCCACGAACCGCGAGATCATGACCCAAGCGAAAGTCAGACGCTCAACCGACTAAGCCACCGAGGCGCCCCTGAGGGATCCTCTTGACTTTTCATTTACAGGAAATACAAGGGATAACAGCACATGATAAGTGATTCCATGGGAGTATAATCAGCAGAATCCAGCCTGTGGAAGATTAACCAGGAAAAATAACCCAAGTTTGTCAACAAAAATTTGCAAAATTAGAGAATAAGAGTTTGAACAAAGAACCAATAGGTTAAAAGGGATCTGAGGGACATATTTTACCCATTACAACATACAGACTTGGTTTTGATCCCAATTCAAACTGTAAAAAGATACAGATAGGATAATTGAAGAAATGTGAACACTGATTAGGTATTAAATTATATGGAGAAATTATCATTGATCATTTTGGAATATAATGATGGTATTGTGGTTACATTTTTATTTTTTATTTTTTATTTTTTTTAAAAAATTTTTAACATTGTATTTATTTCTAGGAGAGAGAGAGAGAGACAGCGGGAGCAGGGGAGGGTCAGAGAGAGAGGGAGTCACAGACTGAAACAGGCTCCAGGCTCTGAGCTGGCAGTCAGCACAGAGCCCGACGCGGGGCTCGAACCCACAACCGCGAGATCATGACCCAAGCGAAAGTCGGACGCTTAACCGACTAAGCCACCCAGGCGCCCCTGGTTACATTTTTAAAGAAGGAGTAACTCTGTCTAAAGATAGAGTGTGAGCTGGTGCAGAGGGGCAGAGAGAGAGAGAGGAAGACACAGAATCCAAAGCAGGCACCAGGCTCTGAGCTGTGATCATAGATCCCAATCTGGGGCTTGAACTCATGAACTGTGAGATCATGACCTGGATGCTTAACTGACTGAACCACCCAGGTGCCCTGGAAGGAACTTTTTTTAGATTCGTATGTTGAAAATTTTATAGCTGTCATGACAGAGTGTACAATGAAGCGTGGAGCACGAGTCATCAATTCCAAGGAGCAGAACACTGTGCACTGGTTACCGATCCAGGTGTGGACTCCAAACTCTTCTGCCCTTTCCATTGTGGTATTGGAATCACCGAGGAAAATAACAGATGGAACATTTTACTTACATAGAGAAGAAATGAAGTAATAACTTCAATAGTGGGCATTGGTACCCCATGGCCATTGGGTCTCTCCCAGTCGCCAATCCAGGGCAAGTGACCTGCCAACACATACTCTCAGAGCGGAAGGGCTCCAACGTCTCCTCCATGAGGTCTGAAATTCTGAAGACTGGGGGCGCTAAGGGCCATTGATGTGCATGCTTAGAACAAAGGAACATTCACTGAGTCTAAAATAAGGAAAGATATTCTCACATGAAGCAATAACCCCAGCATAAGCTAGGTGTGCTCTTTATCTCTTGATAAGGTGCCGAATGACTGCATGTGCAAGGCTGCCTTTCCCAACTTATCGGCTAGCATTTGCTTCAAATAATGTGGGAGAAGAAAGGGACAGAGCAAGTAGGTGTGTGAGGAAAGGAAAACAGACAGCCACAGATTGATAATTTTTGAAGTCATATGATGGTTATATGGGAACATGAGGTCGGAAGTTCATTATGTTTTATATATTTTTAAACCTAAATAACAAAAATATAGTTTTGTAGGGCCGCTTGGGTGGCTTAGTCGGTTAAAGCGTCCAACGTTCGCTTAGGTCATGATCTCGATGTTCATGGGTTCGAGTCCCGCGTCGGGCTCTGTGCTGACTTTCAGCTCAGAGCCTGGAGCCTATTTCAGAGTCTGCGTCTCCCTCTCTCTCTGACCCTGCCCTGCTCACGCTGTCTCTCTCTCTCTCTCTCTCTCTCTCTCTCTCGCTCGCTCGCTCCTTCCTAGAAATAAATAAAAAAAATATTTAAAAAAATATGGTTTTGTATTGATAGCATACAAATAAATCTAAAAAATTCAATACTTTCTTCACTTCAAATGGACTATTTGGGGATAGCACCCTCTGGGTGTGACACCCCACTTTGGAAACCATTACTCTAGTTTTATGTGGCATCATCTCTCAACACAGGGTCCAATAGGGACATGATCCCCAAAGGATCTTTTCCCCCTAGGAGCCAAGCAAGGTCTCCCTTTAATGTAAAGGAAAACCACCATAACACCCACCTTCCCAAATTAGCAGTAGTTAAAATCCTTATCATCAGGAATTTCTTCATTCTTTGCAAGTTGCATCCCTTTTATAACAATGGAAGGAATCCGCTCTTCAAGATCCTGTCAAAAGGAAAGATTTGCATTGTTTAAAGGGGGAAAAAAAGCTGATGCTTAAGAAACAAGAAAAAGACAAAGCTCTCCTTCAAGAAGTAACAACCCTGCCAGCTTACTCTGGGTGTGAAATAATGCCATTGGCAATGAGATTGGGGTGTTCTATCACAGTCTCAATAAACTTTCTCTCCCCTGGGTAGTATTTTATAGTTACTGCTTCTATGCCCCATTGGCACAGGCATAATTTATTATTTGTTTACATGTTTCATACTCTGCTGAGGTGGAAGCCAGTGATGCATTATTACTGAGAACATCAGTGTGTGTGCGCCTGTGTGCATGCGCACACCATTGCAAGATTCAAGATCTGAGAGATTCTGAAAGTGGTGAACCATCTACTTTTCATAGCACATGTGGCCTTGCTGGGACTACAGGAGCCTTCCTGGGCTTCTGGCTTAGATCAAATGTGTACTATGTCCCTTTTTGCTCTCTGAGAAGGAACAGGACAATCCCATGAAAATGCAAGCTCCCTGTGACTGTTCAAGTTCGCAACTTCCTCCTTTTGACTTACCTTCTTGTATGAACATTAAATTCCTCCCGCTCTTGGGCAGAACGTGAGTTTGTACAGCACTTTCCTGGAGACAACTGTGTGAAGGAAAGAAAGCAGGGATTCATATCTGACCTGTTATCTCCATAGGAGACCCAACAAGGTCAAGGGCACGTGCAAGTTCAAACAGCCAGAGAGGAATCCAGCCTGGGCCAGCTCTGATGGGACAGGAATGATGGCACTTGCCCAGTCACTTCCCAGCTCTCTGGCCTAGGGCAAGTCACTGACAACTCGGGCTCTTCACAGGTAAAAGATGGAAGTGATAGTACTTACTGCACAGGGCTGTTCTGAAATGATAGATTATTTTAAATCCTCAACAGAATGACTGACATGCCATAATTGTGCAATAAATGCTACCAAAACTAGTGATCTTTTCAAAAGATCTGTAAAAGCTCTGAGATCTTGTAATAACCACAACAACAATAAGTAACTTATAGAATAATAAGAGGAAGAATAGGTGTCTTATTACATACCAGGCACCATTTGAAGCCTCTTTGATGAATTAACCCATATATTCATCACCACAGACCTATCTAGTAGGTGCTATTATTACTCCCATATTACAAATGAGGAATACACAGGGCTGTTAGGTTTTAGTAACCTGACACTATTCTTCCCTTTTAAAAGAATAAGCCCAAGCTTGAAATGTTTCCCTGCTCTGACATCATTTTTTGTCATCTTTCAATGTGTGTGGACCTGAACCTGTCACTGGGGTCTCCACAAGCCCCTCAGCACTTGCTGAGATCTCCCCTTTCCCCATGTACACTCCCCAACTTCCACATGGTAATGATGCTGACAGTTTCATGGGCCAGGGTTCTTGTGCTGGGGGAAAACAAAGCTCAGAGGAGAGTAGCGACTTGCCCAAACCCACTTGATGAGCTCTGAGGGTCAAAACTGCATTCTTTTTTTTTTTTTTTTAAACAGCTCTTTTTTTTTTTTTTTTAAATATTTTTATTTATTTCTAGGAGAGAGAGAGACAGCGTGAGCAGGGGAGGGTCAGAGAGAGAGGGAGTCACCGATTGAAACAGGCTCCAGGCTCTGAGCTGGCAGTCAGCACAGAGCCCGATGCGGGGCTCGAACCCACGAACTGTGAGATCATGACCTAAGTGAAAGTCGGACGCTTAACCGACTAAGCCACCCAGGCGCCCCAAAACTGCATTCTTACCCTACTACCTATGTACCCGGGAGGCTGTAAGGGAGCAGAGGGTCTAGCTGCCGCCAGACCTCAGGCTTTCCTTCAGGAGCCCTGGATTATTGCACGGAGCTGCTGCAGGCATCAGGACCAGAGGGACGAAAACATTCAGTAGGGGGCACCTGAGAGCCCAGATGGCCACTAAGCCAGGCTAAAAGCTGCTGGCTCCTCTCCTTCCTTCGGAGACCCAGCCGACTGGGAAGGGCTTGGAATTTAATCCTCTGCATTCCATTCAGGGTTCCTGTGACATAATAAAGCCCAAGGAGGGATCTCGAGTGACTTGTCAGCAGAACCCCCAGAGGGATTTTCTATAGATAGCCTGGGCGTGTCTTGAGTGCTGAGCTTGGTCCCTCTCTGCGGGAGTAGAGTTCTTTTATGCCTGGGCTGGGCAATGCCTGTGCGGCAGGTGGGTGGGGTGGGGGGACCAGCCAGGCACTGGGCCCGAAGGACTTTGTAAGGCTAGGAGATGTGTGATAGCAAGGCGGGGGGGGGGGGGGGCAAGGGAACCCAGGCCAAGAGAGGGAATTCCAACTATGGCGTTTTGGAGAAAACTATTTAGTTATTTGCCCTCAGTGACCTCACCCCACGTTGGGACTGCGGCTGCAATGAGATGTCCCAAATACTAAGCCTCACGCAGCCTTTGATGCTGGCTCTGAAAAGATTCCGTGGCATGAGCCAGGCTCTCTTTGGGGAGAGAGGCGTGTTTGGAATGTTGGTGTGCCGGTGCTATGATTGGAGGTTTGGGGTTTCAGAGTTCCTTAATTTGCATGGCCATGCTGCAGGGTCATTACTTTCCACAATAGAGGGTTGGAATTTGAAACTCTGTTTACCTTCCAGATTCCAAACAAGCAACATTCTTATCAATAATGGCACATAAATACCGGCATGATAGCAAAGAATCCTATCATTGCTAATATTTTTTTCATCCTGTCTGCTGGTGGAGAGGGATTCTCAGAGGCCATGCATATATTTTACATAAAATAATAGCTAAGCTGCCAAGGACTTTTAACGATATAATTTCATCATGGGATTCTGGGCTCTTTGGTTTACGCTGCCATCAGAACCCCAAGACAGAATTAATTCATGTAACTGGGACAAGCCCAAGTGCTGTTTTTCCATTCCCCTCATAAGTGAACTCAAACTATCTTAATTGCCCAAACATTTGCTGGGTATGAAATGGAGAAAAGTCTGTCTGACGTATTCGTTAACATCACAATAAATTCATTGGCAACAATACACTGCTGTTAAAAATGTAAACATTCAGGGGATGCCTGGGTGGCCCAGTCACTTAAGCATCCAACTCTTGGTTTCAGCTCAGGTCAAGGTCTCCGGGTTCCTGGGATCGAACCCCACTATGGGCTCTGCGCCAACAGAGCAGAGCCTGCTCTCTCCCTGCCCCTCCCCCAACTCTCTCTCAAAATAAATAAACACTGAAAAAATTTTCAAAAATGAACATTCAGTCAAACAGCCTGGGTTTGAATCCCAACTTGGTCTTAAAGCTGTGAAAACTCTAGCAAGTTCTTGATGATCTCCAAGCCTCCATTTACTCATCTGCAATACGTTCTTGCTATTGTGCACCCCTCAAGGTAATTGAGAGGTTAAATGCTATCAGGATTGATGGAATGGGTGCAGATAGTACCTGAAAAAGGTCCTTTTGTACAGTGTCTGTAACACAGTGACCGTCAGTACACGGCTGCGTTATTATTAGCTCCACAGCAGAAGCAAAACATCCCTGAAACTATTCCCCGACACCACGAAAGTCCAAGAATCTTAGCCACTTCCAGCCAGGAGCTTCTCTTTTTAGCCCCTAAATTCCCCAGATGCTCCACATTTGTGAATTGTATTATTCCCAGCCAAAGGGAGCAGAGCGGCAGCCCCCACCCTGTCTGGAATCCCACAGCACCTCTAAGATTTTGACCAAGCACAGCTGCCTGTTGCAAATAATTTAGGAAACATGAAACAGAACATATTGCAGTTTCACAGAAAAGTCTGAAGAGTGAACTTGCTGTGTCTGTCATGCACCTGCTTTTTTCTGCAGAGGAACAGAAGTAGGGCTCTGCCCTCCCGCCCCGCAAGGCAGGAAGCAACAACTCCTCAAGTGCAAAAGATGGGGTCCACGAAGGTCCCAATTCTCCCTAAAGTCTGTCACAATGCCACTTTGTCCACGGTGTCTGGAGGGCTTCTTGGTAGAGGTAAACGCAGTTTCTGCCTGTAAGTAAATTTTAGCTTTTTTATAAAAAATTATGGTTTCTAATATTGCCTCCACCATGTATTAGCTGTGTGACCTTGGGCAAGGAACTTAATGTTTCTGAACTTGTTTATTCTTAATGTATGCAAGATGAAGAGACTGTTAGGCCCCTCGCTGAGTGGTTGGGTAGATTAAGTGGCTTATTATATGTAAAATGTTCAGCTCCTGGCACATGGTAGATCTCCCAGGAACCTTGTTTCCCTTCCAAATAGCCAAGAAAACCAAAAGAGAGAGGCTTACCCCTATGTCTTTTCTCATCTCAGGATGGTTTATAAGCCTCAACTGCCAGGCTACCATCGAGACTCATATCTTCGTGGGGCATATGTATGTATGTACATATGTATGTATGTAATTAAATTTGTTAATCTGCCTTTTTATGATAGGAGTTCTCAGCCAAGAATATATAATGGTAGCGGAAAAATTATTTTTGAAATTATTTTTCCTCCTCTACAATGTCATCTGCCAGGGTCCTCAAGTGGTGGGGACATGAAAGGTATCTAAAATGCACTGTCTTGGAAACCATCAAAGCCCTAGAGGAGAAAGCAGGAAACAACCTCCTTGACCTCAAACGCAGCAATTTCTTACTCGACACATCCCCAAAGGTAAGGGAATCAAGAGCGAAAATGAACTACTGGGACCTCATCAAGACAAAAAAAAAAAAAATTGCTTCTGCACAGCAAACACTCAACAAAACTAATAGGCATCCGATGGAATGGGAAAAGATAGTTGCAAATGACATATCAGATAAAGGGCTAGTATCCAAAATCTATAAGGAACTCACCAAATTCCAGACCTGAAAAACAAATAATCCAGTGAAGAAATGGGCAGAAGACATGAACAGTACTTTTCCAAAGAGGACATCCAGATGGCCAACAGACACATGAAATGGTGCTCAGTGTCACTCATCATCAGGGAAATACAGATCAAAACCACACTGAGATACCACCTCACGCCGGTCAGAGTGGCTAAAATGAGCAAATCAGAGAACTCTAGATGCTGGCGAGGATGTGGAGAAACGGGCACCCTCCTACACTGTTGGTGGGAATGTAAACTGGTACAGCCCCTCTGGAAAACAGTGTGGAGGTTCATCAAAAAATTAACAATAGAACTCCTCTATGACCCAGCAACAGCACTGCTAGGAATTTACCCAAGGGATACAGGAGTGCTGATGCATAGAGGCACATGTACCCAATGGTCATAGCAGCACTTTCAACAATAGCCAAATCATGGAAACAGCCTAAATGTCCATCAACTGACGAATGGATCAAGAAGCTGTGGTTTATCTATACCATGGAATACTACATGGCAATGAGAAAGAATGAAATCTGGTCATTTGTAGCAACATGGAGGAACTCGAGGGTGTTATGC
The DNA here is from genome assembly GCA_017311185.1 of Proteles cristata cristata. Lineage (NCBI taxonomy): Eukaryota > Metazoa > Chordata > Mammalia > Carnivora > Hyaenidae > Proteles > Proteles cristata. The sequence goes on along the minus strand of JAESUZ010003696.1, from coordinate 874,299 downwards.
TGAGTGAAATAAGTCAGAGAAGGACAGATACTGTATGTTTTCACTCATATGTGGAACAGGAGAAACTTAACAGAGGACCATGGGGGAGGAGAAGGGGAAAAAATAGTTAAGAGAGGGAGGGAGGCAAACCATAAGAGACTCTTAAATACTGAGAACAAACTGAGGGTTGATGGGAGTGGGGGAGGGGAAAAGGAGTGATGGGCATGGAGGAGGGCACTTGTTAAGATGAGCACTGGGTGTTATATGGAAACCAACTTTACAATAAACTATAAAAGAAAAAAAAATGCACTGTCTTGCAGCCCATACTCAAGTAAGCTGCAGGCTCCTTGTCATCACCAGCAACCTGGTTATTTATACCACTTTCTGCCCTTAGGCCTTCTCTGATACATCAACCTACATGACCTGAGGAAAGGTATTTTAGAAATCCAGAGGAGCCCCTGGGTGGCTCAGTCAGTTAAGCATCCAACTCTTGATTTTGGCTCAGGTCATGATCTCATGGTTCATGGGTTCAAACCCTGTTGTCGGGCTCTGTGCTGACAGTGTGTAGTCTACTTGCGATTCTCTCTCTGTGTCTCTCTGCCCCTCCCTCCCTCACATGCTCTTTCTCTCTCTCAAAATAAATAAATTAATTAACATTAAAAAAAGAGAATGTTTTTCTCTCAATCCAGGTATTGCTGTTAATTATCAAAGCGAAAGGAAATTTTATGTTTAAAAAATTTGTTTTGGTCACCCTATTTCTCAGCTGTGACCTCGAGAGCTGGGAGTTCCAGTTCATCGGGAGTAGAGTGTCAAGTCTTTAAGTATTCCCACCTATGTTCCTGGTCAAGCAATGGCAGTAGACAGCCATAAATGGAGAAGGGGAACGACATGTCCCACAAGCTGCTGCCACGGTCCATGCAGGATGCACGTTGAGATTTTTCTCCATAACTAAAGTGACTGCTACCTCCTAACAGCCAAGAATTTGTGGTGGGTTTATGCAATGCAATCTCAGGACTTTTTTTCTTTATTTGATGCAACTTTTTCCTATGTACCTCTGTTCTCTCTGCAAATATTTTCCTCTCACCTCTGTGAGTGAACTGGTCACAGTCATTTTTAGGAACTGTGAATGTGGCTGAATTTATTTGCAGGTCAATTCTGCAGCTGCTGAGTACCCAGAATAGATCTTTAGAATAGATCTTTAGAGAGAAAGAGCCCCAGCTACAAAGGAAAATAAATGTAGACATGCTTGTTTTCACCTCTAAAGCAGGTACCATGCCTAGTAAGTCCTGTGTATTTCCCCGTGACACCTAGAATAGTTCTCTCTAGTGTTTGTTATTCCATAAGTGGCACGGTCTAATTTCGCGTTAAGGAAGGGACTCAGGGGTAAATGGAGTGGAGAGGGGGCTGCAAAAAATGGCCCCCTCCTTTTAGCAAATCGTTGTTTGTGACTGACACCATTATACATCCTGGGGGGGAGGGCAGGGAAACTAAGTATACAGTTTATGGTAAACCTTCTGAGAAAGTATCAACCCAAAATATCCACTGGATGCTCTTCTAGATTATAATCACTGAAGAGGCTGAGTCTCTGCTTGGTGTGCTTTGAATCATGTCCAGCATCACATTACTTACAAATAAGCTCAAAAATAAATGTTATTAGAAATTGGCAATGATGTTGGACAGATCACTGTGCTGGGCTTGCCTCCATATTTGCAATGAACCAACATGTCTCTTTGGTAAGTCTCTTGGCTCCTCTGGGTCTTGGTTATATTTGTAAAATAACCAGATCATTGCTCCCAAAACTTTAGTAATCAAACAAAAAATTTTTTGAATACCCTTCCCCTACCCCTGCCATCTCATTCATTTGCTTAACAAATATTTGCTGAGCACTTCCTGTGTGCCAGGCATTCTACTGGGAATTAGGAATACAGTTTGTGAGAAAAGCAGATGCATTCTCTACCCTCATGAAGTTTATAGTCTAGTAAGAAAGAGACAAACATAAAGTAAATGGCTATGACAATAAGAATACAATTAGAAATTGTGTTAAGTGCTTTAAAACAAAGCATAGCTATCTGAGTGTACCATGGAAAACTAATGAGGTGCAGGGGATCACAGAAAAGACCTGTGGTTGCATTTTTAATGTCCTTTATGAAACCACGTAATATAAAACATTACTGTCAATTGAACAATGATTTGCAATTATTTGTATTTAGGGGCGCCTGGGTAGCTCAGGCAGTCAAGCATCTGACTTCGGCTCAGATGGTGATCTTGCGGTTCATGAGTTCAAGCCCTGCATTGGGCTCTGTGCTGACAGCTCAGACCCTGGAACCTGCTTTGGATTCTGTGTCTCCCTTTCTCTCTGGCCCTCCCCAACTCATACTCTGAATCTCTCTCTCTCTCTCTCTCTCTCTCAATAGTAAACATTGAAACATGTTTGTATTTTAAATTAAATAAATAAAACTATTGTATTTTACTAGTAACAAAAGCATGTATATACATGTGAGAAAAGGTAGTTTGTATGCCTAAGAAAGTTAGAATCTGTGCCTGCTTTGGATGTGAATGTGTACATGGGCAACTGGCATCCTACAAATTCTACAGCCTCCCAGGAGCCTGAGGACCACTTAACTAGACTACCCCTCAACTCCCATTGGATCTACCGGCAATGTGCAGGGCTCCTCAGGAGAGATCTTAAAGAAAAGCAGATGGCTTCCCAGTCAGGATTCACATCAACACTCAGGGAAGGCCAGAGCCCAAAACACCCATCAGCTGATGACTGTACATGAGTCTCCTGGCCAAAAATGCAACCACATCCCTGCCACCTGGCAATGCTTATTTACCTCCAGGCCCATACGATCTACATTAAACCCAACATTCACAAACTACAACAGGTCTTTGCAACATTCAGGAAAGAGGCTTCCTCCCTCCAAACTCCACTGTTGTCAGTCTATATTTTCTTTCTCAGGGCTCAACTAGGTGATTGTATGTTGCCTCATACAATAAGAACTTGGATTTCTTCCCTGACGGCCTCCTAGCTATGTAAATACATATTTGATATATTTTCTAGATTATAGTCTTTAAGGCTGTAAGTCAAGCTCCCCATTGGAAGTAGAAGTTCTCAATATTCTTATCTTTCTTACTTAACAAGGAAGCAATAAATGCAGATGAGAGGCTGGGTCCAGGATGGGGATGACCCCTTTTAATAGGCAAAATCACCAAAGGGTGAAGGAAGAATTCAAATTCTACTTGCGACTATCTATCCTGTCCAGGAGGAGGAAGGAGACAAGAGGTTCAGTTTGTGCAAGGCTCAGACCTGAGCTTGGGGGCTTAGCTAGAGCAGATGTGTAGAAAAGGAAGGTCTTTGAAGAACTGGCAATACCTTACTTAGACCCTATATTCCTCAATGGCAGAAATGGGATCTTTGTCATATAGGCCCAGTGGTGACTTGCCCAGTGGGCATATAGTCACTTTTCAGATTCCAGCTCTCCTACATATCACCCATAGGCCAGTGTGAGTTGGAACAAGATCACCTAACCTGAGTTTCTCTGCTTTCTCTCCCTTTATTGTGAACATTTCATTTATTTTGTAATCAATTTTAATATTTTAATGGTGTGGCAGTGAAACAGGTCTCCAGGACTCACATTCAAATTTTATCAGAATAATTCATGCACATGATTAAAACATGAACTGGTCCAAAAGATTTTGTAAATGTGAAGAAACAGTACCCTGACCCACCTCTCTTCACCCTCAGTCACTTCCCATAGACGACAGACTTTAACTGGTTTCTGTTTTTAGTTCTGCCTGTGGTTTCTTCTGAATCTTCAAATAATATGTTTACACTGCTGTGTCTTGATCAACAGCCTTAGTAGATTATCTATCCACTCCTTCTAGGGTAGATAGGCTTTAATTTATGTCGCCCCATTCCTTCCTAAGTTTTGAAACTTTTAGCTATTTTGGTTTCTCTGTTTCTCTGGTAGCTATAGACAAACCTCTAATTCTTGATCCATCGACAGTCAATGATACCTTTGATGGCTCATTCAGTAAAATGAAGATGGAAGTCAAATTTCTTCTTTCTCCTACCTCCCTACCCCCTTCTACTTCTCAAATTCCATCAATTCTGTAACCACAATTAAGCTTCCCCTGCTTTGTTTATAGGTCGATTCTGAAAACTGGAAACCAGAAAATACTGCTTATGATGTGGGTAAATATTGTTACCGAGCTAAATAGTGCACCATGATTGCATTTCTGTTCTCTGGTTCCAATGTCATGACTCTACTACCACTCAAAAAAGAAAAAAAAAAAAGTTTCAAGAACAGACTCTTCTTTCTCACACTTATCCAATTGCTCAAAATAATGCTACACTTTAGTTCCTATTTGTACAAATTTTTTTGTTTTTCCCTGGAGTTTCTGAGTGGGTTTTTTTGTTTGTTTTTTGGTAATCTTTTTCTTTTAATGTTTATTTAGTTTTTAGAGAGAGAGAGAGAGAGAGAGAGAGAGAGAGCATGAGTGAGGAAGAGGCAGGGAGAGAGGGAGACACAGAATCCGAAGCAGCCTCCAGGCTCTGAGTTGTCAGCACAGAGCCCAGCGCAGGGCTGGAACTCACGGACTCGCGAACTGTGAGATCATGACCTCAGCCAAAGTCGGACACTTAACGACTGACCCAACGAGGCTCCCCTGTTTTTTTGGTAATCTTTTTTGGTAGAAGAAACATAGGCCTTCTTTATCATATTCAGCCTTTACTCATTTTACCTTTTTTTAAAAATCCATTCCATTCTTCTTGAAAACATTTTTGTTTTGAGTCCATTAATACTTTAGACTAATTGCTTGCTAGGTCACTGACAATTGGTATTCAGGAATTTTTTTTAGTACATTCTATCATTTCTTCTATTTAAAAACTGCCCGTTTTCTGGGAGTTTTGCTTTAGTTTTTCTGGAGTTGACACACTAAGTAACTCCTTCAGTAAGCATATGTGGGAGTAACTTCTTTCATTCTTGAATATCTGAAACAGACTTCATTAGACATTCACATTTAAATATTTGGTTTGATATAGAATTCTAGTTTTAAAGTAATTTGGCTCTGAGAACTCTAAACAATTTTATTCTAAGGCATTTTGGCATCTGTGGTTTTGGATTCAAAACCTGATGCCAGTTGGATTGGAAAAATAAGGGACTTATTTTTTCTCTTTGGGATCTCTTAGAATCTTCTGATCCTTGGTGTTCTAGAAACATTATTTCCTTTTCTTCCTCCTCCTTCTTTTTCTCCTCCTCCTTCTCTTTCTTCTTCTTCTTCCTTTTTTTCTTCTTTATTCTGCTGGGCATTTGGTAGCCCTTCATTTTGGAAAATTCTGAACCATTTCTTCTATAATTTCCTTTATTATTTTTCCTGTGTCTTTTCATTGTTCTTCGTCTTGAACTCTTAAATAAAAGCAGATGTCAGAACTTTGGAATTGATCTTCTGTGCCTTTTTCCTTAGTATTTTCCACATTATTCTCTTTTTCCTCTATGTTCTAGATTTTTCTCAACTTTATATTCTATCATTGCTATTAAACTTTAAGATTTTAGAATCAAATGTTTTAATTTCTGAGAATTCTATCTTGGTCTCTGTTCCTTTTTCTTAGCATCCTGCCTCATTTACATATGCTATTCTTATTCAGATATTTCAGGAGTAGGGTGATAGTCTTAGTCATTCTACAGACTGTGTGGCTTAAACAGCAAGCATTTATTTCCCATAGTTCTAGAAGCTGGGGAGTCCAAGATCAAGATGCCTTCAAATTCAGTGTCTGGTGAGATCTCCAGTAGAATTTATTATTTTTATTTAATAAATAAATTATTCAATAGTTATTAATTCTTTAAAATAATTTCAAAACCATAAAAAGACAAAAGAAGAGGTGTGAAAATATTTTTAATTCATTACTCTTCTAAAATACAGAAGGCCAAAAACTCAACAGAAAAATGAGCCTAGGACACAGCACTAAAGACAAATTGCAAAGTGCTCTGAAACCATACAAAAGTGTGCTCAACTTCACTGACAAGATAATATACCTGAAAAACTACACAAAAAATACTACTTCTCACCTATCAGGCTAGCAAAAGTCCAGATATGAACCTATCCTCTCTCGGTGAAGCTGTGGGAAGCAGACATGTCATGCATTTGGTGGGAATGCAGCATGGCCCTACCCTGTGATGGGGAATCTGTCCATGGCTACTACAGCGTAGAGCATGTATGCATTCACTCAGCAATCCTACTTCTAGAAATCTCTTCTACATGCTTTAAAAAAGGTGTAAAAAAACATAAATATATGTATATAGCTTAAATGAAATATCAAAATATTGGAAACACTCCAAATATTCATTGTTGGGGAGCTGTTTAAACAAATTATGGTCCGTCATACAATGGAATAATATGCAACAATAAATAATGAGAAAGTCCCCTGTGTTTTATTATGGGAGGATTCCCAAAATGTTTCCTGAAGCGAGAAAAAAAAAAAGGAATGAACATATATATAATGTTATCTTTTATGTAGGAAAAAAGAGAATTCAAGATATTGATTGGTAGCATAGAGAAAAATTGTAAGGATGGAAAAGACACTAATAAAAATGCTTCCTAATTGAATGGAGAGAAACAGAGATAGAAGTGAGACTTTTTAAAATTCCGGTAGAGTTAACATAGTGTTAATATTAGTTTCAAGTGTACGATATAGGGATTCAATAATTCTCCACATTACTCAGTGATCCTTATGATAAGAAGTGAGGCTTCTTGGTTTTGTTTTTAATTGATTCACGTACCTGAAATGTATATTAGAAAAAAAGAATATAATTCAAAAATAAACAAGGGTGAAGATTTAAAAAACATTACAATTTCCTAAAATATAGCCAATATCTAAAGGACCATAGGCCCCACTAGAATTTGTAGACGTACAGACACATTTATTGTACTAACTTGACTGTAAGTTTCACACTTACAGAATCACAGACTACTAAAATTGGTAAGGATCTAGGGGTCTGCTTGTTCCGGTCCTCTCATTTTGCAAATGAATGAAATGAATCTCAGAAAGGTTTAGTGACAATTATTATAGCAGAGCCAGATTTTACTATGGTTGGCTGACTTCCAGTCACGTGTTCTTTCCACTACTCTGTGCACCCTAGAATGTGTAAAGGATGAGTTAGGCAACATCTCTGTGCCCCAGTGATAGCGATAGTGCTCTTGTTCGTTTTTTTTTTTTTTTAATATATATAGGGTTGTTACGAGAATTCAGTGAGTTCACGCTTGTCGAGTGCTTAGCATAGTTCCTGGTATACATGTTAAGTACTACATATATTCATGTTAAAATAGCTAAATACAGTTGACCCTTGGACAACACAGGTTGAATTGTTCAGGTCCACTTATATATGAGTTTTTTGAAATATATACAGTGTCATCAATATATTTTCTCTTTCTTTGTGATTTTCTAAGTAATGTTTTCTTTTCTGTAGCTTATTCTCCTCTAAGAATACAGTTATAATGCGTATAACATACAAAATACGTATTAACAAATTGTTATTTGTGTTGTTATTGTATATTATCAGTAAGGCTTCCAGTCAACAGTAGGCTATTAGTAGTTAAGTTTTGGGGAGTCAAAGTTATACAGAGATTTTCTATTGCTTGGGAGGGATCAGGCCCCATAACCCCTGCATTGTTCAAGGGTCAACTGTATATATGTTTTCAAAAAGGATAAAAATGTCTCATTCTTACAAAAAATATTTGAATAATTGAGGTAATACAAGTAATAAAAAGGGCAACAGATCAACGATACAGTAATTGACACAGCAATGGAGATATCATTTGAAATAAGCCATTTCAATGAGTACAGTAGCAATCTGGAGGAGAGATGGGTCCAACTGAACTGCTCAGGTGGACCACCCTGGGCCACCCAGACCTTGGGATGGAGAGGTGAAGTGATCAGAACAGGCCTAGAGACTGAGGCAGAGCAGCAACCTCCCGCCCCCAGGCCTCACATGCATCCTGCATTCTAGGCACTTGGGAGGTTCTCATTTGTGGACCCTCACTTCATGAGAGACGAATGCATTCATAAGTGTGTGTGTGCACATGCAAATAGTGTGTTCCAACTTTAAGGGGCTTATAGGGGAGTATTAGAGATGGGAAACTCCGCATCCAAATTATGTGAAGTGACAATACAATGTTGCTGGTAAACAATATGGAATCAACTTTTTGCCATGGCACCTTATTTCTGCCACTAGAGAAGTTATACTAAAGGAGTCCATACATCCTCTTCTCTGTGGGAAACTCTCTGTGTATGACTCCCTCAAAAACTGGGGCATCTAGAATTAATCAAACTTCTGCCAATAGAGAAGAACAAATCTCACCAGTAGAAGGCCCAAACTGTGTCAGTAACATCTGAATATTTTTTAAATATTATTTGTGATTGGAGACTAAAAGGACAAGAGAATCACTCTTCACTGACTACATCTCTTAGTGTTCTGAAATTTCTACCATTTCATTATTTTAAAAAGACTAGAATTTGTCCTTCCCAACTCTAAATAAAAACTAAGTTTAAAAGAATGGATGTTAGGGGGGTATCTGGGTGGCTCAATTGGTTAAACATTTGACTCCCCTTCAGGTCATAATCTCATGGTTCAGGAGTTTAAGCCCCACATCAGGCTCCACACTGACAGTGCAGAACCTGTTTGAGATTCTCTCTCTCCTCTCTCTGCCACCAACCTCAAATAAATAAATAAACTTTTAAAAAAATGGGTGTTAGGGGCACCTGGGTGGGTTAGTCTGTTAAGCATCAAGTCTTGATTTTGGCTCAGGTCATGAACTCACAAGTGGGCAGCTTGCTGAGTGGAGAGATCTGACTGGGGAGCTCATGCTAGAATACTGTGTTTTCAATGAGGTGGCAGTTTTCTGGGTGGTCACTATGATTGGGTGACTCTACTAGCATTTATTGGACCACAGTCTGCGACTGTTGTCACAGTGAAGAATTGTCTGTGTCCCACATAACTTTGTCTCTCCTACTGGACAAGTATATAAGTGAAAACCCTGTTTTTTAATCATCTGAACCCAGAACCTTACCACAAAGTTTGGAAGTTTTGAGGTTTAGGGAGGTTTTATTTTATTTATCGTATAACGTACACTTAATTTCCAAAGAATGCAACCACTATGCAAATCAAGGAAAGACTGTCCTTCATTTTGTCTGGAAACTTACCAAAGACCTATTGAATATCCTGGCAAACACATCACTGACAGGGATACTATAGTTTCTAGTCACCAATGTAATGTATCCCCAGTCTGTATTTGGAGACAAATGCAAGTGCATTCGTGAGACTATCACATGGTGTAGGCATAGACCACTTCCTCAGAACTAGTAGAGTATCATTTGCATGTTGAGATACATATCATTTTATTGTGAGTTACCTTCCTTATGTAGTCTGGCCTATTTTGTGGGTTTTGGGGGAATGTTGATGAAATTCTACTTCTCTGGCTTGATTTTCCAACCACAGAGATATTCCTGGTGGAACACATCATCATCATCATCATCATCATCATCATCATCATCATCACCAAACAATTTTTCTAAGTACCTGGATATTACCATTATGCAAGATACTGATTTATTTGAAATTATGCGTGCATATAGGTTATATTATCTATGGATTTCACTTCAGGAAGATAAGGGGGCATAATAAGTGGTTGTTTTAAAAAGCATGATCAGGACTGATGGATCAGAGAATCGCCTCTCAAGCACTCACGTGGAAGAAGGTGAGGCATGAACAGTGAACCCACAGCCCTGTAGTGAATGAGCTAAACAGGGACAAAGCCTGCCCCAATCACAGCCTGGCTTAATTACCATGTTGCAGATAATGATCAGGTTGCTGCCGTACCCTGAGAGCAGCTGCAGGAAATCAGTCTGGCTGAGGGGATGCTTTACCCTGGGTTGCTGGAGTCAACTTGGCTTTGATTCACAAGAGCTGGCAATTGCACTAAGTATATGACAGATCAACAGAAGTCTTTCCATTTGCAAAGCACCTGGGAAAACCTCCTAATAGGCCTACGACACGATTGGCACTTGATGAATATGTAACAGAAGTACAATTTGATTGAAGTAGGAGATTCTGGCCTATTTTTCTGGGTTTTGGAGGAATGTTAATGAAATCCTCCACTGCTGGCTTGATTTTTTTAACCATAGAGATGTTCCTGGTCAAGCATATCATCCTCATCACCATCAACAGCTTTGCTTCGTGTCTGATTACTATTCATAGCAGTAGTGCCTGAGACTCCTCATCTTGATAGTGCTGGGTATGATCATTACAATTTTTATTATCCAACGCACTTATTCAACATTCAACAAATGTCTATCAAGCACCTACTCTGCACCAGACGGTGTCAGATGTGAACAAGAAGATATAGTTCCTACTGTCATGAAGTTCACGGATTTGGGGAATAACTGGGTATTAATAAATAATTATGTAATTATGTATGCATTTATAGCTGATTTAATTATGAAAAAAGACAGAAATTATTTGAATATCCCATGGGCACCTGAACTCATCAATCTTTGCCTCCTACACCCAAGTTTGCTTCTCCCCAGAAGTCCTCATCTTATTATCTGGATTTATATCCAACCAGTTCCCCAAGTCAGGAAATAGTCATCTTAGCAATTGCTTCTTTCTCACTGCCCACACCTGACATCAAATTAATCACCAAGTACTGTCACTTTCACCCCCCAGTGCTTTTCTAATGTGTCCCTTCCTCTCTGTCCTCATAACCCTCTTCTTCATCAGCCTGGACACTTACAGCAACGCTATGACAAGTATAGTCTTGCCCCAATATCAATCAGAATCCAGGTACAGAGAAAAGCATTCACTCCATCCAGTGTGGACGGAAGGTGATTGGTCAGAGGGCGTTAACTAGCTTGCAGAACTGTTGGAAAGCTGGAGAAACAGGCTGAGCTCTTAAAAGGGCTTTGATAGCCACACTGCAAACCTGGATACCGAGGAAACCGCTGCCTCTTTTACAGTCGGGAACCGGTTCACCAAACACAGAAGCCCATGCTTTGGCTGCCAGCTCTAAAACCAGGTCTCCCCCTGCCATAATCAGGATTCCAGCATAGTCAGGAAGCCATGACAATTAGGAAGCAGCCATGATTAGAAGTGACCATGATCGGGAAACCACTGCAGAAAGCCCCAGCACCTCCGTGAGTGAGCTGGCCGGTACAATCAGCAGAGGCTCAGCCTCTGCCTCTTTTCCACCTTCCAGATCTTGGGCAAATACTTGATAAAACCTAAGTCATACCCAGAACACTAGCTGCAATGGAGTCCTACAAGTGTGCTTGGTGCTCGCTAGTCACTGCACAGCTGCAGTATGGGGAGGCCCTCCAGGAGAAGATTAGCATAAAGATGTAAGCCCACTACATCCACCACACTGCCTGTATGACCCACCAGGGTGATGTATCTGAAGCATAAATCTGACCACATTGCCCTTGTGCTAAAACCCTTTCAATGGTTCTTCTTTGCTCATAAAGTTCAAGTTCCTTGTTCTGACTTCTCTTCCACGATACCCCTCCAGCCATTCACACCGACTCTATCTCTCTGTGCTCTTGTCGGTCACCATGTCTTTGTCCCCACTGTGCTCTCTGTCTAGAATGCACTTTCCCCCTCACCTGGCTAACTTTTACTCCTCTTTCTAGACTCAGTTCGGGTATACCAGGAAACCCTTCTTGAACATTAGGGACTATGCGCTACCATTGCAGCTTTCCTCGGCATGCCTAGATCTTGAAATTATCTGCTCATATTTCTACCTATGCCATTAGATACATGTCTTCTTGGAGCACCAACAGATTCATTTTTGTATTTTCAGCACCTAGCACAGTACCTGGCCATAAGCACACGTTAAATAAAAATTTGTTAAACTGAAAGGAGTGGGGCTAAACTATGCATGTCTTTAGTTATATTCTCCAGGAATCAGACTCTGAGGCAGTGTTTGGATGCCAGTGATTTATTAGAAGTGCCTCAGGGATAAATCTGTGCAAGGGAGCAAGAGAGTGGAGCAAGATTGAGTAGAGGGAGGCGTCGAACTGTGTCGCAGTCGTAATAGACCTCAGCCCACCCTACCTCAGGTGCAAGAACTGGGAAGACCCTTTAGAGTTGTCTCACCTTGAAGCAAGAGGGCTAGGCCTTTATATCTCTGTGTTAACTAGTCATTGGATGTGGGCAACAGGGTTTCACCCTGGGCCCAGCAACGCCCTTCAGCGGAGGGCAATTCCTGGAAGGTTTTGGACATCAGCTGGAGTTTGTCAAGAAGGAGAACCACCACCAGGATAAATAGGTGGATGGCAGGATGGACGGACGGATAATAGATGGCATTTGTAACTGACTTAATTATGAAAAAAAGATAAAATATGATACGGTGTTTATTCATTTATTAAAGGGATCTGGCTTTATGCTATCATGGGAGCTGGTTATGATGTTTCTGTGAGACTGTTCTTTCTGTATCTGGTGCTGGAGCCTGAAGTCTGCAAGACAGGTGGTTGGAAAAAAAAGACAGAAGTGAGTTGGGGGAACCCAGAGGATGGGCTGGAATCCATGTCAGTCTTTCTATCCAAGCCACCATCTTAGCCAATGGGTATGTTGAGAAGCTGGCACCCTTCATCAGGAAGCTACGACCTGTCGGCTGCCAACACTGCCAGCCAGCATCTGGGAAAATGAGTGCCTCAGGACTGAACCAGGGACCTAGACAGAGAACCACAGTGAAGGACTATCCAAAGTACATCACTCAGCAAGATTCCTTCCCTCTTGGGCCTTACTACCCAAGGACAACAAAACCTGGCCTGGGAAAAGTGGAAAATCACTAATAGTCAGTGCATATCAAATGAAAAAAAATTTAAACCAGTTAACAAATATCTTACATACTATCACATATTATGAAATCTGCAAAAAATAAGAAAAGAAGATACTTCCAAGGGCCAGAGGGAATTTTTCAAGGGTTCATAAGATAATGTTTTGTTTTGTTTTGTTTTCTAGGAGAGAGAGAGAGAGAGAGAGAGAGAGAGAGAGAGAGAGAGAGAGAGAGAGAGACAGCGTGAGCAGGGGAGGGTCAGAGAGAGAGGGAGTCACAGAATCCGAAACAGGCTCCAGGCTCCGAGCTGACAGTCAGCACAGAGCCTGACGCGGGGCCCGAACCCAGAACCGCGAGATCATGACCTAAGTGAAAATTGGACGCTTAACCGACTAAGCCACCCAGGCGCCCCGTCAAGGGTTCATAAGATAAAAGTAATTGTGGGAGGGAGATAAGAGCTCATGGATAAGGACAAGGAAACAAGTTATAAACATGCATGATGTGTTGCTGTTTCGATGAGGAATATGGGAAGTGGGTTTGGAGGATGAAAATCTGGGAAATATTAATATAAAAGCAGCATATTCTGCCAGTTACTCTTCTCCTAGGAACTCCTAGAAATCTCTTCATTCATCATTTATTCCAGCCCTTCCTACTCTTTAACCATCATTTTAGTCAAGGATGGCTCTGTGTTGTTCTCTCTCACTCCTTGCCCATGGCAGAAGTCACCAATTAATGAAGGCATTCTTTCCTGATGTGCCCAGGCAAGGTTTCAGGATTCTTAGTACAACTGTTCAAACAGCCACATCAACTGACTGGACGGAACTCAGCAGTCATCCTTATCCATATTCTGTTCTATTAATTTATACCTATTTTACCATTTCCTCTAAAAATGCCTGTTTCTCACACCATATTTACCTGCAATAACAGAGCTAGTAACCCACAGTTCTACTCTTTGCATCCCAGGCCTTAGTGTAAGAAGGCAGAGTGGAAAGACTGGAGACCTTTAGTGCTATTTCTCCAACTTCTTCCCCATGGAACAGGCCTGCTTCTCAGAGAAGTGGATTTAAGACCCAGCATGAGGATTAGTGGGAACAAAGGCGAGTATTGGGGGATAAGCCCATCTGCTATTTTTGGAATTATTGTTCTGGAGAAGCAGGCATTGAACAGATTTGAGGGACAAGAAAAAATAAGATGACTGTATACACAAAAATAACAGGGAGACGTCTGTTTTCATCTGTAACCATTTTAAGAAGATATATTTAGAGTTGTACTTTGCTTTTAGCAACGGATAGATGTGAGCTGAATTTTTTAAATCAACCTATTGGCTTAGATGATCATTTCAGAAAACTTGAGTTCTGATTTATTACCTTAATATTTTAACAATGCATTAATAGTGCATTCCTCTGGCCTCATTCCCCAATTAATTTTCTATAAGCAAGCATTTAAATGTTAAAGAATGTTACAGAATCTCTTTGTAAAGCAAAGGATTCTTTTGTAGTGTAAATAACTCCCTCAGTTTATCTAATATTGATATTACTTTCTGCTATTATAGAAATTTATATTTTTCAAAGAACTACCATACTTAACTACATGTGATCATCCAAACGACTCTGTAGGGTAAGTGTGGGGCTGCTTTTACCCTCACTCTCAGAAGAGGAAACGGGAAGTGTATTTCATAAGTGTTTTGCCGGACCAAGTTTACATACTTAGTGACAGTTAAGACTTGGCTCTATGTCTTCAGACTTGTGGCCAAAACTGACTGTGCTCTCCACCGGAGTGGACTACATGTCTGCTCGTTTATTTTTTAAGGTGACATCAGCTGTATCAAGTTCTCTGAATTCAAGCATATTCCAAAATGATCTCCTTGCACAGGAACTGAACTATGGCCTTATTCAATGGTTGCAGTCTTTGGTATTCATCAGATTTATCTCCGATGCTTTTTAAAAATGCAAGTTCTGGGTCCCACTTTAGACTGGTCAAATCTGAATCTCTGGAGGTGGTGGGAGGGGAAAACATCTGCATTTTAACAGGGTTTTCAGCTAATCCTAAAGGATACCAATGTTTGAGAACCACTGGTTGAACTTGCCTGTCTTCAGATGAGCACACATGACCGTGATAAGCTTTGATAACACCATAGCCAGACTCAGAAAGCTAACGTGCAGCCATCAGCTATAGAGCATACTAAATACAACATTGCATCTGGATTGCACAGATTGATCTGGGTCTTTGTCCATGGAAGTATGGTGATCAGAAGGACCAAATGGGCTTTTACGACAGGTCTATTTGCCACCACAAAACCGTTAAGTAGATTTTCTGTCTGCCCTTGGATATATGCCAAGGGGGTGGGGAATGGATGAAATCTCATGGGACTTTCTTAAGACCTTTACCTAGTAGGTTTTATTTGCATTTGAGGAAAGTCTCAGGAATTGGCTTTTGGGGAACCCAGAAGATTGACGTGACGGGAACAATGCCACGGACTCACCAAGCTCATTTCTCCTTTTCCTGGCAGCACCGGCAGGCTGACTCCCAGTCTCCTTGCATGTAGATGGGTCCATGGGACTCGTTCCCACTCTGGAATATGAGACGGTATGCAGTGTACTGCCCAAGTGGTGAGAGCAAGGCTGTCTTACTCATGAGATCTCTCTTTCTTCTTGCTGGAGGCAGAGGACCCAGGGAAGAGCCCCCACCCTTGAGGAGAACACCAGAGACACAAGGTGAAAGAGTCCTGGTCCCTAATGACTACGTGGCGCAGATTCTACCACCCTCCAGCTAACACTGGGCTGTGACATCAGTGATGTTAGGGAAAAATGTGAGGCTAAGCCACTACGAAGCTTCCAGCGTTTGTCACAGCAACCTGGAGCCCTGACCAGGATAGATGCTCCAGGGTTTCATCCTCCTCCCTCTTCCCGGCTTCCTGGGGACAGTCTCGTGGACCTAAAGAATACGTATCTACTGTCTTCTGCCCACTCTCTGCGCCATCCCTGTCAGCACTTAGAAACCGAGTCCTTCCCACCCCCTCCCTAGTTTTCTAGTCTGCAGTTACGTTTCACCTGGAAAACGTTGACTGCAATTAACCATCAGTGCAAAGCCTATTTATTTTTCACCTCTCCGCTGACATTTAAATTCAGTATTTAACCAAAAGGGTTTCTTCCCTTTTTTGGGGGGACACATCCCTGCAACATGAGTTTCCAAGATCTGGTTCCCCCAGGTGTCTAAAGGAAGAAGCCAGATGAAAGTCTGCCTGTTGAAACTGACATGTTGGTAACAGTGTCCCAGGGTTGTCCTATCCTCTCCTGAACCCATCTTCAGTTTCTAGGGCCTGAAGGGAGTCTCCACGGGCCAAGTATCTAGGCCCAACTGGTGGCAGAAATTGCATTTGGGAAGGTTGTTCTCGTGTGTTAACCCCAAACGTTACCTTCTCTGGAGCTCTCAGGTGCACTGCAGCATCAGACACAAGGTGGAAGAGAATGTGCTTGCTGGGCAGAGAGGGCAGGGACAAATGCCCCAGACTTCTGTCACTTATGAGCTATGTGACCTTGAGTGAGTCGATTCATCTCTCTGGGTACCTGAAAAATAAGGATGGCATTAGTACTTAACTGGTAAGTCTGTTGTAAGGATTAAAAAAGACAAGGGCTTAGTGCCTGGCACCCAGCAAGTACCAATAAATGTTGGTTGTTGTGGTGGTAATCATGCTTGTGATGATAACATCTGGATTTTCTCTGTTTCTGTTTCTGGTGGCCGTCCAGCTGCTCTATAGGAAGACCTTGTCCTCAACTGTAGCTGAAATATAACTTCCTAGATTTTTAAAGATAGAAGGACCTTTGTGAAACCCCTCATTGTACAGGCAAAGGACCTGTGGCCCAGAGGGTGAAAGGGGGTGCATCAGTGATTTGATGAGCTTAGCAGTGAAACTGGGGCTGCTACTCCAGTATTCTTCCTGCCACCCAACCCTTCCATAGGGCTTTCCCTACAACCCTCAGGTTCTGAAAACAGATTTCCTGAATTCAAATACTGCTTCTGCCCAATATCAATAGTATAGTCACAGGAAAGCTTCTAAGCCTCAACATGGCCCAACGTGTCTTGGTTTTGAAGAGGACTGCCTGGAATAGTCTCTGGTTCACAGAAGGCCCTGAGTAAGTGTAAACTGTGCTTAGCAATCCAAACCCGTAAGACACAGGCCAAGCCTGCCTTCACTTCCAGAACATGAGAGCCTCAGCACTCCCTAGACTACAGCTCTGCTAACATGTTATGTTGCATGGGCCATGGCTGACCCATAACCCTAACAATCTTTAGCATTTCTAGAGAGTTTTCCCTAGCAGCTCTGCTGAGTGGCACGGCCTAATCCTGCCTGCCAGCTTTACAAAATCAATCTAAAATGACTTCATGAGGCTGACAGCCCAGGATTAGCAGTCACTTCTGATGGACAATAAATTGGAGACCCAAAGAGAGTGAACCCCGTGTCCTTCCCCTTGTGTGCTGAGTGACAAAAACATAGTCAGGGCTGAGCCTCCTAAGGGCTGCTCCTAAGAGCCCCACTCCACACACACAGGCCTCCCCTCACACTTTCAACCTTGGATATCCCGATGGGCTTGGGTCTGGAATTCCAAGCTGGAATCCCCAGGACCTCACCTTGCTTTCATTTGTCACACATAAAATGTGCTACAGTCAAAAACCTGCAATGGAGTTCACAGAGCTCCCTGTCAGCACAGAATCCTCCCTCACTGCAAAGAACAAGGTGGAAGAACGAGGAGAGGGAAAAATGCTTCCACAAACGCTCTTAAACCCTATTTGATAATGAGAGGAGGAAAGGCATTAGAGGTAAGCCGGGTCTGTTAGATTCTCCTGGGACCTGAACTTGATACTTGCAAAGGCAGATTGGGTGGTCTTAGCCTGCTTGCCCAAATCTTAAAAGCCATCACAAGTGGCCATTGAGCTGGGGAGTTTCTAGAGGGGAAGCCATAGACCTCATTTCTCACCGCTCTTGCCTCAGCCCTATTCCTCAGGCCCCTTCTCTCCCAGTCACAAGCCGCTGGCAACAGCTCCCCTTGTCACCTGTGAGATGCTTTCATGAAGGCTCTAACCAGAGCCGCCTAATTTCAAGCAATTCTGCTGTTCCGGGACCCCCCGCCCCCTCAAAGCCCCGCCTCTCAGCTTCAGCTTTTGCAATGGGATATAGGCCACTTCTTTCTGTGGCTAACTGAGAACGGTCTTTTCCTGTCCCAGAGGCCACAGTCCCGCCCTCAGTGGGTGCTGATCCACAGGCTGAGGAGACAGAGCCTGGGACAGCACTTCTCAGTGTCCACCAGAGGCACCCGGGGACTGTGTGGTCAGTGTGGTCAATCATCACAGACACCGATGGTAATGACAGCAAGCACGTCTCAGGGCTCCAGTGCCCTGCTGGAAACACATACCTTGCTGTCTTCAACCTCCGCTCACTCCACCTTCCTCAGGAAATTTCAGCCTCACAGAATCTTCCCCAAACTCCTGAGGTTGCAGCCTCCTGCTCTCCCCCACTTTGAAAGTGGTGCTTGTTCTAGGCTGAGATCGCAGGTGGCATTTTGGGTGCTCAAGGGATAGTCCTCTCACTGAACACTCACACTGGACCTGACTTTGGTGTCCCCCCCAGCTCCGTGCCCTCCTCACCATTCACCTCTTCATCAGTCAACTGGATTATGATTGCAGTGAGAAAGGCTGTGAAGCCATGTGGCTAACGTCTCCAAGTAGTCCCCAGGCTTCGATGGCAGATAAAAATTGGTCTCTGAGGAGGCCTTGCAGCCGCGAGGCTTCGGATGTGACCCGGAGGACGAGTTCCTGCCCGCCCACAGCGCCCATCGTGCTCATTGTGGGCCATTTGTAAAAGAGAAGGCAGAAGAGCCACGACAACTCCAGGATTGTCTCGGTTTTGTTAGCAAAGACAAGATAAGCAAAACATCCCCTCTATAAAATTCAATTAATTTTTTTTCCCCTGGCTAATTCGTTTAGCCTTGTTTATCACAGAGGCTGAGACGTCAAATCTCGGGGGGTGGTACTCCCCCCACTGCCTGTTGTGCACAATGAGGAAACATGCGTCCTGACCAAGGTCACTCGTCAGTCACGTGGCACCGCCAGAGCCGGCTCTGGCGGCTACGGAGACGGCTTCCTCAGAGTCACTCTTTCCAGGCTCCTGGGACTCCTCTTCCCAAGGAGCTTGCTTGCCTCGCACTGGGCCAGGTTTTCTGCCCCCTAAGGCCCATCTTTCCTCCTGCTGGGCTGCCTAGGCTAAGACCCCTCCCCCAGGCTCCCTTTTATTAAAGGATCTTTGCAATTGACAAGCTAGATTCTCTGTCCATAGAATTTTCTGAGAATTTTGTAGCATAGACCCTTTTGCCCAAGGCAGCCAAATGTTAAAGAGATTAGTTAATTAAGTCTCAGAACACTCTCATCACTGTCTATTTCCTCTCCAGGCCGAGAGACCAAAGAATAGGTGCATCCAGCAGAGGCCAAAGGACAAGACAGTGGGGAAAGAAATTCCTCCAGCCCTAGGACTCGGCACCTCAAGTCTTCTCAGAAAAGACTGGATTCCAGATTTTGTAGGTATCTGAGGGTGGGGCTGCCTTGGGTGGAGTGGGCTGTATCCTGGACTCAATTCAGAAGGCCTGGAAACAAGCCTCTTGACACAGTCTCTTGACACAGAGTCAACAGAGCTGTGTGACTTTGGGCAAGTATCCTAGACTCTTTGTGCCTCAGTATCTGCATCTGAAGAATGAAGCTTTGAATACCTATTGGATAGAGTTGCCGGAAGAATTATCTATAGGAAGTTACATGCAAGTGCTGTGGCAATCTTTGTACCCGTTGAGTCACATGGGCCCCAAAAAGGCCAGAGACTTGCCGAGGCTTCCTTCAAGGCCCCTGGGTAGAGCTAAGAAGCAGCACCGGAAGTCAGGTGACAACCCCAGAGCATCCCAGAGCCGAAGTGCTCCCCATATAGGCTGTGGCCATCTTTCAGTCCTTTCCTTTAGAAAATGGCACAAATTCCTTTTGTATATCTTTAAAAAAATAACTTTGTAAGATATATTTGGGTAAGTTTCTAAATTTCTTCCTCAGATTTTAAAAGCCTAATTTCTGAAGCTGACTCCTGTGTCTGAAGTAAGCTGAACGTGCTCGAAAGTCTCCTTTTCACTGCTCGATGCCATCCGCGGTTGGCGCAGGCAGTCAGCTCCGAGATTATGAGCAAGTGACAGAGCAGGCTTTCAAGGTGCGCTAAATGAGAAATGTGCGATTTAGGCAAAGTATTCACATGGTTGAATGAAGGACAGGAACTGTCGAAGCTGCTGCGGCTGACAGGAAATTGACGTTCCCATTGCTGTTTACCTAGCAGAAATTCGCTCTTGAAGCTCAGCCTTAGCTGAGTGGAGGGGCAGGTGGGTGGAGGGAGAAAATGAGCTCCACTGAAGGAGTTTCCCCCTTTGTCATTTCTGTCCCCCTGGTACATCCCTTCCAGTAGTTTGCTTCTTGGGTCCGTGCTGGTTACTTAGTAAATCTGATCTAATCACCAACGCAGAACATAAAATAACAGAAGCATGAAAAAAGGAGGGCAAGGGACACCCAGCAGAGACCCAGATCCCTCGTGAGAAGTTGAAATCTGAGAACAGCATGAATGTACCTTGAGCAGAAGGGCTTCGTGGTGACTGTTGGCAGGACAGATCCCCTCTGCTTGTATTAGGGCATTGTCCCAGCCACACTTGGCAGAGAAGAAAGCGGAATCACTAGGGTTGGAGGAAAGCCCTTGGCATGCTCCAGCAACCCCCGGCTTCTCACAGCCACCATCCCGGGCCATAGGAGAACCTAACAGCTCAGCAAGACTACGGGGTCCCTCTTGGAGACTAACTGGCTGAGTCCACACATGTCTAGGATAAGGCAGGGCTTGAGGGCTCTTTGTTGAGATCCTTGAGTTTCTCCTCGGAGAAGCAGTGAAGCAGACTTGCTCTGCTGCGATTACCAGGCTTAAAAGGCTGTACTATTTCAACAGCAAAAGAATGTTGAGCCATCACTCCTGGCCTCATGATTTCACTGGACTCTAGATCCCTTTGCAACTACCCCTTTAATTGTGGCCAGTTTAATTGTGGGTCTCTTGCATGCCCCAGAAACTAGCACCCCAGCCCAACTAGCACCCCAGCCCAAGCCGACCTTTGTGCAAAAAGGCTTCCCCAGGAAATCCCATGTCTTTGCTCAGTCATCACAGCTCATTCAATAGGTCTTGGCTTTTGGTGGTGGGGCATCTGTTGGGTGGGGGCATTGTTCATAGACCCTTCTGGGAATCTGATGAAAGCTAAAGATTCCAGCTTCAGAAAAATGAGCACACAGGCTAAAACTTGTATATAATTTCAGGGGACTCACTGATTCCTTGAACTTCAGATTAAGAACTCTAACTTGAGTTATTTTCAAACTTAGGGAGGTACCTACATCTCTGTCACTTGTCCTTGGACCAGGAGGACATTTGTGCAGCATTTTGGTAAAGGCAGTGATTATCCACACACTCAGCCCTCTCAGCTTGGGCAGAGTGAATGACCTCTTTGATGCTCATCTCTTTGCTCTTTGTGGAAACAGTGCTTTTGCTGGTAATAGGAGCCTCACCTATAAGTGAATGGATACAGATCATAGGGTGTGTGTGTGTGTGTGCGCGCGCGCGTGTGTGTGTGTGTGTAGGGAGACATTGGGATAAAAAAAATCACTCCTCTCACCTTCCAGATAACAAGGAAATCCAATAGAAATTGGTTTTTCTTTTGATGTAGGGCTTTAAAAATAAAAAATATAAACTATATTTTCATGAACTACTTCTTAAAAGCTCTCCAAATGGTTATATGCCAATAGTTGGCATCATCCACATGTACCCACACTGTCAAATACCTCCTATAGGATGGTGCCTTTTTCTTAAAGTTTAGTTCCCAAGTGAGCTATAGAAAAACATTCATGAAATACCTAAAGGGGCTGGGATTTCTGGTCAAGAGAAAAGGACTGCCCAATGATTTCTGACCTGCTCCTGTACTAGTTTGTAGAGGAACAGGGATTTAGCCACTCAAGTTACTTGGCTATGGAGTCAGAACTCATAGAGGTAAGGGGATTCCAAGGCGGATGATACCATTCTAGGGAAACGGTCTTTGAACTGGTTGCTGAGGAACAAGAGCAGATCTGCAGAAAAATACAGATGCAAGTGCCAGGTGGGCAGGGACGAAGACAGGGTAGCCTCAGTGGCTGTGGCCCACTAGGAAGATTCTCTGCAATGGTGGCATCAACAATTCCTCCCGTCTTGTGTGTACACACTGCTTTTCCCATCAGGAGCTGGGGTCTTTCTGTCCTCCCCTCAAAGTCTAGCTGGCCTTCTGACTTGCTTTGATGAGTAACATTTGCTGACAGCAATGCTCTATGGCTTCCAGAATAAGCCGTCAGTGGCCTTGAGGTTTCTATTTCAATCCCCTTGAGTCAATCACCATGGAAAGCTGCTTGGGCTAGGTTATTGCATGATAAAAGCTCATGAACTGGAGACAGTTTATGTGAAGGGGAATGAAGGGGCCCCAACCCACAGCCAGCACTAGGCCCCAGACCTGTGAGTGAGGCTGTCTTGGATCCTCCAGCCCCGGTCCAGCCACCTCAGCTGATACCCAGAGAAGGGATGGGGTGAGCCACACTAGCCTGCCCAGGTCTGAGCCATACCAACTATAGCCCCATACATTGTAGAACAGAGATAAACCATCCATCCTAAGCCTTGACCCACAAAGTCATGGGAAAATAAAATGGTGTTGTTTTAATTCACTGAGTTTGGGATAGTTTGTTATACAGCAGGCAATAACTGCTACCTAATATACCGTCCTCTCTCATCTTTACCAGCAGGAATCAGATTGTACTCTAGGTAGCAATATGTCTACTTAAAAAAACAAAGTCCTCTTCTTTCTTTCAGCTAACCTTTCTTTCACCTTTCTCTCAAGTGACCATGTGACTAAATTCTGGCCAAAAAGAAGCCACTGAGTAGAAACTCTGGGAGAGCTTTCCAAAAGGTTAGGTGTATCCAGCATTCCTTTTCTTTTGAAGCCCTTTGCCTCTCTACCCTTCCCTTTTCTTCCAGACTGGAATACAGATGCTGTGTTTGGATGGACAGCAGCCACCTTGCTACCTCGAGGATAAATGTCCCACTTCTGGATTTCTAAGGACATGAATGAGTGCTTACTTTGAAATTATTTAATGAGAAAAATAAGCTTTTGATTATTTAAGCCAATATTATGGTTGTTTTGCTTTTTGTTATTGTTTTGTTGGTTTTCCATTGTTGTTTGTATTGGTTACTCACATCAAACACGTTTGTGACTTTCAAGTTACAAATTCCTGGCCCTCATGAGACCCAGCTACAGTTCTGCCCTTGGATTCTGTGAGATACCCGTGTATCTTAAATTTTTTAATTTCTTGTCTTCACCTAGCTGGTATAGGTATCTGTTGCCAGAAATTAAGCAACCTCTTGCCAAGACAAGGATGCTTGAACTAAGGATACAGAGGAAACATTTTGTAAAGACAGTGTTCTCTCTCACTGGTGACAAGGCCAGAGACCATTTTTCAGTAGCAGAACAGTTTAAGACTATGGACGGCTTAGGTCATGAGCCACTGGAAAGGTTGCCAGGGGTCTTTGAACAACCTCCTTTCTTGGAAGTCATTTGAGCAAGATGGGCAGCTGTCTTTAGGGGCTGGGTCAGTTAGGTATGGCCCTCCCTGTAGGCAAGGGCATCAAAGCTCTAACCTTTCATGTGTGAGATGCAGTGCCTTTGTGAAATCAAACAGCCGGGTCAAGCAAAGAGTTAAAGACATCTCTTGGTCTGTGCTCTGGTGAGGCTTCAAAGGAGAAATCACCAAGCTGAAGGGAGCACTGGGCATGGTCCTTCTATTCATATTCTATGTCCATGGGCTCCATTCAGTGCTTTGCTTAATGGCATAGAATGGAGTCGGCCCACTGGCATTTATTAGTTCTGGTTTCTTAGAAACGTCTTCTCCACAACATCTTCCAACCGCAGGATTCCCTTTTTCTGCTTTGTTGAAGGAGGAGCATAAGATTTTGAGGTCTGACCCTTGTCACCTGTGGGGGAGAGTGAGCCTGGGAAAAGTCTTGTCAGCTCTGTTACAGTGCATGCAGACTCTGAGGGCTCCATATCTGTTTGGATATGGTTTCCATGTAGCACTAGTTTAACTAGGAATAGACTCCTAAACTTCAACACCAATCCCCGTCTTGAGAGGCTGATGGATCCCAAGTCTGCCGTGCCTGTGAGGAAAGGACCCTGTTCTGTGCTCTCCTCCTCTCCAATTTTGAAAAGGCCTCTGAGAAAAACAAGGATTCATTTCCTTCATGGAACAGCTGAAAGCCCCCCTGGTTTACACAACCACAAACTTCCAAAGGATCTATCAAGACTTAAATGTCATCTCATGGTAGCAGAAAATTTTAACTTCTTAGTTATTTGAAGGAGGGGGGATGGGAAAAGATGAGTAGAAAATTTGATAGTTCTTTTTAAAATGCCTTACATAAAAGCATTTTCTGAAAGATGTTCGTTCGTTACTATCCAGCATCTGACCCCAAGAGAAAATTGCATCCTGATGGAAAACTAGAAATTCATTTCCGAGTACTATATTGTAGACATTTATCTGGAAAGATGCTCAGCATGTGTTTTTAAGTGAAAAATGTGGGTTACAAAACTGTGCATAGAATGATATTAATTTTGCCTAAATAGAGAGAAGAAAAAAAGAAAAAAGAAAGAAAGGAGGGAGGAAGGGAGGAAGGTAAGGAAGGAAGGAAAGATAAAGGAAGGGGAAGAAATCATTTTAAAGATATATTTATCAGTTTCCAAAAAGGACTAGACATTTTAAATTGTAAAAATCACTATAGTATTTATTGAGGGTGGATCCATTTGTGATTTTTAAAATTTCTTTTACTGTCTTTATTTTTCAGATTTTCTGTAATGAACAAGTATTTCTTTAATGTTATTTGAAATGTTATTTTAGTTGACATTAAATAATCTCATACAATTTCTACAAACCTTATGTTGTTGGTTTCTTATAATAATAATAATTATATATCGTCAGTTTATTTTCTAACTATAGCTAGTTTTGTTTTTGCTAGTAAATGGGGCAAATAATGGAACAGATAAAATAAAGTACATCAAGAATTCAAAAATTTCTTAAAATCCTGCCCTCCATCTTCCAAGATTATTTGTAAGTTTTCAGTAGAACTTACCACGCCTCTATTACTAGTCATGTCCCTTCATTCTCTCAACAAATATTTTTTGAGCATCTACTATGTGGGGTGAGCTAAAGAGAAACTGCAGCTAAGAAACACACAGTCACTTTGAGGTCTCCTCAGGGTAGATAATAAGTTCCATTCTGAAAACCAGCTTCCTCTGCCAGTCAAAGGTTGCTGGAGAGCATGTGGAAGAAATGTTCTGGGACTATGTCTGAGCTCCAGGGAAAGAATGCCATGACTGGTTATTAGGATCCGCTCTGACAGTAGGTAGGAAAAATGGTGGCAAATGCACTGAAGATCGACTGTTCCCAGTTGGTGTTCAAATAATGGAAACAAAACAAAACAATCAAATGAACAGAAAAAAAAAAAAAAAAACAAGGAAGGAGCAAAAGAAAAAGAGCAAAAAATCTGCTTAACCTGGGTAAGAAATAATCTGCCTTTGCCTAAGAGAGAGCCAGGCTTTGCCCTGTCCCCACTCCCACCTCCAATGCTGCTGATTTTCCAATTTGCTTTCCCTCTACACTGAAAGCTGAGAAGCAGGTCTGACTAAAGTATTTGCTCTTCCTCCCCTTTTTCTTCCATGTCCGCATCCAAAGGGAGCACCTTCAAAGGCAACAACCCTGCCAGGACCCGGATCCTTTGCAACCCTACCAGGATCCTATCTGTAGCTACAATGGTACGGATGGCCACTAAAATCTTACTTCTTTTCCATTCAAAAAGCAAAGATCAAGGTTAAGTACCCCATTCTGACAAACATAAAATAAATTTGAAAATGCGGGAGATATGTGGTGTGTTAGCTCCCACGTCTACAGCCCCAACCATTTACAAATCTTCCTAATGTTTTGTCAGGTTCTGGATCCAATACCACGCAGTCATGCAGAGCTGCCCATAATGGTTATTTATGTGCTTGGTGAGTTTATGTCCCCCATTCTGCTAGGGTCGTTTATTTCCACGGGAGGGTGATAGTACAATATTGGCTTCCACGAAGTGCCGCGCTGACGTGTTTGCACTGCAGGAGCGATGGGGGCTTGGGGAGGCAGACCAAGTTCAAGGGTATCCAGCTGAGATACGGATCAGAGCTGAGCAGTCTGAACTTTCTTCTCCTCCTTTCAGACATGCCCTCTCCTCAAGTTGATGTGTTTTTGTTGTTTGTTGTGGTTATTCTGGAAAGTTCTAAGCATTGCTTTCATCATTTTAAAAAATGTTTTGTTTATATTTGAGAGAGAGGGAGAGTGCTCATGAGCAGGGGAGGGGCACAGAGAGGGGGACAGAGGATCTGAAGTGGGCTCTGTGCTGACAGCACACATTCTGATGTGGGGCTCAAACTCAGGAACCATGAGATCCTGACCTGAGCCAGTCAGATGATTACTGATGGAGCCATCCAGCCACCCAGGCTCCCCTGATTTTGTTTTCTTAATCATTTGTGTCCCAGAATGGGGTCCCAGGAGTGCCTTATTTATTTATCTATTTACATTTAATTTATTTATTTTGAAAGAGAGAGAGCGTGCACGTGTGAGCAGGAGAGGGACAGAGAGAGAGGGAGAGAGAATCCCAAGTAGGCTCCATACTGTCAGTGCATAGGCTGACAGGGAGCTCGATCCCAGGAACTGTGAGATCATGACCTGAGCCAGATCAAGAGTTAGATGGCTGCTTAACTGACGGAGTCACCCAGGTGTCCCACAGGAGTGCCTAATTTAGAGAGGAACTCACCTCACTTCTGTGCTTGGTTCACCTAGCCCTCCAACGTTAGCATCTGGAATGAGAAAAAATTCACACAGGAAGGCCCATAAGTGAATCAGGTCAGTGACCTGCAGAATTTCTGGGGGAAAAGTGCATAAGCCACCCAGCTCAGAAGAATTTAGACAGGGAAAACCTCTCTCCAGTTCCGGGACACACCCAGTTGAACGGATTCTACCTCAGGCAGCTTCTTTAAAAACTGAGGTGCCTGAGGAAAAGGGAGCTTTTTCCTGCACGCAGTAAATAAATAGTGTAGGTTAATGTTTGATGGGTTGTGTGAAATCCCCAGAAGTCTCAGGGCATTTAACAGCACAGTAGATTAAACGACACCAATTACCATTATATTACCGTGAGAGAATGATTAAAGTGTAAACCATCACAACGAATTTGAGTGATCTACATGACTCAATCAGCGAAGCAACCACACCATGAGAAGCTTTTGAAGCTAATGGAGAAGCCCCCTGCATGTCAAGTAGCAAAATATCTAAGTTGCAATTCCACCTGCTCCAGGAGCTCAGGTACTTTCAAGCCACTCCACACAAGTATATATCAATTCCTAAAAATTAACGCTATGGTATTCTAATAACTTACATTGGAATAGCTCTTTGCAGGCACTCAATATAGTAGTTTTCATTAAAAAGTTGACACATATTATTGCAGAGCGTTTCTTCTCCAATGGCAATTCATTATACAGATAGAAAATTCACAACAGAGAAATATCATTATTATTAATAAGCACTTATTACATCCCCACAGCATGCGACTTGCTGAAGAGGATATAGACATAGTGGGGGACTCTACACCCAACTAAATTAAAATCTAAATAAAGGAATATTAACAGAAATTATGGACGAGGCTGATTGTATGGGTATACAGAGCAAGTTCTGGTGATGAAAATGCAGTGGGCTTCCTGGTGGGTAAAGGGAGAAGGAACTAGAATGTATACCCTGGGTTGATAATGACAGTGACAAGAGGACATTACCCTCCTAGCTTATTTTCTTCACATCCTAGTCCTGCGGACATCAAATTAGAAATGCAACTGCATACACAACTTTTTTCCACATGGGCAGTTATTTCTAGGATGGTCTCTGTCAGCCAACCTGTCTTGATGATGTTTCATATGGAAACTGTAAATGCCCCTGTTTCAGTGAAGACTCTGGATATTACCCGGGTGAACAGAAACACTGTGGCATCATTGCATTCTTTCCATCTTAATTTAATTCCTTCAAACACAGCTCCTGATAAAGGACCACCTATCGTTCTGCCCAACTCTCTGACCCACTTTGACCGAAAGAAATAGCATCCATATTTGAAGTGTCTTTTATTTCCCCTGACCAGGCAAATTCTCTTCATAGATGATGCTAGTCTGTATCATAGTCCCTCCATATTTTAATGCTATAGCCTGTGGCCATTCTTGCAAATTAAAGATGATTTGGTTTAGATGGACATGCCTTCTGGGACATTTTTCCCCATTCAGCCTGAATTTTCCCTCCACTGTTCAGTGTTCCTCCTTAGTTGCCTCAGTTCCCTACAAGGGAGAATGGCTTGGTGCAGCAGATATGAATTTTTGAAGGCCAGTGGCTTTGGGATATAAGTTATATAATCAGGCTCTGCCACATACCAGCCCTGTGACCTTGGACAACTTACTTTACATCTCTGAGTCTATTTGTTCCATGTAAATTAAACAAAATAATTCCTCTCTCAAAGGGTGGCTATAAGGATTACATGAGATATATCAAGTTTGGACATGAAATTGGTGATTGATGTCAATTACCAAATGTCTTTCTTCCATGGTAATTCTGAGTCTCAGGACCTGGTTACCTCAAGCTCACTTGGCTTCATCATAATCATTGTTGATGTTGTCTTGCGTACGTGCGTGCATGCGTGTATGTGTATTGCTCTTAACTTAAGAATGCAACGGTTTAAAGTATATAAAGGATAAATACACAAAATGTGAACATATCACATTATTTCTCCATTTTAACATATTGATTTACTCTTTAACTATATTTAGAAAAGGTGAGTTCTGGAGTGGACTAAGAATTTATGACTACAACATTTCTTTTTTAACAGAAACTAATTTGTATACTGAGCCTGGGCTGAAAAAATGGTATCATCTATTATTACAAAGAAAAGACTGCTTTGGATGCTATATATACGGCCAACAGGGTATTAGAATGATTTTTAACAGTGTTTGTCAAAGTTTAGTATACATGGGAATTACCCTGATATTCCCAGTGGGTGCTGAACGGCAACTTGCATTTTTGACAAGGTCACCACCTGAGTCTGAGGTAGGAGAACCACACTTTGATAAACACTAGCTCAGAAGTTCATGATTAAAAAAAGAAATCAGCAACATAAACCAAATGCCAAAAAATATTTCTTGTCTCCTTCTCATTTACCTCCTTTCTTCTCTTCATCTTCCTCCTCTTTCTGTCTGTTTCTGTCTCTATCTCAATATGACTCAGTCATGAGGCAGGAGAAGAAATGGATATGTAATTGCTTCCCTCATGTAAACAGCTGAGGTGGGAGTAGAGCATTAGGAAGAAGTATTAGCAGCACTGCTGAATGAGAAAACCTGTGGTAATCAAAAAATTCCTTTCTTGGAAAAAGTCAAAATCTGCAGCAGCAGAAAAGTTACAAAAGTTGACTATTTTGGTGAAATTTCTAAAGTTCCTAGAGTCCCAGTCAAGTGTGGAGCATGAGCATCTAAGAGGTAAAAAACATAAATAAGCCCTACTCCAACCTAAAACCACAAACACAACTGGATTAAGCAATGTTTTCAAAAACTTTACATTAGTGAAGAGGTATCCAAATATAAATCAGCATTTAGATATCTCCAAGCTGGTATTACACTTCCAAAAACTATGTGTATCAGTCAGGATAGACTGTGTTATGCTGCAGTAACAAACTGACCCCGAAAAGTAAGTGGTTTAAGACAACATATAATTATTTCTAGCTGACGCTGAATATTTTGAGTTGGCTGAATGCTCTTCTCTATGTTATCCTTGTCCTCCTCATCCTCAAACCCATGCCAATAGAGTAGCCACTACATGGCCAGCAGCCATTCATCTCAGCCTGCTCAAGCTGCTGTAACAAAATATCATAAACTGAGTGGCTTAAACAACAGATTTTTACTTCTCACAATCTAGAAGCCAGGGAGTTCAAGATCATGGTACTGGAAGATCCAATGTCTAATGAGAGCTCTCTTCCTGGTTCGTAGATGATGTTTTCTTGCTGCACCCTCACATGGCCTAGAGCAGAGAGATGCAAGCTCTCCCTTGTCTCTTCTTACAAGAGCATCAATCCACCCTGAAGGCTTCACCCTCATGATCCAATTATTACCCATAGGCCCCATCACTGAACAGCATCACCTTGAGGATTGGGGATTCAGTATCTGAATTTTGGAAGGACACAAACATGCAATCCATAACACCATGGCAGAGGGAAAAGGCAGAAGTGGGGGTGGTCTGGAGGGTCTTCCATGGGAAATTAAATGCTCCAGATCAGAATTATACCCTCATTGGCCAGGACTAGTCCCATGGCTCTACCCAGTGGTCAGAAAGATAAGAACTACAACTCTACCAAATGCCTAGAAGGGGGGAAGAACCAGAATATTTGGTGGACAACAATAATGTCACCACACTATGAAACCTTTTTTTTTTTTCAAATAAAATATTATGCTGGACTCCACAACATAAGATATGCAATGGGAGCTGCTCTGAACAAAATTAGGGGCTGAGGTCAGAGTCTCATCCTCCCAGACCCCTCCTCAGAGGACCCAGAATTCTTGGGGACAGTCCGACAATGACTGCTCTAAACCATGCATTGCACTGTATATCTTATTTAAATAGTGGTCTCTATGTATCAATGATTGTTTTAATCAATGATTTCATTTTAATGGATAAAGCAAAATTAAATGGAAAAGTACTGCTCTGTGGCAAGCCTCAACTATTCAAACAGAGTGGTTGTGAACAAGGTGTTATTTATTACACATCATAAATGCAGACAAGATGCTCATGAAAAAATAAGCGTCTCTAAAAATAGTCTCTGGACTTTACATCCAGCCCAGTCAAAGGAGGCAGGCACAAAAACTGGTTTTAAAAAGTGCACCCATGCTACAACATGGGTGAACCTTGAGGACATTATGTTAAATGGAATCAGAAAGGCACAAAATGACTCATACTGCATTATTGCACTGTATGAGGTGTCCAGAGTAGTACAGTTCATGGAAACTAAGAGTGGAATGGTGGTTACTGAGGACTGGGGGAGGGATGAATGGAGGAGTTGTCCAGTGGGTCCACATGATGAGAAAGTTCTGGAAATTGGTTGCACAGCAGTGTGTGTATACTTAATACTACTGAACCGTACACTTAAACATGACTAACATGGTAAATTTTATGCTAGGTGTATTTTACCACAATTTAAAACAGAACTAAAAAAAGTGTACGAGTAGTTCAAACCCATTCTTTTAAAACAAGTTGGTTTTGTTTTATCTGTTCACTAGCCAGTATGGAAAAACACTTTTCTCTCTCTTCTACATGGCTTATCAAAATTAAATTTAATACCTAACTTCTTCACCATAACAATGAGAAATCTGCTAACAGTCCAGGCTTTATTTGGTGAACCCTTCTCTCTCTGTTCTAGATTAAAAAAAAAAAAAAGGTGTCTCTCATTAATCCCAGCTCTGTCTGGCCGACAGGTAGCTTGCCTACTGTCCGACTACGCAAGAGTACAGTGAGCTCGCCCGAGTCTTTGAAGAATCTGCAATTTTGAGCTTTTCTGGCCCAGATGGGAAGGAGATGCTTCCATTTCTGGAAGTTCTGCCTGATGATGGCTGTGGGCATCTGAGGAATTTGCTGAACTTGCTTTCGTGGAGGCTGGCACACTTTGGAAGTCCTCTGCCTGAACACACGAGTGGGCAGGGCAGCAGGTCCAAGGTGCTGGTTGGAGGGGCCCCTCCAGAGGGTACTAAGGGAATGTCAGTCATTGTCATGGGTGGGAGCACATGCTGGGCTGTAGCACTTGAGCTTTGGGGTCTAAGCGACCAGACCTTAACCTCAGGCTTTGGTTTTCCCACCTACAAAATCGGAATTGACTACAATCTCAGGATAAATGAGAATTCATTCACTTATTCAAAATACTTAGTACCTTACAACATACCAGGTGCTGACTATCTGCCAGAAAGTGAAACAGACCAAAGCCCCTATTCTCATGGAGCTTGGATTCATTGTTCAGGGAGACTGACAATAAACAAATAAATAAGGTCAATATATGACCTGTGAATGGTGGTAAGTGCTACAGAGATGAAGTATGTGAGTGTGTGTGTGTGTGTGTATGTGTGTGTGTGAGAGAGAGAGAGAGAGAGTATGATTTTAAATAGGGTGGCCAGAGAAGCCCTCCCTGGGAAAGCAGTACTTGAATAAAGAAAGACTTGAAGGAGGCAAGGGATCAAGCCTCGTGGACATCTGGTAGAGAGAAAACCAGGTGCAAAAGCCTGAGGCCAGAGTGGCTAGATCAGAATAAGTAGGGGCAAGTGGTAGGAGATGTAGTCAGGGCAGTGACGGTGTGGAGCACAGATCACCAAGAGTATCATAGGACATTTGACTTTGGCACTGAGTCAGAAGAGAGGATGCTGGAGCAGTGGGGAATAACGTGTTCTAACTCACATTTTAACAGGCTCTTTCTGGCTGCTCCGTTGAGCACAGACCAAAGGGGACAAGGACAGAGGAAAGGACACGTGTTAGGGAGCATTTGCAATGGTCCAAGTGAGAGGGAATGGTGGCCCGGAACAACGTGGTAGCCGCCGAGGGGGTGAGATTAAATTTAGAGGATACCTGTAAAGCTACTCACCACTGTTTCTGGCATACGGTAAGCCTCAGTGGATAGCCATGTGGTTATTATTATTAACAACGTGTGTGAGGAAAAGTGTGAAATTAGGGGCAAAAAAGACACAATGTTCCATGTGCCAGACGTTATCTGGATGAGGAGAAGGCAGAGCCAGAAACCTGGGATAATGACAGCCGGGGCATCAGGGGTAATCACAGAAGCACTATTTTGGGACCAGGAAAAAAGATTGTTCTAAGCTTCAAAGGCACCATGCGGGTACTACAGCGAGGGATCTGTCCCTATGCCAAAGCCTCCAGAGAAGCAGGGAATTAAGAAAAGTGAAGGTCAGCTGGATTCAGGGACAGAGAGAGACAATAGCGATAGCATTTGGTTTGTATACTTTTATGTGCTGAAATATATTAAATAGAAACCTCCCTGGGAAATTGGAAACTGCATTAGCATCTAATATCATACTTGGACACTTTATTTCTCTAAAATCGATATAAAAGGAACAAATGTAAAGCAAGTTTGGCCTTTCAGAAACCAAATGATCTCTCGCCCTTTCTCTTTGGGGTAGGCAACAGGACTTCTTACCACTGGCTGTGCTGGAAGGGGGACCCTGCCTAAAACAGAGAATGCTTTCAGGGCAACATTTTTTGAGGTACCTGAGATTGCCCTTGCTCACTGACCAGGTCACACCCCTGAATGCACGCGCGCGCGCGCACACACACACACACACACACACACACACACACACACACACACACTCTCCCCAGACTCATTGCTGCCTGGGTAGCTCTCTGTAATTGCCAAGAGAGTCTCAAGGTGTAAAACTTGCAGGCATCAAAAAAGGGAGACCAAGTGTTGGGTCACCCCTAAAAGCCTCTTTCGCAAAAGCCCTCCTCTGAAAAAAGCACTTATTTTAGAACTGTAAGAAATAGTTCACGTGCAACAATGCATCTCTTTTGCACCAGCCCCCTGTAGGCAGAAAGTGGAAGAGCACTGCTGACTGGCTCCGTCTGTGAGGATGAAAGTATTCTACACCTGAGCTGCCCAGGATGGGTAGCCCTAGCCCCATGTGGGTATTGAGCTTCTGAAATGTGGTTAGTGAAACTGAGGAGCTGGGTTTTTCACTTTCTTTCTTTTCAGTGAACTGAATTGTACATTTATAGGGGCACACGAGGCT
Organism: Proteles cristata cristata; assembly: GCA_017311185.1. Lineage (NCBI taxonomy): Eukaryota > Metazoa > Chordata > Mammalia > Carnivora > Hyaenidae > Proteles > Proteles cristata. Next base: position 840,493 of record JAESUZ010003696.1, on the reverse strand, counting down.
ACTGCTTGCCATATTTGGATAACGTAACTTTGGAAGAGTCACAAACTTTAATCCCAAATCTCCTCTTCTCATCTGTAAAGAAGAGAAGCGTCTCTGGGTTTGGGGTCTTAGTCTTTGTAGTCTAGGGAGCCTGGGAGCACATGTCACATGGCTCCACGAGGATGGTAATAGCCCTGAAGCATCAGGAGCAGGCACCTGGCTACAGGACCCGGCCATGTCCTGGCGTCTCTCTGAGCCTCAGTTCTTCACTTCCTCACAAGGAGTGGTGAGAATCAAACTACTCTAAAGAATGACGTGATTTTTTTCAAAGCAATTGTACTGTCTCTTTAACTTCGCCCAGGGCCTCCGGGCTTCCAAGTACATGGGAAACCATTTAATGATAAAGAGATGCAGAATAGTTGGTATTCTTCATTGGTTTCTAAATTCATCTCCTCTTAGGCAAGAAGAAAAACAAGTAGCCTTTTTTGGCCATATTCCCTCTATTTACAACATGAAACCTCAAGGCCAGCAGTAAGCCTAAGCGACAGAAGCACAAACAGTGCCAAGCTCTGAAAATAGCTACCACAACAGCTAATCAAAGGACCCAAAGTAGACTGTTGTTTACATAACTTACCTTCCCAAATAAAATCACAGGAACAGAGAGTGATAACTTTGTATCAGTTACACTATCGTAAAGGGAGGGGTGTGTGTGTAACTGATTAACTATAAGAATCTAGGTTAAAGTGAAAATTTGTTACTATTACTGAAACATGGCTGAGCAGGTACAGAACCCTGGACTCTGGAAACCTGGCTGGACAATGAAGCAGGAAAATATGTGCATGACATGTCTGTCGTGGAGCAGGCACAGAAAAGTGCCTTCATCAATGTGCCATCTCTCATGTGATCCTTTCACCGACCCTATGAGGTAGCAGTTCCGAGATTAGTTAGGTAACAAGCCCAAGGTTACACAGATGACGAAGTGGTAGGAATGAAATTCTAACCAAGCTGCCTCTGCCCAGTGTGCTCGTGCTTGGTACTCAGCACCAGAAGACGGTTCACAATAACACTGAGTAGTTTTTATTTGTTTCACTTAAGATTTGTACCTACTTACTTCAAAAGACTTGAGGCAGCTTAAAGATTAAAACACAGCACAAGAGCAGGTATTTAAGGATAACACTCCTGCTGAAGAAAGCAGAGGAAAGGGCTCCTGGGTGGCTCAGTTGGTTGCGTGTCTGACTTCAGCTCAGGTCATGACCTCATGGTTTGTGAGTTCGAGTCCCATGATGGACTCTGTGCTGACAGCTCAGAGCCTATAGCCCGCTTCAGTTTCTGTCTGTCCCTTCCCCACTCATGCTTTGTCTCTCAAAAAGGAACAATTAAAAAAAAAAAAAGCAAATGAAATAGATGGTTTAAAACATCTGAGTGGAGCAGATTCTAACACTTGGACATTTAATTTGGTTCTAACCTTTCTGAAGCATATCAGAAAGCATATTAGGGTGCCTAAATTTTGTTTTCTTGACAATATATGCATCTACAGAGACAAAATGCTTTCCTGGAATTAAAGTTGGGCAGGAATTTATCACATAGGTCCTTGGATCAGGGAGACTGAATAACACAGAGAAACTTACTCTCCTCATTTGTAAAATAAAGGGGCCACTTCAAAGTCACCTTCAAGTGTGGATAGTGTACAAAACAGTGCTAACAAAGTTCCACAGAACAGAAATACTGTACAACAAAGCGCTACTTTTATTGACCCTCCGTAAAGACAGAAGACATAATATACTAAAGCATAGCTCAGTGAAGGAATTTCGATAAGGAGCTGAGCGAATATGAGCTGGGATTTTGCTTTATGGGATCCAGCAACGCAGGGAGAGACTCAGAGAAGATCAGTGATGAAGGGCCACCACACTGAGAGCCCTTCTGTATATTACATGTGGTGGCTAGTGGGAGCATTATCACTCCTTCTGCAGTGGGCGCCTAGATACAAGCCCACAACAGAATATGTTAATGTATATTAAATATTTATAGTCATTCATCTAAACTAATTGGGCAAAATTACATTTCAAAGCTGTGTACTATGGAGAAATGGAAGTGTGGTCTCTGCTTTCAGGAAGTTTATAATCTAATGCAGGGTTTCTCCATTTTGACATCTTGGGCTAGATAATTCTTCGTGGTGGGAGGGCTGCCCTGGGCATTGTGGGATGTTTATAGCAGCATCCCTGACCTCGACTCACCAGACAAGCATGTCTCCATACATTGTCAAATATGTCCTGGAGGAGAGATAGGGAGTCACCCCCTGGTTGAGAATTACTGATCTATTATGTAAGAGAAAGGGGGAAAAATCACACGTGAAACAGAATTCTACTGACTCTAGTGCAATGAGGATGAATTGTTAGTGATCCAGATGCAGAAAAACTCTCTCCCAATGAGAAAAGCAAAGATTGAAGGAAACTGAGGAGGCATTTAAGCTAATCCTGGGTGGATCTGATTAGATTCTTCACAGCGGCGAAGAGGAAAGTCATCTCTGGAACAAGAGCAGCCTAAGAAAAGGCATGGAGGAAAGGAGTCACGGGGCAGGTTTGGAGAATCATTTCCAATGAACACACAACGTGTATGTAAGGGAGGGATGAAGATAAGGCCGAAACGTGCGGGGAGAGAGGGGGAGTTTCTACAATCTCAGGCAACAGATTTGGGATCTGAGTCGGGAGTCCGGGTGGAGCTTTGAGAGTTTCGAGTAGAGAGAATCATCCACCCTGCCAGAAGAAAATAACAGACACTGTATGAAGGTTGGGGAGGGAGAGAGATGAGCAGTGAAGGGATGAACAGTCCCGATAAGAGAGCACAAGAGTGGCAAAATCCACAAACACATGCAATCGTAGGTCCCATGACAAATACCATTGCAAGATGTCTGGGGTGTGAGGGTGCCTTCCATCGAACACACAAACATCCCTCCAAAGGACTTTAGAAAGACCCCAGTCGCAGCCCTGAGAAGTGAGGGCTTTCCCGTGAAATACACAAAGGGAGAAGAGGCGAGTGGTCCCTGAGGACACACAACCATCTGCATTTGAGATAAGCCGCTTGAGGCCGCAGGTCAGAGCTGCACGGAGACTGTGGCTGTTGCCAGGTGTCCGCAGCCCTGGGCTGTCTCTGTCCTCTTTCGCCAGACTGCCCCAGCCACTCTGCTTCCCGAGGGCTCCCAAGCTCTGCTGGGGCCAAGACTGTTTTGCAGTGAGAGCACGGAGAAGCCCCTTTCCTCCAGCACGATTTCAGGCTTCAGTACAGAAGACATTTTATAGTCTCTCTGTTCCTTCCAGTCCACTGCTCTGGTGGGGGCTGAATAAATATTGACTAGCATATAAAACATAGGGCCTTTTATTTATCAGCCCTCTTGCTCTGAAGGTTGTGCTGGAGCCTAGCAAAGGACAACACAGCACGTGTGGAGTGCTGGGGGCCACCACTGCAGAGCAAGCCGATGGCCACAGCTGTCAGGAAGGGGACTGCCTTTCCTGGGGTGCAGCTTGCAGCAGCAGGTGTGAGGGTTGAGCGGGCATCAGTAGAGGTGACAGTAGTGCCGTGTTGACTCAGAACTGTTATGTTCTATCAGATGGGAAGGCTTTTGGTCACAAACAACAGAATACCCAACTACTACTAATGACATAAGCAATTCATTTATTCCCGTACGAGAAGAAGGAGACCGAAGTCCAGACTGTGGCATCCCATGCAGGATCTTGGCTGTCTGCAATTCTTTGCTTTGTTGCCCTTAGCTGTTCATTTCTCATCCTCAATGGTGCCATCTCATGGTCCCAAGGTGGCTAATGGAAGTCCAGCTAGAAAGGGTAGGCTTAGTACTTGCTGCTCATCCATGGGAAGCCCTTGTAGATTTCTTTCTCATTTATTTCTGTCTTTCTGTCTTGTTGGCCATGACCAAGTGATATGTCCAATCATAGGCAGAAGCAAGGGAGCTAAGTATGGTTGGCTTAGGCCAATTATGACTCATCCCTGGGCTTGGAGAAAGGGTCTACTTAGCCCAAGACCAAGAGACCTCTGGTCTGACCCAAATCCCAGGTCCCATTGACAGGAAAGAAGCAAGATGATGGCTGTGGGGCAGGCGCTGAATAGAGTGGTGGACCAGCTGCTCTCAGAAGGGGTGTGGACAGCCAAAGGTCCTGTTGCAGACTGACCTCATTGTTGTTAGCAGCAAGTGCCCCCTCCCTGGAGAGTGATCACTTGAGCACTTGTCTCCCTTCTTTATCACAAAGGGTGAGCCCAGTCTTCTTGGGGGGCTCAGCGGCCAGAGTTAACCATCCTCTCCCACAGACCTGCAGCCAGACACACGTCATGGGGCAGACAGTGGGTAAAGCAAAGGCCTAGAGTCAGCGAGGCAAGCATCTGAGCCCTGGCTCTGCCACTTTCTCATCTGCGTGCCCATGGGTCATAAAGCAGGGTCCAGTAAGGAGACAGGAACCACACCAGTTATGTTGACTAGGATAATTTTATAGAAAGAGTTGTTAAATATAAGGAAAAGTTGGAACTAGGAACACATAGAATCTTGGAGAAGGGCACCGCGGGGCTGGTGCACAAACCTCAGAGAAGGGGGTGCTCGCTGCTGCGCTGGTGCCGGAGTTCCAGAAGGGGTGCACCAAGGCTAGTTCCACAGTGTTGACAGAACTGCCCACCGGGCTCATCTGCCCCTGCGAGAACACATGGTGGCGACCGATGGACAGAAGCAGCCAGGAAACCCTCAGAGAACACTCAGGAGGGTGAATCCCTCTTGCCCCCAGCCTCCCAGCCTCCTATCTGAGAACCTACCAGGCCTGCAGGTGACTGAGGCAAAATAACCATGGCAAACCCAGTGCCGCCCCAACATCACCAAGCACAGAACTGAAGGGGAAAACCTGAACTAAGACATAATGACTTAACAACAGACACATTGTGGGAAGTATCTTACATGTCAAAACCTAAATCCTATAAATCTTACTGGCTGCAGCTATACAATGGGGAGAACACGATCATCTGAAGATCATTAGCTACCAGTTCCTTGAAGGGGGCACATTCCATCTGCTTGCTTACCTACCTCTATTTTTCTAGCTCCTAGAACAATGCCTAACCCATAGTGAGCATTTGAGAGTAATGGTAGTAATTGTTTTATTACTACTAACAAACGGACTTCAAAGCCTAGAAATTAAAACCAATTTTTTTAATTAAAAAGAAAAAGGTGGGAGGCCTTGCTCAAGATTACTAAGTTCCCCAGTAAACGAGTGCGAGGGCTGAGACTGGAGCCAGTGCCTGTCTTGAACCCTGATGAAGACATTACATGCTGGTAATGGTTTTATTCTTTAGAGTAGTGATGAGAATGTTATAAAACAATTTAGCCATGGCAGGGATGAGACATTATCTGCTTTTCCATGAGGATGTTTGCTCATCAATTGCTATTGCTGATGTCCAGCACTGCTCGTACTTAGGCCAATGACGTGTATCCCTAAGGGCTTTAAAGACATTTCCCTGAGGCTGAGTGCATGGCCTCAGTGGTGCTGAGGAAGGGATTTGTCTTCTCTGGTCGGCTCCAGGCCACTGATGCACTCCGTCTGACTCAACCTCCTCTTGATTTGTGTCCTTCATGAATATTCCTGCCTCTGCGCCAATATCAACCTGCTTAGGGACCCAGGACTAGTCTCTCCTCAGAGTGTGTAATGAGCCAGCCCAGGCTGCTATGGATATATGTCCAGACGGTCTGGAAGGCTGTTGGGCATTTGCTGGGCGGACTTCTTTCATTTTTGCTTGTGAAAGAGCTGCAGGGGAGGAAAAAAAAAAAAAAAAGTGGCCGGATAATCCTGGAACCTCTTCTTAGGGACCAAGCAGTGGACTTTGGTCCAGCTGCCTTCTGGAAGAGATAAAACAAGCTACAGCTACTCTAACCACTAGTTCTGGCCCTGGCTGCCCTGAGAACTACCTCTCTCTTGGGACAGGTGAGAACAGAGTTTGGCTAACCCACTTGGGGGCCCCGGGGGCTTCACCTGACAGGGATCTGCCAGCACACCTGGCCACATTTTCCTCCCAGTTTCGGGAGATTTCCCCAGCATTATCTAATTCCAACTCAGCATATTTCCACCAGGCAAGAAGTCAGGACATCTGAAACTGGCAGACAGCCTTGGTTTCCTGTCTTTGTCAGAAATGCAGAGCAGAATGAAAAATATCAGTCAGATGTGAGAGCAACTGGGGAAGAAACAGAGAGAGAACAAATAGGCAATGTCACCTTCTTTGACCCAGAAAAGGCTTTTGCATCCTTGTGGCGATGGCACATTAAACATTCCAGGAAGTCCCAATACTGGAAATACAGGAGAGTTACTATTAAAGGCTCAGGAGAAAATGAACTGTCACTGGGGTCCATGGCTTCCTGGGCATGCTACTGGAATAAAGGACTGGCCCCAGTGCTGGTTCCAAGCACTGTTACACAAAAAGGGACCACTCCTGACTTGGGGTTCCAGAGTGTCAGGTCATCCCTCCAACCCCAAATCTTACTGGAGGTACTAAATCCCCTAGGGTCTTCTCCAGATCCCTAGGGTTTGTCAGTGACTTCCGAGAGGCAGGGCACTTTGGTTCCCATTTCCTCTCTTTTCCCAGAGAAGAATTTGGGGCTCACTGTCCCCGCTGCATGGGCTAATGTACCTGCAAAGCCAAACCTTAACTTGAGGAGGTGCTATGAATGTTTTCTTGGTGATGAAACCTGGCCATGAATCTCAACTGCCTGATTCCAGAATCAGCTGTGCCTTAAGGTAGTTTGTGAAGTCCCTCAGGTACTTCTCGAGTGCTGTGGTAGCAGGAGTGGCAGTGGGGGGAATACCTTTGAATGGAAGGTATCCTTACCATGTGCCCCCCAACAACTTCAAAAAGGCAGCTTCACTTTTTTTTTCCTTTGTTGTTCTTCATTTATTTCCACAGCACGGATGACATTTTATACATGTGTACACATTCTGCCTTCCATATTCCTTTTCAAAGAAATTCCCCTGCAGAGTCAGTATTGCAGCAGCACATTGGGTAACCCTCACCCAAGAGTTACCAAAAATGTGGATAAAAAGGAGGTGGAGCAGGAGTTTTCTGACCAGTTGAGAGTTGTCCCCTAGGCCCCTCTTTACCACAAGACTCTCCTAGAAGGTACCCTTCCATCTCCGGGCAACCACTTCTGACATTTATTGTGATAGATTAGTTTTCTTCCATTTTCATGGCCTCCCACAATATGAACCTTCAATTTGGCTTCTTTCACTCAGCAAGATGTTTTGGCAATACCCTCACATTGTTTTGAGTATCCGTAGTTTGTTCCCTGTTATGAGGAGTGGTATTTCAATGGATGAATGTACTCTACTTTGGTTTTGCATTTTCTTGTTGATGGGCGTTCAGAGTGTTTCCAGTTTGCAGGTGGACAAGAGCATTCTTCTACACTCTTTTTTTTTTTTTTTTTGTAGATAAATGTTTTTATTTATATTGGTTAAGTGTTTCAGAGTGAAATTCTTAGGTCATATGATAAGTGTATGTTTAACTTTATAAGAAACTGCCAAACAGCTTCCAAAATAATTATACCATTTTGTATACTTTCACCAATAGTGTATTAGAATCCCAGTTGCTCCACATCATAACCAACATTTGTGTTAGGAGCCTCTGGGCATTTTAGTTGGTATAATATGTTACCTCCTTGCACTTATAATTTGAATTTTTGTGTGATTAGTAATGATGGGGGTCTTTTCACGTGCTTCCTGGCTTCTCATACCTCTTCTTTGTTAATTGCTCATTCAAGTCTTTTGCCCATTTTTAAAAGTTACTTTTTTACTATTGATTTGTTAGTTTTGTATATGTTATGGATACAAGTTCTTTATCACATACAAAAGTTTTTAATTTTGATGAAGTCCAATGCATCAGGTCTTTTTTCTTTTTAATCTGTCCCTTATATCAGACTTTTTTTATACTTTATACTTTCTATTATTTTTTAAAAGCTTATTTATTTATTTATTTATTTTTTATTTCTAGGAGAGAGAGAGAGAGAGACAGCGTGAGCAGGGGAGGGTCAGAGAGAGAGGGAGTCACAGACTGAAACAGGCTCCAGGCTCTGAGCTGGCAGTCAGCACAGAGCCCAACGCGGGGCTCGAAACCACGAACCGTGAGATCATGACCTAAGCGAAAGTCGGACGCTTAACCGACTAAGCCACCCAGGCGCCCCAAAAGCTTATTTATTTTTTTAAACATTTTTAACAGTTTATTGTCAAGTTGGGTTTCCATAGAACACCCAGTGCTCATCCTCACAAGTGCCCTCCTCCATGTCCATCACCTCCCCACCCCTCCCGCCCCATCTGCCTTCAGTTTGTTCTCAGCATTCAAGGGTCTCTCATGGTTTGCCTCCCTCCCTCTCCCCCACTATTTTTCCCCTTCTTCTCCCCCACGGTCCTCCGTTAAGTTCCTCCTAATCCTCCTATACATGCAAACATATGGTATTTGTCCTTCTCTGCCTGACTTATTTCGCTCAGCATAACACCCTCAAGGTCCATCCATGTTGCTACACATGGCCAGATTTCCTTCTTTCTCATTGCCATGTAGTATTCCATGGTATAGATAAAATCAGACTTTTTTAATGGAAGTATAGTTGACATACACTACTATTTTAGGGTACAACATAGTGATTCAACACTTGTATACATTATGAAATGACCATCATGGTAAGTCTAGTTACCATCTGTCATGATTCAAAGTTATAATATTATTGATTATATTTTCACTGCTGTACTTTACACCCTCACGCCTTATTTACTTTATAACTGGAAGGTTGTACTTCTTAATCGCCTTCACCTATTTTGCCTGTCGCCCTACCCAGCAGTTTCACTTTTATCTATGAAATATACTGCAAATATATTCATTCATTCATTCAGTAGTTATTTACTGAATTCCTACTGTGTGCCAGGCACCACGCCAAACATCTGAGATAGTCTACAGAGGTGAAGAAGACAGACAATATCACTGCCCTCACTAAGCTTCAGTCTTAGTTGGGGAGACAGGAAATAAGTAAGCAAGCAAACAAACAATTTTAGGTAGTGGCCCATAGGTCAGGTTCTGTAGGAACTAGACTCTAAGAGATTAACAGGAGTGCGCTCAGGAACAAAACATGTGAGTGTGAGGAGTTGGGCGGGGCTCTGCAGGATGGGCGGAGGGGAAAGTTGAGCTGTGAAGCACCGGGAACAGAAGCCTCATCCAGTCCTACTGGAAGCTCTGGAGCCTGGACAACAGAGTTATCTCCATCGAGACCAGGGGATTGAGCATTTGTACCCTTGTGTGACTAGCCATTGCATAGAGGCTGCCTCCAGGGAGTGGCATGAATGTGGGTAAAGTAGCTTCTTTGGGCAAAGGCCAACGCCTGGAAAGTATCTCAGGTGTGAACTGTTGGCAACAAACACTTTCAGCAACTAAAGTGACGAGTGCCTCTCAGTCCTGAAGGGGGAGCTGGGTGGCGCTCCACAGTATCTACTACAAAATGCCGTGGCGGGGGGAGTGGGGGCAGGAGCTAACGAGCGAGCTAGAGGGTAGGGATGAGTCGGGGTGGTTATTTTAACAAGGCGATAAGAGAAGCCCTCTCCGAGGTGTCATTTGGGCAAAGCCCTGACTGGTGTGGGGAAATGAGCTGTTCAAAGTCACGGACACCAGTGGTTCTAAGCAGGCACAACAGGGAATGTAAAGCAGAGAACAAACTTGGCACAGCTGAGGAACAACAATAAGTCCAGTGTGTCTGGAGCCAAGAGAATGAGGGGGAGAGCGGTGTAATCACTGACATACCAGGAGACCAGATGGTGCAGGGCCTTGCAGACTGCAGGGAGAGTTGGATTTTTGTTCTAAGTACGATGAGAAACACTGGAGCACTTTGAACAAGGGAATATCATGATCTGATGTACATTTTTGAAGGTAGGACTTCACTACATAGAGATTGAATGTATAGGAGCAGAGGTGGAAGTGGAAAGAAGGAAGACCTATTATAAGGCCATTGCAGTGATCCAGGTAAGAGAGGATGGTGGCTGGTGACAAGCTTCCATGAATGGGGACTCTGGCCTGGAAGGGATGGGACTCTAAATATATTATGTATGTGGAAGCAAAAATTTGGGAGAGAGGACTTGAGAATGATTTTAGGGTTTTGGGCGGAAGAGTCAGAGGAGGTATGGAGAAGGGCAGGTCATCAAGAATTCTATTTGGCTATCTCATATTTGAGGTGTCCATTATTCACCCAATCACTGATGCCTGGCATATGGATCTGCTTCTCTGGAGCCTGAGGTCCTTTGTGTGACTTTGTTTGAAAATAAATGCATTACTCAAAATTTGTTAAACACACACATTTGAGAGAGAGAGAGGGAGAGAGAGAACAATTGTATTATGCTGACCTGTCTACAGTTGAATTTTTACATGCTGTGGAAATGCAGCCAGAGATCCTGTGGAAAAATGCTGAAGAAATCCTTGGATCGCTGACTTGAAGTTTGAAAGAGGAGCTGGCTGATTATTTCTAAGGAGCATTTCCATGCAGCAGGTTTGGGCCTTTTTATTTTATTTTTAATTTTTTAATGTTTATTTATTTTTGAGAGAGAGGCAGAGCATGAGCAGGGGAGGGCAGAGAGACAGAGGAAGATACAGAATCTGAAGCAGGCTCCAGGCTCTGAGCTGTCAGCACACAGCCCGATGTGGGGCTCGAACCCACGAACAGTGAAATCATGACCTGAGCTGAATTTGGAGGCTTAGCCGACTGAACCACCCAGGCGCCTCTATTTTTTCTTTTTTTTACTTAGGGCAGTTGACTTTGTCTGTAAGCCAAGAATGGATTTCTCTCATAGGATAGGGTCACATGATCTATGTGATCAGGCTCCCGAGAGGCTGATAAAACTAAAAGTCTGTTTGTTTCCTTTGAAAAATACAGTCATCTTATAATCATGTAAGCCTGTCACGCCCATTCTTTCCATATAGGTAGAAGCAGGAGAAACCAGGCAGCTGAAAGGATTGCTTAGTGAGTTGGAATCAGAGAAAGAGAAGGAGTTGAATGGTTCAAACATACAAGTTATTAAAACATTAAAATAATTCTGGGCTGATTGATGCATATCTCCTGCTCTGAGTCTCCTATATGCTCTTACTCACTGTCCTTCTCCTACCAAAGACTCACAGGTGTCCCAGCCATTAGAGGGTGGATGAGTAAATGCTGGATATGGTGGGATCCTAGGTCCCTGTTCTAGCTGGAGCTAAAGACCTTCCTGTTTGGCTCGCACCTATGCCAGATGGGTTGTTAGCTATGTGGACTCTCATCCCAGTCCTAAGGGCTTGAAGCTCCTCCCCATCTTTACTACACTGATGCAGCCGATGGAGGAGCCAGAGTCTTCCAACCTGTGGGTGCCTTGCCTCAGCCCTGTCTTGGTCAAATCTTGAATCAAATCTGATGAGCTCTCCAGCCTCCCTCTGCTCCCTGTCTGTGATGCTCCATCCCGTTCTGACAGGCCATTCTGTCCCTGGGAATGTTTGTGTTGTCAGACTTTTCTGGTCTGAAATCCATCCTGTCCATTTAAGGAGACTTTGAATATATCTTCTTTGATCTGGTGCCAGCTGGTTTTATAATTTTTCCCTTAGAGGGAAATTACATTTTCCATTTCCAAGTTCTAGGGGGATGCCTCATAGTCAACCCCCACAGGCTACCTACCCTGAGGAGTTTAATTTTCATGGACTCCAACAGAGCTAGAGCTGAAAGAGACCTTAATAATCATTTAATTCAACCTTCGTGTTTTATGGACAAGGTAACTGAGGACCAGAGAAAGAATGGCAGGTTGAATTATTGTTTATAATGAATATAATATTTACTACCAGCACAAATCACAAAGAAGACATTAATAAACTGATCTATACCAAAAAGCTGTTCACTCTGCTTTTTTTATAGCAGTACAATCCTGGTGACCTTCCTGAACAAACAGAGGCCAGTACCTCCACTGGGGGAAACACTGGGGAGCTGTCAAAGGCCAGGGAGGCACCATGGGTAATAAAGAATCCAGGAGTGGAAATCTCAACACCCACCTGACAAAGAAAGGGGACCAACTCAAGAAAGAAGTGGTAGGGAGCTCTGGTAAATGTTTAATGAAGACAGAGGTAGAGGTTGTCCAGTTTAGCCCCCTTTCCTCGAGCAAGGCAGTAAGTCATGTGACAGTTCTTTGTCATTGTTTTGGCTTTCCAACATCCGTTTCCTCTTTTGACAGTGGCTGATTTTCTCTTGAGGAATCACTCCCTCCGACTAGGGGTGGTCTTGCAAAGCTGTGAACCCTTGTGCCCGACTCCCACCACTGAGGCTCAGGGTCCCTTACCCTCCTGCCCTAGCCCAGTTGTAGATCCAGAGGGAACTATCCTTTGGCACCCTTGAGCTCCCTCATGTTGCCTACACCCCACCCCCCTGATCTAAGTATTTCCACCATAGTACAGCTCCTGGGGTTACTGCTTCCCTAGCCCCAAGGTGCCAGGGTTTTTGTCTGGTTCCCCAGCCTTCTCATCACACTGGTGTGCACTAATTCAAGTCCCGTGGTGCTTAATTGAACCTGGATCATTTCTGCTGCTGACAACCAAATCCTCTAACTGACACACTCCCCAAAGTCACTTAACCAAAGGCAGAGTTAAACCTGAGACCCAAGTCCCCTCCACATCTCATACAAGGGCACTGTTATGGGCAGAGCTGTGTCCCCTCAAATTCGTATGTCAAAGTCTAACCCCCTAATATCACAGCATGTGTTTGCAGACAAGGTCTTCACAGAGAGGTCATTAAGGTTAAATGAGGTCACTGGGTAGGTTGTAATCCAATATGAGGAGGCAGTGAGGACATAGTCATGCACAGGGGAAGCCCATGTGAGGAGGAGGAGAGAGTCCTCAAACGAAGCCAACCCTGAAAACACCTTGATCTTAGACTTCTAGGCTCCAGATCTGTGAGATGATACATATCGGGTTTTGAAATGGCCAAGCCTGGGATACTTTGTTACGGCCCCTGAGCAGACTAACACAGGCACTTCCCGCTGCCGCGGTACCACTCTTTTGTGGACATCATGCCGCTTCATCGACATGAGTCAGCTCTGAAGAGGCTTAAATTAGCAGGCTCTTCTTAGAACCAAATTTCCTGGACAGCCTTCACAAATCAATCCCCCAGGAGAAAGAGACATTGAGAATCACCAAAAACCTCACGGCTTAAACGTGGATCTTCCCCTCCCTTCATTTCTGTAGTAATGGGCAGCACCCAGAAAAACAGGATCGATGACTCCTTGGAGAAAATGGTATCATTTCTTAATAAATAAGTGAGAATTTAGGGCCCAAATTGACAAAGAATTTTATCTTGTTCTCCCAGCATCTGCATGGAGGAGGGGAAGCAAGCAGAGACTTTGTTCAAATATTGGATTGGAAGGGGGAGGGTGAAGACCTATAAGAAAGGCTCCCTTTCTCCCTCTCATACTCCCTTCCTTGAACACTGTCTACCCAAAGCACCACCAGGCCCCCTGCTGCAGGCAAACAATTACAAAGGTCCCTTGGGGAAAACAGTCCTCATGTTACCTCATGGAGGGTCAGAGGGAAGTGCTTAGGGCTGAGGAAATGAGAGAGGGTGGAGGCCAAAGGGCTGAATATTAATGGTGGCTATCATCACTGGCTCTTAGCATAATGGAAAAGCCCTTTGCAGGGCAATGCTGGGGCTGGCCTCACACAGAAATGAAATCTCTTGGAACACAGAGTAGGCAGTGACGAGCAGTTTATCTTCCATTACTCCAAGGCCTTAAATCATTATCAACCAAAGCCAGCAAAGGAACCAAATCACTGACTCCAATTAGGATGGTCCCTTATCTTCCTGGCGAAGGCAAATATACACGACATTTAGGTGCATTTTTATGAGTTGAATTGTATCTCCCCCTAAAAGAGATATGTGAAGTCTTAACTCCTGCTATTTCAGAATATTAAAATGAGGTCCTCAGGGTGGACCCTAATCTAATAGGATTGGTGTCCTATGAATTGGGGAAGTTTGGACACAGAGACACACACAGGAATACCATGTGAAGATGAAGGCCGAGAGGGGAGTAATATTTCCACAGGTTATGGAATGCCAGAGATTACTAGCAAACACCAGAGGCTGGGGAAAGGGCCTGGCAGGTCTCCCTTACAGCCCTTGAAGGAACCAGGCCTGCTGATATTTTGATCTCAGACTTCCGGCCTCCAGACCGTGAGATAATAAATTTCTATTGTTTAATCCACTTGCCTTGTGTCACTTGCTAGAGCAGCTTTAACAAACTAATATATCCTAGCGCCCTGAGGGAAGAGAGAGTGGTCCCAACTCATCATAAAATACCCCAAAGAAATGGGTAGAGAAGAAGAAGCCTGAGTCATTCCTTGGGTCATGGGTTTGCCCAGATAACATTTGTCCAATCAAGTGGAGGTCCCCTATAAAAGTCATTTTTCAAAGGGCTTCCTCTTTTGAAGAGTGCTTCCCAGTCCCAGCTCACAGGGTGACCCCACCAGCTGAATTGGGGATGTAGGTGAAGGCAGGAAATAAGGAGGCTTTTTCTTAAGGCTTTTTGATAGGGTTACCAGATTTAGGCAATAAAAATACAGGATGTTCAATCAAATTTGAACTTCAGCTGAATGATGAATAAATTTTTAGTGTATTTTCCAAATATTTGGTTTAAAAGACACCTATTTTTTTTTTTTCTGGAAGCCTACCCCGTCCCTCTTTTATCTTCCGTGTCCATTCTCTCCTTTATCCCTAGTGGAGTGGGGGTGGTCCTTTGGCATAACAATGTATGAAGGTCAAGGTGTGTGCAATGACATATCACCAAGAGACAAGCTGAGTTGTCTCATGGATGACCCCTTCTGGAGGAATGGCCTCTGCCTCTTGTGGAGAAGGTTAAGCCTCTACCTTGTGAGGATCCACTGGCGAGGATGACAAGGGCAGCCTTATCAGCTGTGGCGATATGGGGCTCCTGCCTGGGGGTGAGCAAAAAGCCAGAAGGGAAAAAGGGACCATGGGCAGAATGAAGGGGGCACCTGGGAAGCCATGCACAGCTGACTCTGTGAAGCTACGGGGTCTCCTTAAGACACAGGTTTTGAACCATCTTCTGGACTCAAATGTTCATATGATTATGTATTATTCTTATGTTTGTCATGTTTCTGGCAAGAACTGCATCAGTGCATTTCATGGGGTGCCCATACTTGCCTGGGCATGAAGCTGGGCAGCTTCCAAATGGACTCTGCATCCTGTATCCTGCCTGGCACATGTGGTCACATGAATGGTCACCGAACATTTGTTAGGCAGCGGGTCGTCACCACAAAAGAAAGTCTAGTCACTCTCTCCTTCTGGGACATAAAAAAGCCAGGGGTTCAGCCCTGGAGGGTCTGTCTTAACCCAGGTTTATTGGGATTGTCTGTCTGCTGAGCGCCACGAGCCTGGCTTGGAGAAGTGGAGGATACACTCCCTATAGGGCCATGAGCTGGAGTGTGAGCAAGGCTCAGCATGGGAAGCTGGCAGTGTTCATAGCTAAATAAGGTCTGCAGGGACATATCAGTGTCAGTGTAGCTGGAGGGGGGGGTGGGGGTCTGGTTGGCAAACCCAATGTCCAAGACTTTTCTCATAGGCCAAAAAGAATGAATCAGTCCGTCTCCAGTAGAAAATGGTTCTGGGCCAGTCAAACCCTTGAGGTTTGAAATCCAAGCACACTGCCTAGATGATCATTTCTCTTTTAATATTTTAAAAGTTGAACTTGGAGCCATTGATCTGGTGCCTGCTATCCATGACAGAGAATGTCATCCTGCTTAAGATGTAGTGCACATGTAGAAGGCAACAGTTTGGAAGGAAGGAAGGAAGGAAAACAGGAAGGGAGGTAGAGAGGGAGGGGTGGAGGAAGGAAGGAACAAAGGAAGGAAGGGAGAAAAGAGAAAGGAGGAAAGGGAAGAGAAAGAATTTGGAAATTTAATCTGACCTATTTCCAAATCTGGTTGCTTCTTCTCAGCATGAAGTGCCCTGATTGGATAAGGAATTCAGTGCAAGCCCCTTCACACAGGCTGGTTTCCTTTTAGAGGACAAGGGTGTATTTGATTAGTTGCCCATTAAATCACAAGGAAAGGGCTGGGGTGAGGAAGAGACTTGGACACTTAGAAGCTGGTAAAATGAGAATAACTTCCCTTCTGAGGCTCCCAATGCTCTTTGAACTCATTGTTCTGTTAACAAATCCCACTGCATGAAAAACAGTTTTAATTACTGAAACCCACATTGACTGATGGGTGAAGGGATTCAACAAACAATTATAGAATGCCTATTAGGTGTGAGCAGGCACCATGCTACCCAAGGCAGATGCTGCTGAGATGCTATCTATACTCAAGGCCCTCCCAGCCCAGCCCAGCCCAGAGGGGCACATTAGTACCTTTAACACATCAACATGTTTGGCTGCGTACAGGGACTACTCTATAGTCACATGAAGGGACACCGAGGAGCCTAGGGGTTGGTGGGGGGTGACGGGACTGGTATGGAATCTGAAGGCTTTTACATATTGAAAAATACATGTTCCTTCACCTTCTTAGAGACTTACCACAAAGATGCCAGTGCCATTGCAGCATCCTGCCTTTCCTGGCCAAGTCTGCCATGTGTCCTTCTGTTCTGGTTATGTCAGTGGTGATAGCCCAGTAGTGACTATTTAATGGGCTTCCCTTTACCTGGTATGTTTCACACAATACAAAATCTTAGACACTATACATACTTGACTATGATAACAGAATAATTTACAACATGGAGTTCCAATGTTTCACTTTCCATTTTTTTGTACCAGTCATCAGAGGAAAAGGTAAGATTGTTCTTCCCTTTTTTTTTTTTTTAAGTTTATTTATTTACTTTGGTGGGAGGGCAGAGAGAGAGAGAGAGAGGGAGAATCCCAAGGAGGCTCAGGGGTGTCAGTGCAGATCCTGACATGAGGCTTGATCCTACAGACTGTGACATCATGACCTGGGCCAAAATCAATGACCTGAGTTCAAATCAAGGGTCAGTTTGGGTGCCTGGGTGGCTCAGTCTGTTAAGCATCGGACTCTGGCTCATTATTATGATCTTTAGAGTCAGTGAGTTTGAGACCCACATTGGGCTCTATGCTGACAGCTCAGAGCCTGAAGCTTGCTTTGGATTCTGTCTCCCTTTCACTCTGCTCCTCTTGTGCTCATGCTCTGTTCTGTCTCTCAAAAATGAATAAATGTTAAAATAAAAAAAAAAAAAGATGCTGAGTGATCCAGGCACCCCCTTCTTTTTGTTTCTCTAAAAATGTCTAACATGTCTCATGAAATTTCATTCATTCATTCAATAAATATTCACCTGATGCTTGCATAGTCCAGATACTGTTGGTGCAAAAGATAACAACGAAGGGAAAGGCAGGCATGGCCTACTTCTTGGCAGTTTACCGAGGCTCTGAAACTCAGCTGTGCACAACAACTTCCTGTGGAACTTGCTTAAGATGCAGATGCTTGGTCTGACCTTGAGGATACTTTGATAAAAATATCCCGGACGAGGAGACAGACCAGTGCACGGTGTGAGGCTGTTAGAGTCATGCGCCCCCTGCCTTCTAAGCAAGGGTTATGTGAAGGTCTAGCTGCGGCTTCCGGAGAGCCCGGGTCTGCAGGGATGTGGGACTGGGGTGAGGGGGACATCGATGTTATTCCCACATGCATGCTGTCCCAGCATAAAGGCCCAGAAGTGGAAAGCAACAAGAGAAAGGAGCACCCCCTTTGTGAAAACTCCTCAGTACTTTTGCCTGATTATTATTCCATTTTGTCTAATTGCATTTTAAAATGCTCAGTGGGGAAAAAAATGCCAAGTCTTTTAATAAATTAAAAGCAGTTCTGCTTTTTAACCTGCTGCAGGTTTAAAAAAAGTCCTGCTGAGGGCACACTGCTCAGAGAGATGCCGTCTTTGCAGATGAAGGTAATTAGTGAACACCTTCACCTCTGGAGTTGGAGGGGGTGTGAGGGCGCTGGGTTGCTGGAGTAACCACCTCCGGATTGGGAGACAACTGGGCATCACAAAGGATGCCTAAAGATTCAGATACTATTTTCTCTTGCAGCGAATCAGGAGGCAGAGTGTGTGCAGGAACTAAAAGCTCACGGGACCGCGGGATGCAGCCTTTCTTGGCTCTGCTACTGAGAGATCATGTCTGATGTTTCCTCCCCAACATGCTGGGGACACTTGGACGCCCAGCAGAGCCAGATTTAGAGGCAGAGGAGCTGGGCATCTGTCCCAGTTCCCAATCTACGAAAGGTGCTAAAAGATCACGTAAAAAAAAAAAAATCAGAAACACAGAGCCAGTTAACTCCGGTTTCCATGCATGACTCCTGATATAATTCGCGAAACAGAAACTTCAGCTAAAGTACATCCCATCCTTGAGTAAAACCTAAAATGCACTCCTGGTGGGTTTTGGTAGCTTGAACCTGCCCAGGTTCAAACCCAGGTTCCTCTGCTTACTCATTTGTGATCCTGGGCAAGATATTTTACCTTCCTGTGTTCCTGCTTTCTCTGCTATAACATGAGGATTACCATAGTGCCAGTGTGGGGGATTAAACAGGCACCCGTGAAGCACTTAGGACACAGCCTGGCATGTAGCAGTCACTATTTGAGGGTTAGCTATTCCCTCTCATGTTTGTGACTAGCTCAAGTGGTGCTTTTTGAGGCTGCACATCTATCAGAGACCAGCCAGCTGAATATTTCCAAAGATGCAGGCTCTCTTTCCTGGAAAGTCTGGAAGTTTTGCATAGGAAGCATTTATTATGTATCAGTAATTAATTTTACTCTCTTAGGAATTTAAATCCCTTGGTATGGTTCTAAAGAAACCATCTGAATTTAGAGAATACAAAAGAAATATGAGCAAAATCAAGCATTACAGAAAACTTTTGCCCGTTTGAAATCCCACTCCACCCCCTTCATCCAAAAAAAGCTAAATAACTTTTGGAAATATTGACCAAGACTTTGTAATCACATCCCTGTCTGTATTACCTCCATCCCAAGTGGGCAAGTAGCTGAGTTCTCTCCAGGTGAGAGCACTAGAGAAACTGGAAAAGAAAGACCATTTTAAGTAAGTCAAAATGTTACGGTGCCTGGGTGCCTCAGTCAGTGGTCTGTAAAGCAATCGAGTCTGTATTTCAGCTCATGGTCTCACGGTTCGGGGATTGGAGCCCCTCATCTGGCTCTGTGCTGATAGCACGGAGTCTGCTTGGGATTCTCTCTCTCCCTCTCTGTCTGCCCCTCCCCGCTTTTTCTCTCTCTCAAAATAAATAAATACACTTACATTTTTAAAAAGTCAGTCAAAATGTCAGGCTGTGTTTGGTATTTGTAATCAGTCTTTGAGCATAGAGGCATAGGAGTTTTACGAATACAATTTCCCTATCCCCACGGAATGAATGTGGAACAATATCTGAGGATACACTTTGGAGGGTGCCAAAGTATTGGCTTGCTCAGGCCTAACCTGTGGGCTTGATCTTCAGACCCCTGGGCCAAGGCCAAGGTTGGAGTGAGAGCAGGTGCACCTGTGAAAAAGTCCAACCCCAGCAAGGATTTCTCTGAAGCAGGACCAAGTCTCAGGAAGGTGTCTCCACATTAGATAAGTTGCGACTGGGAACAGTCAAGGCCTGGTCACAGTTCACCCCAAGATGTTTAGATTTCCTTTCCAATTCCATCTTCATATATTCACCTAAAATCTATTAGCTGCACTGTATTCATGGGTGACTGGTCTGCCATTACACCGGTATTGAGTAGTTCATTCTTCTGTTTTTATCAGTTTTGTTTTAAAATATAGATGAACTTAAGCATGTGTTCACTTAAAGATGATACATGATCACTTTTGAGAATGTGCAAAATACGGCATCGTGTAAAAATGAGCAGAAAATGCACTTACAACCTCACGACCCAGAGGCGACAGCAGCCAATCATTTGGTGTACTTCCTCCCAGTCTCTCCCTGCTTTCATGTGCAGACATGTTTTCCTTTTCTAGATCTACTTATTTAACAGAGTTGGGATCATAGTGTCTTCTGGCCTGACTCAGCCCCTTCACTTGATGTTGCAAGCGTTTTATTTTCTGCCTTGTATCAGTTAGGGTCTTCCAGGAAACGAGCTTCCCTTCAACCTCCTGAGGACAGGTAAAGGGACCCGGAGGGGTGCTGAGCAGCACCTCGAAGAGATCCCCCTGCTGAGCCTGCAGGGTGAGGGATGGGCAAGGAGGGGCACCACCTGACACAGTCTATGGCTTTAAGTGGAGAAGCAGCCCAGGAATCAGGACCCCTGCCCTCGCGCTCCTCATGCGGTGTCTCCCCCTGCACAGATCCAGAGACAGATCAAGGGCAGGGAGCCTAGATGATGCAGAGTGGATCTGGAGAGCAAAAGCAGAACAGCTCTGATGCGTATCATCGTATATGCTTTAAATACACTTTAAGAAAAAAAAACAGGACTGCCTAGTATTCCCTAGTATTCCTTTAGAAGAAAGTACCATAAATTATTTAACCAAATCCCTGTGGATTCTTTTGATTTCTTTTTTACCACTGTAACTAGCACTGCAGTTAATATTCTTATACATACGTATTTTGGCTGCATCTCTGATTATTTTCTCTGGATAAATTCCCAGGGGCGGAATTACCGAGTCAGGGGATTCTACATTTTCAAGGCTTTTGATATATATTGCCAAATAGCCCTCCAAAAGGCTATTATACCAATTTAAATGCCTACAAGCAATGCATATAGAATTTCTAATCTGGGAGGATCCGTTAGTTAATGTAGGATGTCGTTTCTAAAAGCAGTGGCTTCTCCTGGAGACCTGATGATTGTTGCCTGGGTTGGAGAAGATTCTCGAAGGAAAAAGCAGCCTCTCTAGGCCTGCCCTGGAGACCCATGTGCGTGAAAGGTCATACCTCCTGAGCCCTGAAAACTGACCTGTTTTCAAGACAGAAGAAACTGACAGAGTCAGTTCATTTAGGGGTCAGCGGGAGTGTCTGACAAAGGGAAGTGAGGCGATGGTCACTGAGTTGGAATTTTGTTTCATTTGACCTCATTTACCTAAGGCCAAGAGTATAGTAAACAACAGAAGATGGTCATATAAGGCTCTTTGTGAGGTTATTTTTTTCGGGAGTGGTTCCACCCAGCCAAGCAAGGGTCAAGGCAGGACTGATGAGTGCAAATGAGAAGCCAGGTCAAGTTAGGACAGCAGAGTTAGAGAAGGGAGAGGGGAGAAGAGGAGGAGGAAGAAGACGAGAAAGGAAGAGGGGCAGAGAGTGAGCCCGGAGCTGTGGCTATGGGCCCGTGAAACTCCTCCCCCGTGATTATGGCCCCCAATCTGTGGCCTGAACTTAAATAGGCAGGGAGAAGGAGAAAGAACAGTGGGGAAGGGAGCAGGGAGCCCTGAGGAAGCGCCGTGCTGGATTCTATTTTCCTTCCATCACGGAAATAAACAAGCGCCCTCGGGCCAGACACTGCCATCTCCTTTGCGCATCAAGAAAAGAGGTTTGAGGAGCGCCTGGGTGGCACTGTCGGTTAAGCATCTGACTTCTGCTCAGGGCATAATCTCACGGTTCACAGGTTTGAGCCCAGCATTGAGTTCTGTGCGGACAGCTCAGAGCCTGCTTCGGATTCTCGTCTCCCTCTCTCTCTCTGCCCCTCCATTGCTCACACTCTGTCTCTATCTCTCTCTCTTAAAAAAATAAATAAATATTAAAAATGTTTTTTAAAAAAACGGAAAAGAGGTTCGAGGAGTGCCTAGGTGGCTCAGTTGGTTAAACATCTGACTCTGGATTTCGACTCAGGTCATGATCCCATGGTTCATGAGATTGAGCCCCACATCAGGCTCTGTGCTGATGGTGCGGAGCCTGCTTGGGATTCTCTCTCTGCCCCTCTCTCTGGCCCTTCCCCGCTTGTGCGAGCATGGCACACGCACTCCCTCTCTCTATATAAATAAATAAAATTTTTAAAAAAAGAAAAGATGTTTGAGGTTCTAAACTCCCACCAAAGAAACTAAAGGAAATAGTATTATGAACGAGGCTGCCTATATTTGTGCCTTGGCAAATAAATAACATGAATATTTGATTGGTGATTTAAGTTCAGCCCAAAGAAATAACAGGCCAAGTCTAATGGGCATATATAGATTTAGTTTTTTTCTGTGATTGAGGAGAGTATTAATAATATTAATAATGGCCAACTTTTAGGTGTACTCCGTGCCCTTGACACTAAGAGCTTTACAGATATTAAGCAATTTAATCCTCTGACATCAGGAGATAAGTAAGGTAACCTGTCCTGCTCCGCCCAGGCCCCACATCCTAAACCTGCTCCTGACTCGTCCCTCCCAACCCTATCCCCACCCCCGGGTGGAGGTACACAGGGAAGGACCACAAAGTGATGGGAGTAAGTGAGCCCTGTTAGCCACTTGGGCGTTCATTCATCTTCCAGTTCCTCACAAATAATTATGTGCCCCAAAATGTCCTAGGCATGTTGGGTACAGCAATGAACTGATCAGATGGGATCCCTGCTCTCAGGAAGCTATGCCAGTAGGAAAGAGAGAGAGGTAATGTTTTTCATTTGTTTTGTTTTGTTTTGTTTTTGCCTTTTTGCCTCAATCTCTCTGTGCCTGGGGTTCCCTTGACCTGGAAGGCTTTTCTCCTGTCTTTCTCAGCTGCTCTCTCACTACAGTCAGAACTCTGCTCAATGCTGCCTCCTCCAAGCAGTCTTCCTTGACCATCCTATCTAATATAGAGCCCATTCAACTGTTTACTCCCCTATTGCACTTTTTCTCTTATCACCATCTCAAACGTGTATGTATGCCATGTGTGCAAAGATTTGCCTATTTGTCTCTTCTCTGTCCCACTGAAAGAGTGACATTCTGAGTTCTTACTGGAGGTTGTGTGTCCCTCAGAGCCGTTGAAGCCCAGTTCCAAGGCCCTGCTGGCTTAGCTCTTCTACATTGTGTTGAGGTTCTTGGCTGCAAGCAACAGACACCTAGTCAGACTAACTTGGGTGAAAGGCCAGTTCATTGGAAGACAAAACATCTGGGGGACAAGGCTGGGCCCGGGAAACGTAGAAAGCAAAGGAGGCCAGGGAACTGGAACCAGAGCCCCGGTCAGGACGGGAACAAGTGGCCAGGACACTGCAGTGAGATGTGTCTACACTAGACACTCTGTGCTGCTGCCCGACCCTCGATAAACGCCAACAGTTTGTAAACCCTACTTCTTTCTTTCTGCCTGTCTTGCAAGATTCAGAGTCCCGTATGGTTGACTCAGCCCGAGTCACAGGCCCTCTCCGCTTCCCTCACCTCAGCTTTGGCCTCCATAGTGGGAGGCAGTACATCGAGAGGTACTCAGATAGTACACACTGAAGAATTATTCCTGATGGAAAGGACTGGATGCCAGAAGGCAGAAACTCTCTATAAATAGCTCCAACATATATCAGTGTGAGGTGGCCTCATTCCCAAAATAGTGACAGAAACTCGCTAACCTCCCCTGTTAACAGGTAACTTACCCACACACCCAAAATGTGGACTCTGGAAGTTTCTCCTACAGCCAGGAGCCAGTCATAGCCAGGGCATATGTTTTAAAACCATACATGGGCAGATCTAGAAACACCTTGAAGTCTTGGCTATCATAAGGGATGGAGTAGAGCAGCCTGGGATGGTGAAGCTGTGCTAGCCGGGGTCACCCGTGAGGAGCCAGGGGAGACATTTCTGTGGCAGCGGTCAAGTCCCAGCTCTTCCTGAACCAAGATAATTGGCTGCCTCCCTAGGGCACTGTCACATCATGTACGGGATTTTTCTCTCTTTGTAGCCTCTCCTGAGGAAAGATCAATTAACCTCAAGCCTGTCTTTAAAGCAAAAGACTCTTTTTTCTTCTGAGGAATGGAAAAGACACCCTGGAAGCTGACATGTCCCTTTGTTTATTCTTCATTCTCCTCTATCAGGGTCCTGGAGAGGGAGGCTTCCTTACAGTCACCCCAGGGTGGTCCCTGAAACCGGACCCAAGAAGACACAAGACTTCCAGCGGCGCCTGAGTGGCTCAGTCAGTTAAGCATTCGACTTTGGCTCAGGTCATGCTCTCATGGTTCGTGGGTTCGAGCCCCATATCAAGCTCTCAGCTGTCAGCACAGAGCCTGCTTCAGATCTTATGTCCTCTCTCTCCCCCCCTCCGCCACTCACACTCTCCCTCAAAAATAAATAAACATTAACAAAAGAAAAAGAAGACCTAAGACTTCTGGACTTAGAAGCCACCAAGTCAGGGCTTGGCTCCATGGGGTAACCTGCCCCTGGCCTTGCCGAAGGGGGGGTCCAGTTTCTGAGTAACAAGCACCGCCTGACATACAAATACAACCAACTCCTCACCTGCTACAGTATGGACACATACCAGGTTTCTGGCTGCTGAGGGAAAGACATAAGTGCTCTCAGAGATCTCAGCCTTTGGCTCCTTGCGGCCTCTGGAGTCCGTCTCCTGGATATCAGGCAGGAGGCCCTTTACCATCCCCCCAAATAATGGGCCCCAGTCCTATTTTTAAAAGCCCTTCAGGAAATACAGTTGCTGCCTACGCTTCCTCCCCACCCACTGGCTCTTCACTGGCTTTTGATCTGGCTTCCGCCCCGCCTCGCTCCTGATGGAGCCTCACGAAGGACCCCAGGGACCTCCTCTTCATCCTCGGGGGTCCAGCGTCTAACAGGAAATCCCTCCCTTCTCGGTTTCTGTGACAGGAGACTCTCCCTGTTTCCTATCTTCTTAATGGCTGTCTCCCCAGGTTGCTGGGCTAACTCCCTGTGCTGCCGCCTCGGCCATCTGCCCCACCTGGGGCCTCACCTGCCACCTCCGTGCACATGGTCTCACATCCAGTCTCTCCTGTCAACACCCGCAGGGCGTCTGGGTGCCTCTCCTGGACATCTGAATGTGCCAGACAGGACTGGGCATTCACTGCTCCAAATCTTGTTCCTCCCTTTATGCCCCCCTCTCTCCATGGCACCACCACCTTTCCAGTATCCGTTCTCAGATCTGGGCATCACTTCTGGCTTACCCATCTGCCTCGCCTCCAAAGTTTAACCATTTGCCAAATTCTCTCTTTGCATCCTCTACATCACCACCTTTCTAGTGCCGTCACGTGCTTCTTTTCTACTCTTCCTCAGACTGTTGCAATGACCGCCTAACTGCTCCATCTGTCCCCTCTCCTCCCACACCCCTACATTCTGTGCTTCTTCAAAAGTACTCTTCCTAAAAGTTCAATCGAGAAAGCATGATCTTGCCACTCTCCTGCTCTAAAACCTCCAACGGCTCCCATTGCTAGGAGGATAAATTCCCAACTCCTAAGCCTGATGTTAAACTCTTCATAATTCAAGGCTCTCCAGATCCACTTCTTATCCCTTCTTCTCTAAGCACAAATTTCTGCATTTTAGCCCAGATTCCCACTCTTCTCTGAATACTTGATGGCTTCTCATCTTGGGGCTTTTGCTCAAGCTGGATCTTTCTCATCTAATGCTTTTCCTTTTTATTTGTTTCTATAAAAATCCTACCTTCCCTTCAAGGGTCATGCCAAAGGCCACTTCCTCCCGGAAGCCTCCCTGGATTTCCCCAGCCAGGAGTGCTTTCCCTTCCCTGTGCTCCCTGGGTTCACTGTGCTTCTGTCACCACACTCATCATATTTGAATTCATGTCACTGTGTTTTGAACACGTGCATCATCGCCTCCACTAGGACCACTTGAGGAGGGATTTTGTCCTACTTAGAGGAATAATTTGCTCAGGGTTGATATTTGTTGAATTAAGTCATCGGGCTAGATACCCATACACTTGTTTACTTTTCACTATTTGAAAATACAGCTCAGAGTAGAACATCACAGGAACTACATCAAAGTCAGGAATATGGAAATATGTTCCGTTCACCGCCACCGGCGCAAATCAAAAAAGTAGATCAAAATCCAGTTCTTGGATGACTCAGACCATGGCTGCGTAGACCTTAATGAATCTTATGGAAAATCTTCAAGGGACTTAGCGAATCCCTGGCGAAGGAGGAGGGGGCAAGTGAGAAGCAGCCAGGGCTGCCGCAGTCAAGAAACGCTTTCTTCCTGTAACCGAATCCTCCAGGGCCGGGCCAGTACCTCTGCTTAATCCCCCTCTCTGTGGTCACTCAGGATATGATTACTGGCATCAGATGCAAGCGCATGTTTCTGTTCCATTAATCTGAGAGAGGCTGAGAGCCTGAAAAGGGAGCCGCAAGGGCTTTGCCGTGTTGGTCTAGTTACCACCTCAAAGGGGAGCAGGAGCGAGGGGGAGAGGAAGGATCTGGCAGATGGGCCGCGAGAGAGGCCTACGGAAGCAAAGGGAGATGAGAAAACCACACCGAGAGCAAGTTCCTGTCACGGGGAGGCCGAGTCCTTTCAGCTGCTACAAGGTGGGGCCTGGAGGAGGGCTGTGCACACGCACACGCGCGCACACGCACAGACACACGCGCACCGACACCGACAATGCAACCGATGGGCACCGGGGTCTCCACCCTAGGGCTTTGGCAGTCGGCCCGACGCCCCTCGGTGAGCATTGTACAGTAACCCACAAAACGTAAATCTGTCTCACACGCGGTAACAGCCTAAATGGGAGGCTGCAGCACCGTAATGAAGACGTGAACAGCTGAAACGCAATGTCAGATGGCAGTGGTGACATCTGAAAGCCGTAATTTGCAGCTCAGCATATTTTTGTTCCAGGTACCAGAGCCTGCACAAATGCTCACCGACTTGTCTCTCCCGAGCTGCACTTCCGCGCGGCTTGGCCGGGGGCCAGCTGATCTTTGCCTCGCCAACAGGTTTCTTCTGTCGAATGCTTGGGAAGCCTTCCCTCTGTCATCTGATGGCGTGGAAATGGAAGAACGGGGGAGCTTGAAGCTTTAAACACACACCTTATTCCTGGAGTGCAGGTCTCTTAAATTACCTGTTGCCCCTCAGTCCAATCCGGACGTCCCAGCCAAACATTTAGAAGGGTGGCTGCAAAGGGCCAAACAATTTTAGCCAAGTCAAGGCCTTGAGGGCAGGTGGAAAGCCAAGAGTATACATTATAGAGCACAGGAGTACTGGATCCGGTTCTTTAGCTGAGACTCCCTTCTTTTCACTGGGGACTGCTTCATTCTTCCTTTCTCGTCTCCTCTCCCCCATTGCTACTTTCCTAGAACCTCAGCAATGCAGACAGGCAATTTCTTAAAGTGTAGGCCTTCAAATTAGAGGTTACGTTTTCAGTTCTAGCTAGTTACCTGGCAGTTAAATGGAATCAATGCATGAATAAAGGTTTATGAATGCAGAGGAAGAAAGGCTCCACAGAGCAAGGGGGCGGGGGGGGGGGTGAGGCTTAACCCCAA
Organism: Proteles cristata cristata; assembly: GCA_017311185.1. NCBI lineage: Eukaryota > Metazoa > Chordata > Mammalia > Carnivora > Hyaenidae > Proteles > Proteles cristata. The sequence continues at coordinate 813,138 of JAESUZ010003696.1, read as the reverse complement.
GGAAGCTGGGAAATTCAGAGTTCTGGGCAGAGTGGCCTTTTCCACTGCCCTAATCCTCCCTGCTGGGCCTCCACTCAGCAGCCAGTGTACATCTGTCGACCCGCTGCTCTGCTCTGACTGCCTTCCTGCCAGGCTCCACCGAGTGGGCGGAGAGGATAAAGTGACTGTTAACAACAGGAGTCTTAACTCCTGGCCTGGGTCCCTGAAAGCCCAGGCTGCAAAAACAGTTTAAGCTGTCACCAGACACCCCTCAGGCTGCTCAGGGACCCTTTCACGTACACAGAGCCTTTGCGTCGAGGAACAAGGAGGCGTCAACCTGAGCTGCACTCCCAGGTTTGGAGACTGATGATGGGCTTCCCACTGTCTCCTCACAGGTGCATCAGAAGGCTGTTGGGAACCCCCATATCAGGAATACCTGTGGAAATAGGTGTGGAGGGACTCAGCGCGCACTGGGGACTAGTCTGAAGACACTGGTGAGGGCAGGGAGCAGAGTCTGAACCCAGAAATCTGCCTGCCTCCAGAGCCTGAGCCCAGAAAAAGCCCATCCCATGTCTGCTTTGGAGAAAGGCTGTCTGTCCCCAAGCCCTTTCAACGCCAAACATCCCCCCCCACACACACCCCCGCCTCCTCCAGGAAACAGCACACACTCTTCATCAGATGTAGATATCAGATCACTTGGGGCACTGCCGGACGAGTTTGGTTTTTCACTGTTTATTAGAAACATTTTAGGTTTTTTCAGATTTACATTTTATTGGGGCATAATTTATCAACAGTAAAGTAACTCTTTTTAAGGTACATTTCTATTGGTTTTAACAAACACATACAGCCAGGTAACTCTCATCACTATCAAAATATAAAGCATTCCTATCATCCCCAAAAGTTCCCTCAGGCCGCACTGCTATTCATCCTGGTGGTTCAGCCCTGGCCCCTGGCAACCACTGAGCTGGTTTCTGTCCCGATAGTTTGCCTTTCCGGAATGTCACAGAGTTGAAATTATATAGTATGTAGCCTTAAATTCGGACTTCTTTCACTTAGCACGATTCCCTTCATATAGATACACGCAGAAGCATGCTCCTTGGTATTGTTGGGAACTATTCCAATGTATGAACATACCACAGTTTATCTATCCATTAACCAGTCGATGGACATCTGGATTATTTCCATTTTTTGTTATGATTAATAAAGTTGCTGTAAACATTCAAGCGCAGGTTTTTGTGTGACCATGAGTTTTTGTTTCTCTCTGGTAAATACCTAAGAATGAGATTGTTGGGTCATCTGGTAAATGGATATTTCACTTTATAAGAAACTTCCAAACTGTCTTTCCACAATGGCTGCACCATTTTGTTCCCACTGACATTGCATGAGACTTCCGGTTGTTCCGTAGTCACACCAGCACTCGTGGTCAGGCTTTACTTTATTTTATTGTATATTAGCCTTTCTAATAGGTACATAGTTGTATCTCATTGTGGTTCTAGTTTGCCTTTCTATGGTGATTAATAATATTGAATATCGTTTCATGTGCTTATTTGCCATCCGTGTAGCTTCTTCGGTGATATGGCTATTAAAATTTTTCACCCATATTTTATGTGGTTGTTTGCATTCTTATGATGGAGTAGTGAGATTTCTTTATATTCTGTATATTCTGTATATCATATAAGCCATTTATCAGATATGTGCTTTGCAAATATTGTCTCCCAGTCTGTGGCTTGTTTTTTAAGTTTGATAACACTGTCTTCCAAAGGGTAAAAGTTCTTGATTTTTTATAAAGTCCAACTTATCAATTGGACTGTGTTTTTGGTTTTGGCATTAAGAACTCACTGCTTAACTCAAGATCGGATTTTTCTCTATGTTTTCCTTGAAGTGTTATAGACATATGGGTGAATGTTATCACTATTATTGTTGTTATGTAAGTGTCTAATTCTTCCAGCATCCTCATTAAAAGCCTATCCTTTCTGCATTGGATTGCCTTTCCATCTTTGTTGAAAATAAATTGGTGATATATGATTCTAATTTTGGACTTAACCTTCTATCATGTTCAGTTGCTCTATGTGTTTATTCTTTCACCAACAAAAAACTATCTTGATTATTGTAGCTTTAAATTTTTTTAATGTTTATTTTTTTTGAGAGAGACAGAGAGAGAGAGAGCGTGAGCATAGGAGGGGCAGAGAGAGAGGGAGACACAGAATCTGAAGCAGGCTTCAGACTCCAAGCAGTCAGCACAGAGCCCAATGCGGGGCTCAACCCATGAGATGTAAGATCATTACCTGAGCCGAAGTCAGATGCTTAACCAACTGAGCCACCCAGGTGCCCCGATTACTGTAGCTTTATAATGAGCTTTAAAGAAGATAGCATTGGGTTCTTTAAAAAAAAAAAAAAAATTGGTTTGGTTATTCTAGTTTCCATTTACATTTTAGAATCTGCTTGTTCTTTTTTTTTTTTTTTTAATTCAAGCTAGTTAACATACAATGGTAGCCTTGGCTTCAGAAGTAGAATCCAGTGATTCATCTCTTACATAAGACACTCAGTGCTCATCCCAAAAAGTGCTCTCCTTCATGACCATCACCCATTTAACTCATCTCCTCACCCACCTCCCCTTCAGCAACCCTCAGGTTGTACTTTGTACCTGAGTCTTTTATGGTTTGTCTCCCTCTGTGTTTTTATCTTAGTTTTCCTTCCCTTCCCCTATGTTCATCTGTTGAATTTCTCACATTTGATGATGGAACTAGAAAGTATTATGTTAGATGAAATAAGTCAGAGAAAGACAGATCCTATGATTTCACTGATATGTGGAATTTGCTTATTGATTTTTATTTAATAAATCTTGCTAGATTTTTATTAGAGATTTTACTTGAGATTGCATTGAATCTATAGATCAGTTTAGGGAGATTTCTCATCTTAACAATATTGATACTTCCAATTTATAAACATAGTATATTTCTCCATTTATTTAAGTCTTATTCAATTTTTTTCATCAAATTTCATAGTTTTCAGAGTATAGACCTTGCATGAATTTTGTTAGGTTTTAAATGAAATAACGGTACTTTATTTTAAATGGTGTTTATTTAATTTCAATTCACAAATTTTTATTGCTAGTATAAAGAAATATAATTGTTTTGGTATATTGATCTTGTATCCTTCATCCATGTTCACTAATTCTAGTAGCTTTTCTTCATAGATTCTTGGGATTTTCTATATATACCATTTTGATATTTATAGATGGACACAGATAGAAATCCTTTCTAACCTATGTGTCTTTATTTTCTTTTTCTTGTCTTATTGCACTGTCTGGATTTCCAGAATAATTTTTAATAGAAGTGGTGAGAATGGACATCTTTACCTTGTTTCCAATCTTAGGAAGACTATTCAGTCACTAATCATTAAGTATAATGTTAGCTATTGGTTTTTTATAAATGCCATTTATCAGATTGAGAATGTTACCTTCTATTATTACTCATTTTCTGAGATTATTCTAAAAAACCATGAGCTGACTTCAAATTTCATCAAATGTCTTTTCTGCATGTATTAAGAAGAGATCATATCATTTTTCTTCTTTAATGTGTTTATAGGGTGAATTGCATTGACTAATTTTTAAAATGTTCAATGAATCTTGCATTCCTGAAATAAACCCAACTTGATTGTGATGTATTATACCTTGTATATATTGTTGGGTTCAATTTTCTAATAATCACTTGATGAATTTTGCATTTATTTTCATGAGAGATATGTGTGTAATTTTCTTTTCATGCAGGATCTTCGTTTTTGGTATCAGAGTAATGCTACCATCAAAAGTTTGTAAATGACTGGTCCTTTTCTATTTTCTGGAAAAACTTATGTAATATTGATATTATTGTTTCCTGAAATTATCAAGTACAATTTTGCAATAAAACAACTTAGGCTTGAAGGTTTTTTGTAAGAAGTCTTTTACTATAGATTAAATTTCCTTAATAGGACATTTTCATATTTAAAGTGGGTTCCTTGTAAAGACTACTAGTTGGATACTGCTTTTTTATCCAATCCAACAATTTCTGTCTTTTTTTTTTAATGTTTTATTTATTTCTAGGAGAGAGAGAGACAGCGTGAGCAGGGGAGAGTCCGAGAGAGGGGGAGTCACAGACTGAAACAGGCTCCAGGCTCTGAGCTGGCAGTCAGCACAGAGCCCGACGCGGGGCTCGAACCCACGAACCGCGAGATCATGACCTAGGTGAAAGTCGGACGCTTAACCGACTAAGCCACCCAGACGCCCCCAACAATTTCTGTCTTAAATTGATGTTTAGTCATTTACACTTAATGTGATCATTGATATGGTTGAGCTTAAATCTATCATTTTGCTACTTGATTTTTATTCATTCCATTTGTTGTCTCTTGGGTCCTTTTTTTCTGCTTGCTTTCATTTATTTTTTTAAAGCTATTATTATTTTTTTAAATTTTAGAGAGAGAGAATGCAAGCAGGGGAAAGAGAGAGAGAGAGAGAGAGAGAGAGAATCTTAATCAGGTCCTACTCTCAGCACAGAGGCTGATGTGGGGCTCAATTCCATGATCATGGGATCGTGACCTGAGCCAAAATCAAGAGTCAGATGCTCAACTGATTGAGCCACTCAAATGCTCCTTTCTGTTTGCTTTTAGATTGAATACATTTTATCTCTAATATTGGCTTATAATTTACATCTCTTAAAATTTTTTAAATGGATGCCTTAAGGTTTATAATACACATTTTCATTAATTACATTCTACTTCCAATGCAGAATTAATTATAAGGCTTCATGTATAGTGTAAGGACCTTATAACAGTAAACTTCCAATTCCTACCTCCAATCTTTTTGTTCTATTATTGTCACATATTTTACTTCTACAAGTACAATAAACCCATAATATATTCCTACTAGTTTTGCTTTAGAAAGTCAATATCTTTTGTTTTAGGGAATGATTAAAAATAAGAAAAAAGAATTTTCATTTCATTTTAACCATTTCCAGAGCTCTTTAATTCAAGAAGTAGATCCAATTTTTTTTTGGATATCATATTTATTCTCCTGGAAGAGATTTCTTTAATGTTTCTTGAAGTGCAAAGTTACTGGTAATAAGTTCTCTCAGCTTTTGCTTTTCTAAATAAGTATTTGTTTCATCTTCATCTTGAAAGATCATCTTGCTAAGTATAGAAATCTGAGCTGACAGGGTTTTTCTTCTTTACATTTTTAATTTTATCACTTTAATTTTTAATTAAAAATTTTAATTCTATTGTCTTCTAAATTGTGTAGTTTTGGAATAGAAATCAGTTGTAGTTCTTATCTTTATCTTTGGTTTTCAGGAGTCTGCTTATGATGTGTCAGGTGTATTTATTTTCTTTTCCTCTCCTTTTCTTCCTACTCCTCTTCTTCCCCCTCTCCTCCTTGTATTCCTCCTGCTTAGGGTACTCTGAGCTTCTTAGATCTGTCAATTGATGCTTTTCTGTTTTTAAATTTTGGAGAACTCTGCCATTATCTATTTAGGATTTTTTTCTTTGTTTTATCTGTTGTTGTTTGTTTTGTTTTTCTGCCCTGTTCTCTTTCTTACTTGGAATTTGAATTATAGTTACATCAGGCCATTTCTATTGCCCCACCATTCTACTCTGTTTGTCTCTCTCTTTTTTTCTTTTTGCTGTTTCAGTTTGGGAAATTTCTCTTACCTGTTTTCAAGTTCACTGATCTTCAGCTGTGTCAATTCTATTTGTGAGCCCTCGAAGGAATTCTTCATCACTATTATCTTATTTTTTACTTTTAGCATTTTCATTTGACTCTTTCATATAGTTTCCATCCCTCTGCTCAAATTCTCCATCTGTTCATGCATGCTGTCTATTAGAGCTCTTCAATATTAATCAGAGTTATTTTGTCTTATAGTAACAATATCTGGTCATCTCTCAGTTTGACTCTGGTGATAATTTTGTCTCTTAAAAATGAAGTGATTTTTTTTTACTTTTTTTGTCTATCTCACAATTTTTGTTGAAAGCTAGACATCAAGGGCACACTAGTAGAGACTGGGGTAAATATTATTTATGTCTAGAAATGAACATACATTTTCTTACGCTAAGTCTTTATTGTTGAGGTTGAGTCAATCTAGACAGAAGGTGAAGTGGATTTGAGTCTTTTTCTGATAGTCACCTTTGGTGCACTACTAGTTTCATATTTCCATAATGCAGTAGTCCTCAACCAGTGGTGATTTTTTCCCCAGAGGACATATACCAATGTCTGGAAATGTTTCTGATTGTCACAACTTGGGGAGGGGGATCATACTGGAATTTAGTGGGTAGAGGTCAACAATGCTACTAAATATCCTGTAGCACACAGAACAATCCCCCACAGCAAAGAATTCCATGGTCCAAAACGTCAGTAGTGACAAGGTTGAGAAACTTACCTGATGATTAGGGTGTTGGGAACTCTACCCTCATTTTTCAGCCTTCCTTATGTGCCTGGAACTCAAAGAGGGTCTATTTCATTGTTCTTCTTTCTCATCCAATAGGAGACAGCTGTTATTCATTACTTGGGATTTGCTACTGTGGTAGGGGATGGTGGCAGAGGGTGGTGTCTTTATTGTTCTGGCTCACCAGGTCTTCCCCAGGGTCTATGTCCTCAGTCTCATTCTTGGGTTTTCTCTGTGATTCTTACCTTCCCCCAAATGGCAGCCAACCTCTGCCTTGTATATTTGATGGCTCTTGTGAAGAAGAGAGCTTCCTGCCCTTACCCAGCGGTAGGAGACTTCTCAAGATATTGGTGTAGGATCCTAGGCCCAGGATGCATCCTTCGCCTTCTCCAGAGCAGAAGTATTTTTTTCCTTCCCCTTCCCCTATGTCCTGTGGGTGTCAGGGTTGGTTCCCCACCTTTGGGAACTCAAGGCAGTTGCTCCATGGACGATAAGGCCTTGTTCCTCTCCTGCAGTAACAGTTGCTCCTTCCTCCAGGACTGCTCTCTCAAGGCTCCCATCCTGCCGACAATCTTAATTGTGTGTAACCAGAAAAGTTTCAAGAGCCTAGATGTGGATGCAATGTCTCATGTTTATGGTTGTTTGGGTTCTATGTCCTTACACCAGCCCATCACCTCATTTTTGGCAATCCGTAAAAATTTCAGCAACTCTTCTTACCCATGAGTATAGCATGTAATAATTTTTTTCTCCCATGCTCTGCCATAGGCAGCCCAGTGTTCATGCTCCTCCTTTTTTAGAAGAAGCCCATCTCGCCACAGATTTTAGGCTTATTGGCTGCTCTGCAGCCTCAGCTGCCCATGGTTCAAGAAAAGCTTTAATTTAGTAATTTATCCAGATTTTTCTTCTTGTTTCTCTTTCCAGCTCTCTACAGGCTAGATACCACACTTACCAGACCTAAATATTTTAGTACAGTGTGCTCTGTGACAACACATATTTCTTTAATATACGTTAGCTCACAAGTGATCAGCAAGTAGAGGAGGAGGTCAGTATAATGCAGAAGTTGTGTTGGTTCTCACATCATTTCCACCAGCATGTTAACACTTCGAAACAATCTGAGATAAGCTTTCTCAAAATTAAAAGCTGAGGCTTACAAATGTTTGCCAAACTTCAGAAAAACTACAAATCTATAGCCTTAATTTTTATGTCATACATGTATTATTGTATAGCTAGTGGCATCCTATGTTGCCACTGTCTTAAGTTATTCTGGGCAAACTGAGAGTGAAAATAAAGAAGCTACAAAGTGGGGCGTCTGGGTGGCTTAGTCGGTTAAGCGTCCGACTTTCGCTCAGGTCATGATCTCGTGGTTCGTGGGTTCGAGCCCCGCATCGGGCTCTGTGCTGACTGCCAGCTCAGAGCCTGGAGGCTGTTTCAGAGTCTGTGACTCCCTCTCTCTCTGACTCTCCCCTGCTCATGCTGTCTCTCTCTCTCTCCTAGAAATAAATAAAACAGTAAAAAAAGAAGAAGAAGAAGCTACAAAGCTATTATGCTCTGCGTTAAGACAATGGCTTAATGGAGAAGGCTATATCCCAAGTCCAAGTTTTAATATTGATGAAATGTTCTCTATCAGAAATGAATGTCTTCTACAACATATATTTCAAAAGAGGAAGATGAGCTCCAGACTTCATATGCCTGTATATTTGCTTATGCCAGTATTTTTATTAGAGCTGCTTTTGATTTTTATTAATAATCTTGTTTCAAACTTCCATAAGTTTGGGTGATCTATCCCAATCTTATTTTCCCCCTAAGCTCTGTTATTTTTGATACATGATTTTACAGAATAGAAATTTTTAGAATTCAAGTATGGTGGGACCACAAAAAAAAATGCCTGTTATATGTTTTTTTCTGATCATGAAAGCAATACATGCTCATTATTGAAAAATCAAAACTACAGAAAAGGAAAAGGAAAAAGATTCAATAACCAATAACTATCTCATTCAGAGATAATTTTCAGTTTACATATATTTATTTTAAGCATAATCAGAATTATGATGCTACATTTTTCAAAACTGGACAATGCAAACCATTTTTAAAAAAGTTTCTGCACCAATGAGGAAGAGAATACATGTAAAGAAACTTAACACACACACACACACACACACACACACACACACACATAAATGCGTGCCCGCACACGCCAAAAAAATAACCCTCCTACCTACCTCAAGAAAATAACTCTTAATGGGAGAGTATGAGGGTGTCAATACTTTAATCCAACTGAAGTTAAAACAGATGGAATCTAGTTCATGATTATTTTTAAGCACTTCTCAATTTTTCAAACCCAATGAGATTTTAGACCTTTAAACTTTAAAGGCATTTTTCTGAATCAAGGACATGAAAATTTATGATTCATCCAGAATTAATTAAAAATTTTTTGGCATGTATGCTATGGGAAGTAATCGATATTAGTACCTTTTTTATGATTTTTTTTTTTTTTAGAGAGAGAAAGTGGGGGAGGGACAGAGGAAGAGGGAGACGGAGAATCTCAAGCAAGCTAAACACCCAGCTGGGAGCCCAATGCAGGGTTTGATCTTATGACCATGAGATCACGACTTGAGCAGAAATCAAAAGTTGAGCACTTAATTGACCAAGCCACTCAGACACCCCCATATTTTTGTCTTATAGTACAGCTCTAACAGTAATTGTATCATTGTGTGTTAACACTAACCATCTCCTTGAATCTACTTAAAGAATAATCTTCTATAGGGCTTTCTACTCTCCAGTCTTGTATTTGGGAATTCTGCTAAAGACTAGGTAGAAATGAACAGGGCAAAAAATCTGGGGTCTTTTAATAAGAACATAGTATGTGGTCCATGTAATGGTCCAGGCACCGCAAAAGCCTTTGAAAATATATAAATATTTTTTTGCCTAGAGAAAAACATTGTTCCTTCTTTCCTCCCCCATCCAAGAGAAGAGTCTCACAAAATAGGAGCAAAAATCTTGGAAATACTCTGGGTTTTGGGTAAAGGTTGATGATAGCAAAATCATTTCATTTCTTGATAGCAAAATAACCTTTAGTCAATATGATCACATGGATGGACAGACATAGGCAAATACAGTTAGTACTAGAAAATGTAAAGCTGACACTGAGCATAAGAACCAACCAACCAGCCAAGCCAACCAACCAACTGCTAACCCCTAGGTTTAAGGGGAATTCTGTGGTTCTTAAGTATATACAACTGCTGGGCTCAGAGAGTCTATTTTTGATTGCTTTTCTAATTTACTTTGATTTACCAGAACTAATTTGCAATAGTGACTGGCAGTCGGCCCTTGGAAAGGGTGATTCCAAATTTAAAATTCAATTTTAATTCATTTCGACAAAGGCCTATCGAGCCCTTTCTACATGCCAGGTAGTATGCTAGGGCCTGGGAATAGAGATGTGAACCAAACACAGGACGGGCCTGCCCAAGGTCTAGCAAGATGTCAGCATGAAGATTATCCACTGATTTTCTTCATAACACATCAAACCTAAACCCTTTCTTGGATTCCAATCCATGCCTTCCATTTGGCCAGTCATCTGGGGCTTCCTCCACATAGGCTCAGGGACCATGAGGCATGCCCTCTGGTAGTGGCAGGGTTTGCAAAAACATAGAGCTGCTGGATTGGCAGTGCTGGCGCTGGTGGTCTGGATGGGCCTGGCCGCAACATCTAGGGCTCAGCTCTGCAGCATGACTGAGCACATGATTCTGAATCTGCAGCCCTGTGGAGCTTCAGCAGCTCTGAGCTCAACATAATGGTTCTAGTACGTTCCTTTTCTGCTTAAATTGTCCTTAAATTCTGCCTAACCAGAGTCTGTTTGTATTGCTTGCAACTCTGAATCCTGACCGATACACATAGTTCGACTTCTGCCCCCTGAGGGCATTCTGCTCCATTTCAAATCACAGAAAAATACCTGGAGAGAAATTGGATGATGTTCTCTATGGCTCTTACATATTTTACCAAATTAAGAAGATCCCCTTAACCAGTGGTTCTCAGTTGCAGTACTGGTTCATACAGTATCATCAACTATAGGTGGTGCCTTTATGTGAACTGAAGTTTAGGGAATTTGTTTTTCTATCAAATCAGGACAAGTTTAATGGTACCATTGTCACTCGCTTCATAAGCACTTTCTTGAGTGGGAGAAGAAGAGTGGAATTTGGGTGCTGACACTTTTTAAATATAAACTATAGCTTATTCTATTTGGGTTGCAGCTGAAGAAGTGTCCCCGGTGCAGGTGATATCTGCGTTAAACTACGTAGTATCTTTCCCATGTGTTGAGGGAGTGCCCACTTGCACACACTGAGCAGACACCATTTCTGAGAGCCTGTATTTGCAGAGCTGGGTCCACTCAAGAGCACACATGTTCCCTGCAGGTGCCTACTACCGGCTTTGGTGGCCACGCTATCAACCCATCTATCAGCAGCCTTTCATATTAAGTTACAGAACATATATCACGGGGGCCCAATTTAACTAGAGGACAAGGAAATGTTTTAAATTCTAGAGCTGCTCTGAGCCATATGAGACCAGTCACATTGTGTAACCTTTCTTTACTATTTCTATGTGCACTCTACACACAGCTGTTGGAAGTTACGGTATTATACTTTGCCCAGACTCTAGCACCTGTTGTAGGCAATTTGAAATAAAAACAAGTTGGTGGGGAACATGATAAGATAGCTGAGAGCACATTTCATTCACTCGGAATACCCCGCAGACTATTCCATTTCAGTAAACTCCGCAACCATTCTTCTTTGTCATTATTTGCCAAGAGGCGGGGGAGGAGGGGAAGGGAATAACACATCTCTTTTTATAGAAAACAAATCAGCACTCTGCTGGTCCCAGGGCTACAGACACAGACCTCTTTTGCTTACTCTCCCACAGCCTATTCTCCCTTCTTTTGTTTGTGTTAGTATTTTCTCCACTCTTTCAATTTGTCACAGTTGCCTTTCCCCAAAGAGCTTTCATTTCCTCCTTTTTCTCTGTTCTGCACTCCCTTGGCCCTTGCTTTTTACGAGAGGACACTGAGGCCCTGGCAGACCAAGGGAGGGAAGCAAATAATGCCACAAGCCCCTCGGCGCAGTTATGTCTGGCTCCGTGTGCAGAGGGGAGACCTGGCGTCAGTGCACAGCCGTGTAACCCTGAGACATCCTACTCGGGAGCACATCCATGCCCCTCCCACCTCCAGACCGTCCCCTTGACTGTGAGGTTGCTTAGGACTGCTTTGAGAAGCTCAGAGGTCAGTGGTGTCTCCCAGGATCGGAAAAAGAGATTTAGAACGCACACGGAAACACAACCATGCTCTGTACCGTTGACCCCACTAGAGTCTTCCTGATTCATTCACTGATCCCAAGACTACTTTTCTATCTCCTCACTTCCGTTCTGAGAATGGGGTGCTATACCTAAGTTGAACTCCTTTTACAACCTGTTCAGAGGCCGGAATGTGAGGCCATGCAAAACTCAGAGAACTCAGAAAGAAGAGATGTGAGGGGATGCAGATAGTGTCCTACAAAACACAGCTCGGGGAATGGGTGGGTAAGGAAGAAAAGGAGCTGGGTTTGGAGCTAGACTTACCGAGTTTCAAGTCCCACCAGCTCTACTTAATAAGTACATGGTGCTGGGGAAGTCATTATTGCTTTGAGCTTCAGTGTTCTCATCTATAGAATGTGGATCATGTGGTGCCTGGGTGGCTCAAATGGTTAAGCTTCCAACTCTTGATTTTGGCTCAGGTCATGATCTCATGGTTTGTAAGTTTGAGCCTGCAATGTGCTCTGGGATGACAGCACAGAGCCTGCTTGGGATTCTCTCTCTCTCTCTCTCTCTCTCTCTCTCTCTCTCCTACCTCCGTCCCCTACTCACACTCTCAAAAAAAAAAAAAAACGACTGAATCACAATAACTCCCTTGCAGGCTTATTATGTGGATTTAAATAGACAACGTGTATAAGTACTTAGCGCAGTGCCTATTGGTAGCCACTCCATGAATTATTGCAAATATTTTCAATACAGGCAATCACACTGGAGTCGTGGCCAATGAGAGAAGTGATTCTGGCTGTAATTTTTCATCTCCTTGAGCATTAACATCAGCCTACCATTATCAATTGATAAGCCTCAGCCCACGCTCTCAATATATCAGTTCTGGGGTCTGCGTTGAGCAGGTTTGTTCCTGGAGATCTGAGACACCCTAACTATAAGTGCCACAGTGACGTCTGTTAATGGAGAAGGCAGACAGGCAAAGATGTGGAAAAAAGAGGGCCTTTGGGGCCTCACCTCCATAAGCCTCCCTTTCAGGGACCCCAAACCGGCTGCAACAGCCCCTTCTCTCTGCAGGGTGCCCTCAGTTTCACCCCCTCCCTGCTTAGATTTCTCTTTCATGCTTCTCTTCAGCTAAGGCATTTGGTCTCTGTATGCAGCTTCTCCCCGAGGGAGCCGGTCTCCTCCCTACCACCTGAACTCTTGCTCACCTTCTCCACATACACAGCTGCCACTCACTTCCGCGGAGCTTCCAGCGCAGGAGAGAGGAGAAAGGGCAGCTGGTGAGGGGCCCCGCACACGCACTGAGGGAGCTCCTGCCTGAGCGCTAGCCGGAGCTGGAATCCTTGAAACAACCAAGAGCTGCAAGTGGCGCGGAGCAACACAGAAACGGCGAATTTTGCATCTTCGCCAGCCTGTGCCTCTAGAAGCCTCATTATGCCCAAGTGTCTGGTAAATAGAAAGGACCTACTGACATGACTCGTGGGGTTAGTGTGGAAACATAAATCTGCAAGAATAACTGTAAAATTATAAAGAGAAATTACCTTAGAGAAAGATGATTGGTATTCCTGTACTGAAAAATCTCAGTTGGGAATGTTTAATCTTTTTTTCTCCCTGGTTTTTTTGTACAGCTTTATTTACGTTGAATTAAGGCACAGTGAGTGGCACGTATGTAAAGTGTGTATTTGATGAGATTTGACATATCACATGTTTGTGAGACTCTCACCACCATCAAGATTAGCAACTTGTGTACCCGTTCCAGAAGTTCCCTAATATTCCTTTGTACTTTGGGCTTCCCATCCATCATCCTTAGACAGCCACAATATGGGTTGCTGTTGTTCTTTTGTCATTACAGATTAGTTTGCATTTTATACAATTTTTAAAAAATGGAATCATATTCTATACACATCCATTTTGGCGGGGGGGGTCTGGCTTTTTACCTAACAAAACTATCTTGAAATTCATCTGTGTATATTTGCACACATCAATATAATGGTTGATTTTTGTTGTAGTTGAGGAAAATTCCACTGGACAGATGTATCATTATTTTTTTGTTAACTATTCCAGGCATGTTTCTTTTCTAAACATTGTTCCCACCTGCTCTTAAGCAAACGAATGGAGGGTTATGCCATCATGAGAATTCTTCACCTTCTTGTAGGGGAAATGGCTCCCTTTAACATGTTTTTTTTGTTTTTGTTTTTGTTTTAATTTTTATTTATTTCTAGGAGAGAGAGAGATAGACAGCGTGAACAGGGGTGCATCAGAGAGAGAGGGAGACACAGACTCTGAAACAGGCTCCAGGCTCTGAGCTGGCAGTCAGCACAGAGCCCGACGCGGGGCTCGAACCCACGAACCGCAAGATCATGACCTGAGCGAAAGTCTGACGCTTAACCAACTAAGCCACCCAGGCGCCCCGAACATGTTTTGTTTAAATGGCAAAGAAGTGGGCTTCTGGTGTCCATCCAAGATTTGTGAGGTATTTGGGGAACGGAGCAATGAGCAGGATACGTAGGGATTTTTGTATGCAGACAAGAGGAACAGAGCATGTATTAGCCCTTAGAGATCTTAGGAGAACAGAAGTGGTCATGGGGAGGGAGACAATGCTCATAAAACATTGCCTGGAAAAAAAAAAAAAAGAAAAAAAGAAATTTGCCAGAGCTTTGCACAAGTGGTTTTAGAAAACTTCTTAAACTCTTAGCACTCAGGAAATTCAAGGATTTTCATTTTAACCTTCCTACTCTTCTCTCATATCTTCCATTAGTGTTTCAGCAAAACATTAGAATTCATTTTATTTAGGACACAATGCAAAATAATGAATATAAGTCATCAAGAAGACAATTCAAGATTTCAAGTATCTTAGGGTTTGGTCCAGGTCCCTCGGGGTACACTTTTCCCTGTTTTCTTCATTCAGACATTAACATTTTATTTAAATCAAAATTAGCCCCATGCCGCCCCTTTCTTCGCTGAGGATATATATAGATTTCTCTTTTCCAGCTTAGATGGATTCGATTTGTTTGTTTTTTCCTGTGGACAAAATCTATCACGTATCAGTTTGGTGGAAGCCTGCGTTGTTTACGACTGCTTTTTGGTGATGGAAGATGAATGGCCAAGTTGGTTTGTGTGAGAGGATTCGGAAGCCCTGAGCGCAGGCAAGGCTGGAGGTTGAGCTTTCAGAGGAATGAGTGGGGGTGGAAGAAGAGGGAAGTTAAGAAAATTTCAACTGAGGTGAAAGACTTGAGGGTCTTTCAGTCCTAGTTGTCTTCCTCAGCCAGAAAACCAATGACAGAGAAAAGCAACCTGCTAAGAGAGAGAATCCCCCAAGCTGGACACCTGGGAGCCACTTCAGGTCTTTCCTTCTCTCAATTTAATTAGAAACTAAGTCCCCTAGACTGTTTCCTTAGCCTCTCGCATGCACACCCTTTTCTATCTTCTGTCCCCATTGCTTTGGTTTAATGTCCATTACCTGTCAACCACAACCCACCTGATGGGTGATTGCAACGTGCTCATCTGGTTGTGTCCCACAGGCCAAAGTCTCAGCCTTAGCTCGGAGCCCCAGCTTCACCTGACTGCTGCCCACATCTGCAGCCTCTTGTCCAGCTATACCAGCTCTCCACACATGTCAAACCTCTCAGTTTCCCATGATAGCAGAAACATCCAAAGAGATTTGGGGGGAAAATACATGAGGGGTTCCGATTCAGTGGGTCCAAGGTGAGACTTCCGACTCTTCTTTGTTCAAGATGCACCCAGATGATGGGGGTAGTCAGAGGGCCACCTAGATTTTTGGAGTCCTTAGCCAGCATCATAGCAAGCTAGGTAGAATGAGGTCAGTACAGGAAAGTACCTTGTAAACTGTGGATCTCTGTGCGAAGGTCAGCCAGTGTCACTGAGGAGGGGAAGTGTGCTCAAAAGCAGGCTTAGCTCTAAAGTTAGTGTAGGCAGGGGCTCTCACTTCCCTCCCAACAAAACTGGCTGACAGTAAAAGCGGTCCCAAGGCCTGGCTCAAGAAGAGTTCTCAATGCACCCAGAAGTTTTCCCAACCAATTTCTTTTCAGTAGTAAAATAGTTTCATCGAATGACTCATATAAGAAACCCAAAGTCTAGGAGATACTGTTAGTAGAGTCCCAAGAGCTGTTCCCTCCTATTCTCATACTGCTTCAGGCGAGGTTATATTCAGGGTCCACATCTCCCCTTCACAATTCAGGGAAGGCCAATTATGGTGGGCCTTCTCCTTGCCACGACTGCTGTCAACAGGTTCTGCACAATGAAATGTCAGAGAAGGCCTGTTAACTGGCTTCTGGAAAAAATTACTTGCTCCTGAGGAGAGACATTTTGCCCTTTTCTCTCACTGGATATGACCCCTGTAAGCACGGGATGCTTAGGACTACAACTATCCTGCTATCTTGAGTGGAGTGAGTCCAAAGACAGCACCCCGAAGAAAACAAAACAGAAAAGAAGAGGAGCCTGGGTCTTCAGTGATGTCACTGAACCATCAAGTCGACCAAGCCTGGAATTTTTTTTGTGTAAGATGATAAATCTTCTTATTGCTTAAACCATTTTGACACGGGTTTTCTGTAATTTGCAACAACAGGCATTCAAATACACTAATGTATACAAAGATTAAAATTGACAAATTATTACGAAGCATATGTTTTATAGGCTTTAGCTAATAACTTTTATGTATGTATTAGAAGTCAATCAAGGAGATAATAGTGAAACGAATCTTCACAGCAGACAATTTAAAATGGGGAGTTTTAAATTTAAAATGATGTCGTATCAGTCTAAGCATCCAATTTATTTTAGGATTTTGTTTTGATTGTATAATAGTGAGGAAAGTCCAATTCCCTCAAGCGAGTGGTTGCAAATGGCAACAGTTTTTGAAAAAGAAAAATCATTGGGTTGGCGAACTTAAAACACTTCTCTGTTAAAAGAGATAACAGGAAAAGCTTTATTCCAGTACTGGGTGCATGCACACAAAGTTAGCTTGGCAGGCACAAGCCAATGTGTTGATTGTTAAAAGTCGGTACATACTGCTTGTTTACAATTAAAAACACATGGCATTTTAAATTTTTAAATAGATTGCAAATAGAATATTTGCAAAATTCCCCAATGATCTCCACGGAATCCTAGGTTGCTCAGATCACACTTTGAAAACGTCCGTCCTAAGTATAATTAAGTTATGCTAATTATGTATAATTAATTTAAAATCCAGGTTTCAAATGTGGTAGACAGGATCCTTCCCTCCTGCGCTGACTCCAATTTCCAAGAGCTCAAAGCCAGACCTTGCTTAACATCATTCAGGTCTGGCAATAAGACAAACACTCCGTTAGCATAATAGGAGAGGTGCTCCCGGGAGACATGACTCATGCAGGAAAAGTGAGGGAAAGTGCTGACTGGGGGAGCAGACCACACAGAGGGCGTTGTCTCTCTCCCTCCATCCCTGCCCGCCCAGGCCAAAGAGTTCCCTACCCGCCATGTCCACCCCCAGCAGCAGACCCACACTGACTGAGACTGAGGGTCCACACTGAGCCAGACAAGAGAGAGTAAGAGCTGAGCAGGTGACTGTGGGGTTGCTGGGCCAAATGAGTCAAGCATCAGAATGAAAGAAAGAGAAGAAAGCTAGGGAGTTGGCCCAGGGGACACGTCTCTGTGCCAGCTGTGCATTTGGCTACCTGATGCATCTTTGGAATCCAAAATGAAGGCCTCTGCCTGGGAAAAAAGATGAATAAAATGAGAAAAGACACTAATTTTCGATACTCATTGTAATGGTTTTAAAATATGTCCATGAAGTCTTTGCCATCTCTCCCTTTAGCAGGTGGAATCGAATTCCCCTCTCCCTACCTGTGGGCTCGACTTCTAACAGATAGAAGGTGGTAGAAGGGAAGGTACAAGACATTCGAGATGAAGGCATGAAAGGCATTGTGGCCTCCTCCTTGTTCCCTCGCTTGAATCACTCCGTGCCATGTCATGAGAGCACTGACGCAGCCTTCTGTGGGAGCCACCTGGTAAGAACTGAGGCCTCCTACCAACAGCTGTGCGAGGGAGTCAGCTCTCCGGTGGGTCTTCCATTCTGAGTCCAGCCTTCAGGTGACTACAGCCCCAGGCAACACCTTGGCTACAAACCCATGGGCGATTCTCACCCAGAATCGCCCAGCAAAGCTGCTTCCACCTTGCTGACCCACAGAAATTATGGGATAATCAATGTTGGTTGTTTCAAGTCGATAAGTATGGGATAATTTGTTATGCAGAGAAAGATAAGTAAGACACCATGGCTATCAGATGTC
This sequence comes from Proteles cristata cristata, assembly GCA_017311185.1. NCBI lineage: Eukaryota > Metazoa > Chordata > Mammalia > Carnivora > Hyaenidae > Proteles > Proteles cristata. The sequence continues at coordinate 795,188 of JAESUZ010003696.1, read as the reverse complement.
ACTGGAACATGAAGTAGAGGCCTCAAGGGACCTTCTCTGGGAGTGCATGTGGGAGCTGGCTGGCAAGACCATTTTCCTAGCCCAGGCCACCCCTCACTTCCCTAAGAAGCACTGGGCTGGCGTTGCACACATCTTTTGCATAAATAATATGACGCAGCCATCAGAAGCCTAAGATGAAACCACGTGGGAAACTTTGTTTCCTTCACTCAGAGATTCTGCTTTCAAAAGCTTGAGAGTAGCTTGGGTTCCAGGAGCCTCAAAATCTCTCAGGTGTGCATCATGCTACCAAGGGCAAGGCGTGATCTGTTCCACCAGGGCTCCCCCCTCTTGTAGGCATCCTCCTCATTAACTCAGATATTTCATCACTCGCATGGTCATGGTCCAGCTGACAGGGCTGGGACAGCTTGAGGTGTTCTTCTTTGATACATCCCAGGAGATGAAACAAAATAACGATAATAGTATTTTGTAAGTGGAATATTTTTTTTCTCAATAAAGAAAGAGCAGAAGACAGTAAAGAAAATAAGGGTGGAGGAAGCAGATTGAAAGGCCCAGCATTCCTTTTAGCACTGGGCATTTTTTTAGATCGTCAGATAAATCAATAACCAGCAGATGGTCGGTATGTGAAATGAGAAGCAGGCACTTGGGAGACAGACCCCGGGGGGTAATAGACAAAGCAAGGAGGACTCAGCATAGCCCCTGCCGAGGGGCTTCACATCTGGTCTCCCACCCACCAGTACCACCCCAGACAGAGGGGAAGGCTGAAGCCCCCTCTTCCTCCTCAGTAAGTCAGGGCGTAGTTACCCATACTTGAGGATCAGTGAAGAGACACTAGGATCCAGACAGACTCTTATCAGACAGGTTTAAGTTTTGGTTGGGTAAAGCTAGTCAAAAAGCACAAACTGCCAGCTACGAGACGAGTAAGTCCTGGGGATGGAATGTACAGCATGGTGACTCTAGTTAGTACCATATTGTGTATTTGAAAAGTTGCTAAGACAGTAGATCTTAAAAGTTCTCATCACAAGAAAAAAGAAATCATAACTGTATGAAGTGATGGTTGTTACCTGGACTTATTGTGGCAATCATTTTGCAGTATATACATATTTTATATGACTAAAATGAATAGAATAGTACATGTCAACTATACCTCAGTGAAAGTGGGAGGAAAGCCAGGATTCCTTGAGAATGGCAAGGTGGGCTAGTGCTGTCAACGAGACCTCAGGCTCTGAAGTCAGACTCTCTGGATTCAGATTCCTGTTCTGTCTCTTAGGGCCTGTGCGACCTTGATTCTGCCTCAGTTTCTTCATCTGTACAGTGGAGGTAATAATGGCATTAGCCCATAGGCTGGTTCTATTATCGGATTAAACAAGATCATTTTCCCCACTGGTGGCATCTAATGACAATGTGCGGTGCCAGTGGTGGCAGGGCCCTGCCTGGCTGTGTCCTTATTGGAGAAGTGCACTGACAGGGAGGAGCCCGTGAACAAGTAGACTCGGACTTGCCTAATTCACTGATCGTTATAAGGTAAATCAGCTGTATCAGCTTACTAAACCGGATTACTGTGTTCCTGCTTTGCATTATTAAGAGTAACACCAGAGCCTACTGAGGGCATGCTTCCCACCTGCCCTTACCTCTGAGCACCTCTTCTCTTCCTGAGCCCCTCTCATCATCTCTTGTCATTGTCAATGTGCCCAGGCCCACCCTCTGTCCTGATTCTTACAGGAGACCTTTTTTTTTTTTTTTTTTTTTTTTTTAAATCACGGACTCTGCCTGGTGAGATAGACTTTTTCATTTGCCTCCAGGAGTCCCCATGTTCCGATGGAAAAGGTCTGGCTTTGGACAAAGCTACCAAGAATGTGGCCTCCCCTGTGGAAGGAATTTGACCTCCTTCACTGTCAAAGGGCTCTTTGGTTACAGGAGACCAGTCACACTCTAGAGGCACTGGATGCCCAGAGAAGACCAGCAAGTGCCACTCTGCAGGTGCCACACAGGAAAACCAGGGTTGGGGTGGCTGCTGTCCCTCTGAGCACCTTCTCCAAAATGGGAGCTTTTCCAACAGTCTTCATTACACATGGTAAGAGGTCTTAAGGTGACGAGTTGCTCTGATAAGTGTTAATAGGATAAACCAATCTCAGAGAAAGCCGTGTGAACTATGAGATAATTAGCTTATGGCCAGACCATGGGACAAGTAAAAAAAGGTTCTCAAAGGGCAGAGCCATTTTTCTGTTAGTTCCTTCACCATCCCACAAAGCACAGCTTTATCCTCTAAACTCAGCCACCCACAACCTCAGCCTCCTTTCCTCTGTGGTTAAAACTTGGCTGCCTCTCTGGTTCTCCTGCATTGGTTAATTTATTTTCTACCCAAACACAGCTAATAGGCAGGTCCTGTCTGCAATTTTTCCCATCTCCATCCCACCCGCACCTTCCTTCCCGCCGGGCATAAAGATTTCCTATTTTCCAGTCTTTTCAAATGATCCTAACGGAGAGGATCTGGTCTCAAAATGACTCTCAAATTAAAATATACCAAACTACTTCTAGGTATTTATTTATTGGAGAAATGAAAGAGTAAGGTATCTACTGAGGGGAACTGAGACATTAGTCACAGATGGGAAGTTTTGAGGGGAAATAAGGAAGTCCTCTGGTCTGGAAAACATTTATACTTAAGAACTTACATCATTTTAAAGCCCCATGGACTAGGGACAGGGACAGAAAAGGGACAGAAAAGGCTCGGAGATGATCTATTTCCTAAGTTCAAAGTTCCCCATCTCTCCACCCAGCTGTCGGGGATCCAGAAATGTGAGTCATGCATACAGATGTACAGTGGACAACCTACACAATTGTACAGAGCAGCCCTGCAAAGCAGTCTTTCCAGTGTGCCTTCTCGATGCTCGGTGCCATCATTATCCACTTAGCAGAACCCTTTAAAACATCTACTACATGCCAGGCATAAGACAAATCAAGATAAATAGAACTCACCCTTCGGAGTACATAGTCTAATGGAGAAGAGAGACAAATATCCAGGGCTAATAAAGTTATATGCAAAATACTGTAGAAGCAAAAAAATAAATAAATAAAAAAGATTTAATGTTGTCCCAAAACATGAAAAACTTCAAAGGGGAGGTTACATTTGAGGCAGAATCTTGAAGGAAGAGGAACAGGAATTTGTTAGATAAAGAACATTCTAGATATAAGGCACAGGCCAAACCGATACATGGAGACACAAGGCAGGGTGACTTTTGCACAACAGTTTGACTTGGCTTCCACCCCAGATCTCCCCGCCACACCTAAAGTCTGCTTACACCCTGTTCCCTCACAACCTCTCAGGCACCTCTGCTTCCCAAGCTTTCCTTCCTCTTAAGGTCTTTCCTCTCTAGGACTGGAGAGTCAAGGAAGCAGTTCCTCTAGTTTAGGCAAAGCTGGAGGGTCCAAGAAGAGGAAGGATGTTGGCATGCCTGAAAAATCCTGTAGTGTGGATGAGCAGTAAACACTTATCTTCTGTAACCGAGTTCCTCTAAGTGTATGATATCCCAAATCACTCGTTCAATTGATAAACACTGAGTATGCCTGAGTCTCAGAGGATGTGTAAGGAGACAGCAGGCACATATGCAGTTGCCCACAGGAAGCTTGTTGACATTTCCATGTTTTGTTTCTCCAAGAGTCTGTCTCCCTGGACCCATATCAGTGACTGGCTCTACTGAATCTGAAAAGTGGAAAAAACATTTTTTTTTTCCCAGCCCAAAGGCAAACCCTACCTTCTTTACCAAAGCTTTGAAACTTGAAGAGCAACTGCCAGAACTTCTGAATGGGGTTAGAGGACCCTCTGTGTTTAGGAGAAGCCAGATGGGACAGTTAGATAAAAGGAAGAAATGATAGAAGGAAGGAAAAGAAGAAAATCATTATTTTGCAAACCTTTGCCCAGCATCCATAGAAAAAGTGAAATATGACTGCATTTGCAGCCATAGGCCTCCATCTTCAGTGCAAAAGTCAGTGCATGTTTAATGACATTAACGTTTATTTTTATCTATCCCTTCATTTCTCTTCATTATATTTTCCCTTTGACTTTAAAAATAGTCTCCTAGAAGAGGAATCTATGTCCTTACTTTAGTTCTTACAAATCACATTTGATGCATAATTATCCAAAATTTGGATTTTATTCAAACAACTGATACCACCAGTAAGTTCTGGTACAATAAAAAAGGAAGATGTGATTTATTAAAATCAAGTGTCTGTAGAATGTGAAAGAATGTCCCCTAGAAGGTAGCATGGGCAAAAATCCCATAGGCTTATGGCAATTCAAGTGTTCAAGTCAGTCTTTGGTGAAACGGTATTTAAAAGTGCTCATTGTCATCAGAAGAAGGAGGAAGAGGACAAATGGAGAAAAAGCAGCAATTGCCAAGAGACAGTTGTTCAATCCAATAAAGTAATGATCTGTGCAAACTCTAATTATTGTGTTTGCAAAACAATATGTGTGTAATTTGTGGACATTTTCCCCCTCCCTTTCTAATGCAATAAAAGATTCATTTCATGAAAACCTTTTGTGTTTTCCTTTAGAAGATTTGGACAAAAACAATGCATCTTTAACTCTGAAAACAGAATAATGGATCCTTGAAAGATTTATCTGAAATCAAATGCAGTTGTCGTTCTATATTGGTAATCTTCACTATTCATTATCATATTTAGCCCGTCATTTATATGCAGATGACACTATCATTTATGGTAGTAGATTATGCTGGAAGAAAGCTTAATATTATCTTCAGGCTGATTTAAATGAGCTTTAAGATCATCTGGCACAATCTAAATTACTCTTAAATATTAATGAAACGAAGATCGTGTTATTTGGCACAAAACAAAAAGTTGGGAAAACTGAAAAACCGGAAGGCTGCATGACGTTGGAAAGAGTAGTCAAATGTCAAATATTTAAGATTTGGGGATACATCCTGCTTCACCTGGACTGATAACATAACTCATCAGTGGTGAAGGATAGGACAATCCCAACTCCTTATTCAAGTACATCTACGCCTTTAAAAAAAAAAAAAAAAGAAAGATTGTTTTTCATCTCTCCAATGTTGCAATTATGTGCCTTGGGTTTTGTCGGTTTTATTTATCTGAATGCAGCTCAACATTTGTTAGCCAAGTTAAAGATGCTTTATCCTCTCTATCTGGACAGATTTGCCTTGAATTATACATTTCATAAGCATTACCGTCTGTCGGCTTTTAAACAATTGGCTAAAAATTAGAAGACTCTCAACATTTTGTTGGCATAATAGCATCCCTCACACTCTATCCCCAACATGAGACCACTTACCTCTTCTTTCTCAGTCATCCACATTTTCTCAGCAAAATTTAGTGAATGGAGAGAAAAAGAAATAGCTGAGAGAAATCCACTGACATCCCCTAGTACTCAAGCCATGTGTGTGCGAACATGCATAAATGGGTGCACACATTTTACATTATGTGGATGACCTTTACGGACCCCTTTTCTCTCGCAAATGGATAAGAAATTCCTCAACTGCCAATTCAAGATATGATGGGGTTCGTGGGATGCCATAGTTGAAACAAGAACATGGCCATTCTTTGGTTGGTTTCCCTGGGAAGGGTGTGAATGAGCCCCAGTCCTGGCCAGCAGAGACAGCTTAGCCCCTGGCTAGTGACAGAACGAAGCCACCTTCTAGGTAAGAACCGGGGGTGTCCAGGACATTTTGTCTAGGACAAAAATGATGAGAGTGTTCTTGGGGCAGACATCCATCTTTGTTGTGGTTCCTGTCATTGTCATTGCTAATGGTTTACCTTGACTGCAACCTGCCTGACTCTTGAAAAATTCATCCAGTGATCAGTGTCATTGAGATACATCTAGATGGCCTCATCAAAGCCATTAGCAGCAACCAATGCCTTTTGGGAGCAGAGATTTCATTGACCAGGGACCTTCTGAAGACATTGTCTCTTAAATGGCCTATGTACATCTCATGGTTATTCTGTACACTGCCTCTCACTTGCCCGTGTTCCTCCATCTCAGCTCCTCAAGGAGAAGGAAGTTGAATCAGAAGAGGGCTGACTATGTGGATAGGTGGTTGAATGGATGGATAGACGGTGACTACATAGAGCAAGAAATGAAGGATGTATTTTGTTGCTGGCTCAACAGATCTCCTCTCTATATCTGTAGAGGGGGAAAAATGAGAGTCAGGAGAGAAAGACTGGCTTGGAAAAGATACACTCATCTGTCTGAAGTATGGTAACATGAAGAACTTCACTTTTACTGGAGAAGTGTGGAAAACCCCCTCACCTCCTGGCAGAGCTTAGCTAGACCATGCTTGTGTAAAGCGATTATTTTTAATCTTATTTTTCAAGCCTCAGTTGGCTCAGTTATTTCGTCTTATTCTTCAAGGCTCAGCGAAATTTAAAACTAAATGAATTAAAATTAAATAAAATGTAAAATTCAGTGCCTCAGTTGCACTAGCCACATATCAAATGCTTAATAGCCACATGCAAGTAGTGCAGAATTATGGAATATCCCAAGCCCCTCAGAAAGGTGCACTGAAACTGCACCTTGAACTGCAAAGCCCTTGAAGACAAACCAGATTGTATTTGTCTCTGTTTCTAGTTCTAAGCTGATCATCGTGCAAAAATAAGCACATTAATTAAATTGCTGAACAAAGGAATGAATGGTCTAAGAACTGCTCCAGTGGGGTCCTGACTCATTTTTACCCCAGTGATTCTTGAGTTCATGCAGGTGACAATGACTCTGGTCACTGTCACGATACCTCTCAATCGCCCTTCCCCCAACCATCAGCTCTCTGCAAACTGCTCCCTTTGTTCCTCTTGCTCCAAGAACCCGCCTTTTCCCAGCCTCATTTAAAACCTCCCAAACCCTCGTGATTGTCCGCCTCTGAAAGATGGAGCTGCATATAAAATCATCACTGGGTCAGTGTTTGCTCCAATCCTCAGGATAGAGTAGACACAAGATTTGTGTCGGTGTAGACGGAAGGTGCCCAGGCACTGGCCAGACATGACAACATTCCAGCTTGGCTGGTCAAGAGCCAGAGGTTCCACAATCCTGGTATTCGTCCTGTTGCCAGATGCTTTGTCACTGAAGCATTGTTCTGCCTCCCAGGGTGAGAAAGCACACTTGGAATAAAGCCTGGGTGAAAGTAAAGGTCATGTGCTGCACAGGACTTCTGCCGAAGCAGCCTGCTGCCCCTCTGCAGTGCAAAAGTGGGCTTTACTGCAATGGCCTGGGTGAATGGTGCCCTCTCCTTCAGACTCCTGTTTCTGGACAAAACACGCTTGTCTGTCTCCCCCAGAGAAGTCCACCTCCTTTTGTTTGAATGGCCTGGGCAAGATTCTCACCTGAGCTTGATACTGCTCAAATTAGCATTTCTCCCACCCCAATAGGTGCTATAATCCTGCACTCAATTCCTCAGTGTGTACATGTGTTGTTTTTTTTTTTAATACATCAAGTAATTCTCCAACACCAGCTAGATGTCCTACAGACCAACTCAATTCTGACACTGTCTACACATCCAATCTTACAAATTAAGAGCTCAGTCCTACAAGACTGCTTCCCACTACGTCAGACGAGACCCCGTGTCCAGGTTGTCACCTATGCTTCTGACCAATTGGCTATAGATCAGAGGTTTCAACGATCCCCTCCTTGGGCTCAGTTAACTTGCTAGGGTGGCTTACAGAACCCAGAGAAATATTTTACTTACCAGACCATTGGTTTATTATCAAAGGAAATAACTCAGGAAGAGCCAAATGTCAGGATGCAGGGAGGGATCTGGGGCAAGGGCTGAGCTTTCACGCCCCCTCCAAGCACACCACTCTCCCCACATCTCCACATGGTCACCAACCCAGAAGCTCTCCAGATCTGTCCTTTGAGCTTTTTTAATATTGTTATTATTGAAGTATAATTAAATGTCCTTCTGGGGTTTTGTGGAGGTTTCATTACATAGCCATGATTGACTAACACACTGGCCACTGGCAATTGATTCAACCTCCAGCCCCTTGCCCCTCTCCAGAGATCAGGTGATGGACTGAATCTTCCAACCCTCTAATCCTGTGGTTGGTTCCCCAGGCAACCGATCCCCCTCCCACCTTGGGTTACCTTAGGTTACCAAAGTCACCTCATTCACATAACAAAAGACACCTTTATCATGGTCTTCACTTAGGAAATTCCGTTTGTTTTAGAAGCTCTGTGCCAGGAACAGGGACAAAACCAAATATATATTTCTTATTATAAATCACAACATCACAGGTGCATACGTACTTAAAATAGTAACTATGATTTAGAGTCTTTTGCTCCTGTAGATGTTTAAAAGTCTTGGTTCCTAGGGTAGTTCACCCGAGGAGGCTGAAAAATGAAGCTCTTTGGATTGATCCCAGCTCTTTTAGACAGCTTCTCATCACCCCCTCCCCAGTAGAACTGCCTTTTCCTCCCATGAACTCTTTACCCCTGTATGTGCACCTCACAGTTACATGCAAATGACTTGCAGGGACCGAACGTTGCTCAGTAGACCATGTTTTAGCTGACCAGTCTAAGCCACTTGGACACAGTCCAAGCTAGGTCACTACTTAAATCTGAGGGGTACTTAGAGTTTTATGATCTTTTGTTCTAGGGATGCCAAGGGCCCCTATGAGCTCCATGAGACCCAGGATTCATGAGGGTCAGACAGGAACAGGAGCGGGGAGGGGGTCTAAGGCTTGTGACACATAGGTTTGAAGAGGACGCTTACTAAGCAATGGTCACACGCTTGGCTTCAGTTAGCACCTTCACAGCGCACCCTTTCAAGCTTTGAGAATGAACTTTGAACAACAGTGCACCTTGCGTGAAGGAGAAGAACCTAAATTCAGCCAAGTGTGGGGGGGCGGGGGGAAGCGGTGGGGCTCAAAATGCCCCTTATGCAAAGACAGTGTAAAGAAACTAAGGTTTAGGCCCCAGGGCCACTTGAGGCCCTGACTGCATAGGTGAAAGCCCAGTGGATTCAATTAGTGACAAGTCCCAAGACACAAAGAGATTGTTCAAGTTGAGCTTTAGAATCAGAAAGACTGGAGTTCAATGCCAGCCACCTTGATATATTAGCTGACATAGTACATGTTGCCTAGTTCTCTGAGTCAATTTCCTTACTTTTTAAATTTTAGATTACAATATTAGAATCTTTCCCTATAAGCAGCTGGAAAGATTTGAAGACATGGTGTGTGTTTGGTGTTTATCACAATTCCTGGCACCACCCTAAGTGTTCAATAAATTAGAAGTGTTATTTCTTTCAGGGTGCCTGGCAGGCTCAGTTGGTGCAGCGTGCAATTCTTCATCCTGGGGTTATGAGTTTCAGCCCCATGTTGGGTGTAGAGATTGCTTAAAACAAATAAAATCTTTAAAAAACAGTGTATTTCCTTCAAAATGTAAGTCAGATTATACCATTCTGTTCCAAATTTAGTATTGACTTCCTATCTCACTCAAAGTAAAAGCCAAAGTTCTTAGGATGGCTACCACACCCATGATCTGGAGTCCTGCATCCTTCCCTTTCCTCATATAATCTGTTATAGCCACACTGGCCTCAGGGCCTTGGCACTAGCTGCTCTAGAACTGTCTGCCTAAAACACTTCCCCAATATCTGCATCCTCACCCCTGTTAAGTCTTTGTTCAGGTGTCACCTTCTCAGTGAGGCCTTTACTGACAACCCTTTTTAGGATTCTGGCCTGCACTTCTCCCTCACTGTGCTTCAACTTTCCTCATCAGCACCTACTACATTCCGACATACTCATTAATTTGCCTCTTTATTATGTTTAGGTTCTTTCTCTCCTCTCCATTAGAATATAAGCCCCATGAGGACAGACATTTTTATCTGTTTTAGCTACTGTTATATCCCCAGCGTCTAGATCTCATGGTGCCCAACACACTGGTGCTGTCCCATAGCAATGTATTCAATAGGAGAAATGATATTTGTTATAGTTATTAATAGTGTCACATAACCTCAAAGAGCCTTGTTGTTTGCCCTTGCCTCAGTCCGTCTACGCTTTCTACCTTTTCAGCTTCTCTCTCTTTTTTTTTTTTTTTTAAAACAAGAGTGATGGTGTTTGTTTACTATACAAGGGGACATAGCAAATAGCTTCTAATAACATGGTTTCTGTACAATGCCCCTTCTGGATAATCAGAAATTTAGGGCTCTATTCAACAGTGTTCCAAAAGCCTTAGCCTGGAGCTTGGGACAATTTTTTATGGCAAGGTATTCCAGAGTGTCAAGGTCATAGGCCAAGAGTCAGACAAGCAAGATTTGGGTTGTCACGTCCAAGCGAACAAGAAGAGAAGGCCTGTGCAGCAAAGCTAAAGGAGGGCCACAGTGAGCGGGTGGACAGGAAGGGACAGCAAGAGACAGATGGAGTTTGGGAGGTGTTGGGGTTCTGAGCACCACAGGAAGGTGTGTGGCCTGAGAGCTAAGGCACGGTGCTAACTGGATGGAATAGTTCCTTCCAGAAAAATATTTGAGCATAGCATTGGTTTGTCTTGGACCGTATCCAAAGAGGGAGAAGTTACTGCCAAATGGACCCCATAATGAGGCTGTTTTTTTAATCAATAATGTAACGGGGTTGGGGGAGGAGGGCTGGGGCATGGAGCACGTGTGGAAGGGAGGCTCACTGTCACCAAGAAACAGCTCATCTCACCGCAGACTAAAAGGATTGGATTGGAACGCAGCCAGGGTAGCGGTAGCCCAGAGCTTTGAAGCTGACCGTTCTTAGGTTTTCTCCTTTTTCTTCCCTTCATTTTGTTTTATTCTGTTTTACTTCTCATTTTTTGTTCATGTGCATGTGTGCATTGGTGGGGCTTTTTTTTTTTGTTTGGAGTTTTTTTTTTCTTTTCCTTGGTGTATTTTCCTTTTGATTTCCCTTATTTTTGAAGTCAGTTTCCCTTTGAAAATCTGGCTTGTCTGGCTTGTGTGAAAGAGAACAGGGGGAAGGGATTGTGGCTTTGTCAGTGTTGGACCCAAGAAAGAGAAATCCTTCAGGCCTGGGAGCGATGATGACAGGCCCTCCCTCAGGGAGTCTGTCTCCAAGCGGGGAAACTGCAGGCTCTACCCACACAACTTTCTGCCACCAGGAGATCCTCCTTCAGGGTCTCCATCTGCCCAAATTCTGGAGGGCTTCTGTGTCCTTCCAAAAATGCAGGCAGTTCTCTGGAACCAAGCCCTATTTAAGAATATAGGTTTTAGGGGCACCTGGGTGGCGGTTAAGCGTCCGTCTTCGGCTCAGGTCATGACTTCACAGTTCATGCTTGAACCCATGTTGGGCTCTGTGCTGACAGCTTGGAGTCTGGAGCCTGCTTTGGATTCTGTGTCTCCCTTTCTCTCTCCCTCTCCCCTGCTCTCTCTCTCTCTCTCTTTCTCAGAAATAAATACATATTAAAAATATATAGGTTTTCTTATTATTCAGGTATGGTAAAGATCAGTAAAGAACTCTCATTGAAAAAATAGTTTGTTATTCTCACAGATCCCCAGAGAAAGGGGAATGCTGTGCTACCTAGGGAGGGGGCATCACATGAGGAGGCACCAGGGTCACTGGACAGAGGGAGGGAGAGACCGAGACAAGAGCCTTTATTATGGATTCCGTGGCCAAGAATGGGCGAGGCAGGGTAAACAGGTTTGGAAAATTTCAGCAGACTCTGGGCATGGGGGCTGGCCTTAGTTGCCTGGTACCTGGCTCTGGGGCACTAGAACAGGCAGAGAGCGGTGTGGAGTGTGAGAACCTGTTGGAGTAGGAGGTTGGGGGTGTGGGCTCTGGGTTCGTTGGTTGCATGTGAAAGTCACAACTCAACTGTAGGCAAGGAGATTTGTTTACTATCTCTAGGAATTAACTAGCCTTGGGAGGGGCAGCCTCTCTGGGTCAGCAAGGCCCCAAGATGTCAAGCATCACAGCTGCATAATAAGAAGATATTATCATTAATACAGTCCTGGGGGCAGCTTAGTGCAGGACGATGCAGCGCTGACCTTGGAATCAGGAGGCACTCCTGAGGCATTTAATGTCTCCTTCTTTCTCCTGAATGAAGAAGCAGCTGGAGATCAGCACAGGGACCCCTGCCTCACAAATATTCCATTATCTTAATCTGAACCAGATCAATGGCCATCTGGACAACAGAACAAGAGGGACAAAAAAGTCGAATTTAGGTAATTAAGAAAACAAAATAAAGAATAAAGGGAAAGACTGGTGAGGCGAGGTGTTTTGGGAACTACATCTCTCACATCAGTCCCTCCCAACCCGCCTCTTTTTTTTTAAAAGTTTATTTATTTTGAGAGAGAGAGCACGTGCACAGGGAAGGGACAGAGAGAGAGGATGAGAAAGAGAATACCAAGCAAACTCTGCACTGTCAGCACAACGCGAGGCTCGAAGCCACGAAACATGAGATCAGGACCTGAGCTGAAATCAAGAGTCAGATGCTTAACCAACTGAGCCTCCCAGGTGCCTTTCGACTCACATCTTTTACAAAACCTGCCAGGCCAAGCCCAGGCAGACAGTCTGAAAAAGACAGTTCTGAGAGTCTTCATGCAGGAAAAACCCAAAGTGCCTGGAAACTCATGGAATTAAGTCTCACTGAGGTGACACTGACTTGATACATATTTCCTTCCAGAAATATTTTTATTTAGAAAGAAGACACTAAGAAGGAGAGAGGGATCATAAGAAAAGGTCGGTGTCCATATGTGTGCACGTATAGGTGGATTAGGAGGAACTTAACAGAGAACCGTGGGAGAGAAGAAGGGGAAAAACAGTTGGGGAGAGGGAGGGAGGCAAACCGTGAGGGACTCTTGAATACTGAGAACAAACTGAGGGCTGATGGAGGTGGAGATGAGAGGAAGGGGGGGTGATTGGCATGGAGGAGGGCACTTGTGGGGATGAGCACTGGGTGTTATATGGAAACCAACTTGACAATAAACTATTTTAAAAAAAGAAGAAGAAAATGTCGGTGTCTAATCTAGCAATAGTTTCCAGTCCCAAGCACCACTCCTTCAAAAAAAAGCCCTGCTCCTTCAAAAAAATGAGTTGATGATTATGTAATATTGGGGCACCACCACCTCTTTCTTTCTTGGAGATTCACCAACTAAAATAAATACCTTAGCAGCTCAGAGATGATTTGGGGTAAGAGAGAATCCATTTTACCTATTTGAACCCATTGTTTCCCAAATGGTTTTATCACAAAACCCTTTCTTCAAGTAAAAGCCATTACCATGCCAAGCTCTATATTGGACTAAAGCAATGCATTCTTAATGGTGAGATGTTAGGTATCTTCAAATAGACAGAGATCATCTCCATTTGGGCTCCCCCCACCACCAACACACATTATTTGACCCAGGCAGAGCCAGTGCACAGATCCAGAATCCCAGACAGGTCAGGTCAGGGATGAGAGAGTCAAATTTGGTTCAAGGCAGCATGCAACATAAGGGAGGTGCCAACTGTTCAGACCGAGGGTTAAACTTGAAGTCCAAGGACAGCAGCTGGATATGGGAGACTGGTACAGGACAGAAGGGCAAGACCATGGGATAAATTTTGATAGTTTGCTTGCAGTCTGAAGTGAGTGTTATTGTGCCAGTCCCATGGACAGAATCCCGGGCCTTGCAGTGCCTTCAAAACACCTCACAGTCTTGGAAACTGGTGCCTCCCAAGGCGAACCATAAAGCCATATTGATCACATATTTGGTTAGATGCCCACAGTCACTAAGACTAGTAATAAGGAACTGAGTTATGGCTGCTCTAACATGGTTGTTTATAAATAAGGGAAAACTGTACAAATTCCAATCATACATAAAATGAAGCTCCCTGATAACAGAGGGAGCTGACTTGGTCACATGAGCTAGAGCCTCGTTGTTAATTAGCTTAAGAAAAAATCCTCCTGGATGAAATGACCTTGTATGGACCCATTCTCCCTACCAGTTTGCAAGGGTGGACGCATTATCTAACTGGCCAGCAAAGATCAAATTGTACCCGAGACAGCATTTGGGTAGGACAGACCTGTCAGGATGAGAAAATGAGTCATCATGTGCCTGCACAGTAATCACCATCACAGAGAAAGTGGATGAACGAGTTCCACAAATTTTCTGATAATAGGGACTAACACTTATTGAATGCTCACCCTGTGACAAGCGCTGGGCTAAGCACTTTACCCGGATTATCTCATTTAATCCTCACAGCAGCACCATGAAGCTGGGAGAGGTTAAGCAGCTTGCCCCAGGTCAGAATACTTTAAGGGCTAGAACCTGCCTTTAGCTCTGCAGTCACTCCGCAGAGCCCACCTTCACACATTGGGTTCTTTCTGTCTTCCCAGCAGGCCCACCGGCGTTCTCCTGGCCCCCCGGCATTCACCAGGCCCTGCCTTCATCCCCATGCAGCATCCCCTCCCCACCACACACTAGTGCATCTCTTTTTCCTGACACTCATGCTCCTAAACCAGCACTTCCCAGTCGGTCCACACCCGACAGTCTACAGGTAGGCTGAGATTTGGCTCCCCATCCTGGGTGGGACAGTAGGATCAGCCCCATTGGGCTGATAGTCCTGGGTGCCAACTATTAATCTATTGCCTCCGGATTCCACAGCCACCGTCTGTACTCTGCTCTGTGATGTCGGTCCTGGGGAGCTGCAAATATATTTCTCCTTTTACAGGTGACTCCCTGGAGGACTCTAACTACAAGGAGCAGAAGGAGACTGGAAGGCCAGGGGAGGAAGAGGATCTGCTCCTGCCTATTCACTGGTCATGCAGTCATTGGCCCCTCAATTCTGCAGCAGCAGTGGCTCTAGTTTCCAGCTTCTGTCCACCATCCCAGAGTGTATCTTACCGCCCTCCTCAAAAGGACCAGCAGTGACCAGGCACTGGCCCTCCCGGAAGCAAACCCCCAGCATGCTGGGCTCCCTTCTCCAAGTTCCTTGGCCACCAGCAGCTACTGACCAGCAACTCCTCCTCAGAGAACCGTTCCCAGCTGTCTGGGAGCCTCTCCCAAGCTGCAGGTCAGGTAGTCCCCAGCTTCTCTCCTCTGTTCCCCACCCTAGAGGGGTCCAGTGGCAGTACTTCATCTGGGTTACCTTCTCAGTTCTAGTGCCCGTTTAACCAGTTCTCTGTAATCCACTCTCTCTGCTACAATAACTAGAGCAGTTTCTGATTTTCTGAACTGGGCTCTGATTGACACACCTGGTTGTCCCAGGGTGCCCTACAAAGATCATTGTCTATGTGTATCATAAGAGCATAAAGGCTATGGAAGCACCGTCCCCCAACCCCCAATGCGAGCTCAGAAAAAGTGGCCAATAGACAATATGGCCAGAGTGTATTCACTAACATACACATGCAGGAAAATAATTCCAAAATCAGAGTTAAAAGGGAGTGCTTGGGGGTGCCTGGGTGGCTTAGTCGGTTAAGCGTCCGACTTTCGCTTGGGTCATGATCTCGCGGTTCGTGGGTTCGAGCCCCGCGTCGGACTCTGTGCTGACTGCCAACTCAGAGCCTGGAGCCTGTTTCAGTCTGTGACTCCCTCTCTCTCTGACCCTCCCCTGCTCACGCTGTCTCTCTCTCTAAGAAATAAAATAAAACATTTAAAAATAAATAAATAAAAGGGAGTGCTTGGAAGCATTTAAACTGTTCTAGATACACTTCTGAGTCCTCCTGGGTTGGGCCACATGGACATACTGTGACTGTCATTAACTCTGAGTCCATAGGCATTCCTGAATGGCAGGGTGTGTCTTCTTCCTGCTCCATAGTTTAGCTATTGTGACACAGGAAAACTTAAGTTTAGACTTATTTAAATACTAAAAGCAGAAAGTCTAGGATTGCAGCCCCGTATTCCACTAATCTTTCTGTATTAATCAATCACCAAGTATGTATCAAGCATGAGTAGATGCCCACCCCGAGAAGGTATGCACTCGCAAATGAGAGCAGAAGATAATCTCTAGATATGCATTTATTTCCCCTCACAGCCCTACTGGGCTTTCAGCGACTGCTCAATAGGCACTTTTCATAATTTCCCATTGTTGTTGGGCTATTTTTATCCTTCCCGTATGAATCGAAATGTGATGTACTGTCCCACTGTTAAAATCCTTATTCTGGCAGAACCATTATTATTTATTTGATATCCTCAAAAAAAATTTATGGCTTGTTCTTTCACCTCAAAATAAAATTTAAATGATCTCATCACTAAATGCCTTACGCTGAATAGACAGAAGTAAATGACATCAGTGCAGGGAGAATTTACAAAGCCAGCAACTTGGAAAGCCAGGTCTGCTGCACTCCCATGGCCTGGACTCCTTTTAGAAGGGATGTGCTGACATACTCTACATACCAGGTTGGGGCCAGGACTGGTCAGTTCTATGCAGGAAACCTGGAGACCTGCACCCCAGATGGCCTGATCAGAAATTGATTGTCTAGGACAAAATGGGTCCTAAGTAGTAGCAACCTAATAATAAATAACATCAACAACAACAATAATATGAGTAATTCTTCGGTACAACTCAAAGCTCTCTACCCACTGTTATGGGCTGAATTGTGGGAATTGTGTCACCTTAAAGTTCCCATGTCAAAGCCCTAACACCCAGTACCTCATAATGTAACTGTATTTGGAGATTGGGTCTTTAAAAAGTAATTAAATTAAAATGGAGTCATTCAGGTGGGCCCTAATCCAATCTGACTGATGTCTTTATAAGAAGAGGAGATTAGGACACAGAGACAAAGAGACACCAGACTCGTGTGCACACAGAGAGATGACCATATGAACACACACAACAACAGAAAGGCCATCTGCAAGCCAAGGACAGAAGCCTTGGGAAAAACCAACCTATTTCTTGATCTCTGTCTTCCTGTCTTGATCTCTGTCATCTTGTCTCCAGAACTGTGAGAAAATAACTTTCTCTTCTTTAAGCCGCTCAGTCTGTGGTGCTTTGTTATGGCAGCCCTAGGAGATTAATACACCCATGAACTTTCAAAAAAAACCTCCCCTAACAGGAAGGAATTCCCTAACGTAAACACTCAGCTACACTCTTTCTTTTATCTATTTTTCAGCTGGAACAAGCGGTGCAGAAAAAGACTGGTGGACTTGGCCTGCATCTCTCAGTCCACTCGCAGGCAGATGGGATTTAGCCCCATGCTCTTGTCTGTCTGCCGACCACAGCTCTGTTCTCTGTTCTGAGTGATTTGATGGAAAAACCAGTATGAAGCAGATATTTGCAGAGAAAAATCAACTCTAGATTGTCCAATATTAATGTGGAATATAGCCTACACAGAAAATTAAAATACACATAGATTTCAAAACCCAATATTAGCCATTACTGTCAACCTGCTCAAACACTTCAGACTTCACCAACCCCTACTGTTTTCCTTTGAGGAAAAACCTTAGCAGTGTTATGAATTCATCTATTATCTTTAACTATTCATAAAATATCTTGGGGTTGGAAAAGCCTAAACTTTTCTTTGATAGAAACGTTCTAAAGTTTATGTCTATTCTTATGGGAGAAATAGAACTTCTATATCCTTGACTTATTTTTAAATTGCAAATGTTAAATTAACATTTTGTGAGATGGATCTGACATGCAAAAGTGGTTGGTGTCGTCTTTCATAATCCTCTGTTTTAAAGAGAAGAAGATGTATTTTCTTAAGTAAGCCAACTAGAACCCACTAAAACATTATCTTAAAATCATAGTGCTCGAAGGGATCTTACACATCACATTGTCTAGTCAAATAGTTTGCTCTTACCTTTTTTTTTTTTAAGCAGCAGACGTCTCTTCTCAAAAACAACCTTTTTTCAGAAGCATGATGTATAAAAGAGATAAAAGCTGAGCTTCTCTGGTTGAAGTGGGCAGGCCAGATCATGAGCCTCATCCACTCAGCCTCTTTTCTGCCTCTCGGTTTTCCCTGGACCCTAGGACCCTGAGGAAAACAGTACGAAAACCACAGATTATTCTAATCTTTTCATTTTACAGATTTGGAGACTGAGGCCCAGATCGACAACATCGTGTGACCAAAATTGAGCATTTGATAATGACATAGCCAGACCCAGAACCCAAGTCTTCTGATTCTTGGTCCATAAACTATGCTTACATCACACTGTATTGGTCATACTGGCTTTGTTTTCTGTTTGACACATTGAGTCCTGAGACCGCTTCAATGCCTTAGCCCACTGCAGTCTTCACTGCCAGGGACCTATTTGTGTGGCCAGACATATGTCAGCATCAGTTACATTAAGCAAATCTCTTAAATGCCCAGAACGAGTAGGCAGATTTTCAGGTGTCAGGTCCCGAACCACGAGGTTAAGGTTATTTGCCTGATGGAATATTCTTGTACTCTAACTCAGTGGTTCTTCAACTTTGGTGTGACTTTAAAACTACCTGTGGGGTTGGAGGGGGTGGGTGAAAATACAGATGCCAGAAATTCCAATTCAGTAGGTTAGTATATGACCCCAGAATCTGTATTTTAGCAACAATCCCAGGCAGGTCTGATGAAGTAGTCCTCAGACCATGCTTTGAGGCCTTAGCTGTTCTTTGTCTGTAAAGCTTTCTCTGGATAACTATTTCAGGAACCTTAAACTGTTAATTAAACAAATTTCCAATCTGATAAGAGCACTGTCCTCCCTCCTCAGATTCAGAGCATCGAACCCCAGGAGATATCTCGCTCAGGAAGCAGCATCCTGGTGAGTTCCACAGCAACTGGACAAGGTGGTCACACTGGGAGAAGGAACAGGAACAGATGTAAAGAACAAAACTCCGTTATCATGCAAATGGTTTCCATAGAAAAGTAAACAAGAAATAAAGACATTCAAAAAGGTATTGTGCATAATAACAACAACAGCAAAGTCTCTTAAGGGAGAGCTCATGTAAATGTGAAAGTAGCGCTAACCTGCAAGGGTCCCTTGGTCAGATCTTGTGGTCAGTCTAAGGAGCCCGGAAGCCAGGCAAGAGTGAAGAATCTAAGATAAAGATCACATCTTGCTCTGAGAAGTCCCCGTGTTGAGCTGTGCCAAAACCAGATGTTTTTACTGGTAATTATTATTATGATAATTCATTTAACTAGGAATAAAATAGAGCATGATTGTTTACTGCTGCCTGTTTCCCCAGACATGCAGAGAAACGAGAAGAAAAATCTCAGAGGTTTTACTCTTGGTTAAATGGAATAATTTTCTCAATTAACCAGGAATAAACATAGCAACAAAATAATTTGCCTTTACATTATACAATAGTTGTAAATAGACTTCTTACACCTCCTCGCATGGAAAAGTCAAGGTGGAGACAGGCTGCCAAGGAATTAAAAACATCTTGAGTTTTGGTTTCCATCTGAAAAGACACAGTCCTTAGAAACCTGCTCACGTTGTCAGCCTTGGCATGAGACTTCTAAATGCTATTCTTGGTTTCTCTCCTCCGTTCTGAACCCATTCCAAGGCCAAGAGATTGTGGGTTGAATTGTGGTAAGATGAAAGATGCTTCTGAGTACTTGGGTAGGATGGGGGGAAGCTTGCGCTGGGACACAGGGGAGAGCAGAGTGCATATCTGAGAGGAGGTAGACGGTGCAGCTGAATTTTTAGGAGAACTCTTAATATAAACTAGGAATTGATGGTTGTCAGTGAACGTTCCTATGATCATGGCAAATTGTACCCTCAGTAAGGGAGTCCCTTGACTATGGCTGTATTAGGCTGATGCCCAGGGAGGGGACACAGCAGCATGTGACACCTGAGACACATCTCAGAGGAAAAACTATTTGTATCTGTCATATTTACATGAAATTGGCCAGATATTATACAACATAAACCACACTGTAAAGCATAAGCTACAGCCGTGTTTCTTCAATGTCAGGGAAGAAACTGATGTTTTCCTCTTAAAGATGGTATTAAAAAGAAAACCTGAGGGGCACCTGGGTGGCTTAGTCGGTTGAGCGTCCGACTTTTGCTTAGGTCATGATCTCGCGGTTCGTGGGTTCAAGCCCCGCGTCGGGCTCTGTGCTGACTGCCAGCTCAGAGCCTGGAGCCTGTTTCAGTCTGTGACTCCCTCTCTCTCTGACCCTCCCCTGCTCATGCTGTCTCTCTCTCTCTCTCTTAGAAATAAATAAAACATTAAAAAAAAATTAAATTAAAAAAAAAATAAGAAAACCTGAATGCCTTTATCCAAATAAAATCTTTTGATCATTATAAAAATCCTTTTTCCCACACTGTAGTTGTATCTCTTTGACTCCCTCCCTTATTCTCTGCTACCACTGTCTCTTCCTTGATCTCACACAGAATTTCTAGAAGAGGCTGAACAGTAGGTATTATCATCTCTAGGTTGTGAAATGTGATCATGTCCCCACATGCCAAGACTTTTGTGTTCAGGACCAAGGACAGTGGCCCACGGGCTGACACTGCCAGGGTCTCAGCCCTTGGGCCTCTCCACACCCCCTATGTGGTAGTCACATCCACTCCTGGACAAAGGAATGTAGGCCATATGGTTCAGATTAGAAACCAAAATAGGACTGAATTATCATATAATTACCATATAGGACATGGTACTTTCTCCACCCAAATCCTCTTTTTACCAACCAAACGCATCCAGCTTTCGGAATGGGGCCTGGAGAATTCAAATTGTTCATTCACTATTACCTTGGTACGTCTCCCCTGCTGACTTAGTTCTGAAGATGACAGTTGCAGATCTGGGGGAGGGGGTGGCTGGGAACTTTTGTTTGAGCCTCATAGCCACAATGGCTGCTAAGTGCTCCCCTTGGTCCTCATCTCAGTGCTGGGCCAGCCCCACTCTGCCTTAGTGTGTCTCTGAAATCATTGTGGTCTTTGGGAGAAGCTCAGGCTGAAGCATATGGACCCAACAAACAACCCCATTGTGCAAACCTGGGCCCAGCAGTGTCCGGGACTTAGAGATTAAACTCTCAAGAAGCCATAAATGGTAGGAAACTTGCTTCTTTTTGCACCTTCTGGAATAAGGTCAGAGCACATGCATCTCTTGGAATAATGTGCTTTTGCAAGATAGAACAGAAGGTACAGAGGATATAAATACCCTACAATTCTGTTAAATACCTTTATTTATAGAGATGAAAGTTAGGAAGCAGGATTAATTGCAGCAATATGAAGAAAGTAGAAACTAATTAAAAACGAACATTTTAGCATGCTATCAAAGGGCTGGGGCTCCCTTTGAAGGTGCCCTTCATAAACAGAAAGAGGTTACAGCATAGAGGGATTATTCTTTTTCTAATTTAGTTACAGTTTCTCTCTCTCTCTCTCTCTCTCACACACACACACACACACACATACTCACACACACACACAATATATACCTCAGTATACTTAGAATACTGAGGTCAGTGGAGAAAGATAAACAAATGGCAGATCTTAGCTACCCTAAGCTTACTACCTCCATTTTCTCCATTTCAAGGGTAAAAAGAAAGATGAGATAGTTCTACTGAGTCTAAAACCTACATCAAACCTAACTAGGCCTCCAGGTGCCACGGGTCATGTTCCAGGTCTTGCCAGGGTCAAACAGATAGTCACTGCCCAGTAGTGATGGGGGAGAATGGCCCATTTGGAGATGCTCAGAGAAGGGAGAGACAGTCATGACAGCCCCTGAGAGCTACTCCAGCTAGCT
This sequence comes from Proteles cristata cristata, assembly GCA_017311185.1. Taxonomy (NCBI): domain Eukaryota; kingdom Metazoa; phylum Chordata; class Mammalia; order Carnivora; family Hyaenidae; genus Proteles; species Proteles cristata. Next base: position 773,621 of record JAESUZ010003696.1, on the reverse strand, counting down.
GGGCACAGCCTTCCACGCGGACCTGTCTAGGGTCAGCTTTTGCTCCCTAGAAAGCCTCTTTCCCAGTGAAGAATAGAGCATTTCTTATGCATCTCTACACTCAGGTTATAGCAATAAATAAGAAGGGAGAAAAGCAAGAAAGGGTCCAGACAAGGACAATTGCATGCCAGGATCTTTTTATTTATTATTTTAATAAAGAAAACATTAATTTGAATAACAAAGCTAAAACATTTTTACAAAGCCTATATCATGACTATTTTAATGATTAATAATGAAAATTGACACATTATTTTGTGCCACTGCAAAATTCTCCTCAGTGACACCTAATTGCTCTTAAACTTACTTCTCTGTGTTCCCTGGCAACTTTATTCGCTACCCCCTGGAGTCTGTTCTATTGGATAAATAATTTGGTCTCTGCTTGAAAAACACTGGCTTTCATTTTTCTCCCCAACAAAAAACATCCCTTACATTTTTCTCATCCCCTTCCCCAAAATCTTTCACAAGTCCCAAATCTCTCTCTCCCACATTGGTTCTCCTCCCTGAAAAGATTACCCTCTAGCTAAACAAGACACTACACAGTCTGCTTGGGGGAGCTGTCAGTTCTTTGCTTTTTCTGAGACTTATTAGCGTGGGCAAGACCTTAGGAAAAAGGAGAAGGGAGTGAGGCCAAGAAAGAATATGCTCTGAGCTGCGGTGGGTCTAGAGAGGGAACCTGGCACTTGGTTTGTTTAAACCCTTGCTACTTCCACCGCTCAGAGTGTCTGTCTAAACAGAGTTGGATTTTTAGCAATACAATGCTTGCATCTAGGGTATCTTTCTGCTTGATAAGCAGTCTTGCTATTGATTTCCCCAGGTACTCGGTGCATAATGTTAGTTAGATTTCAATTTTGTCATGAAAAACCGTGGTCTTCTGGAAATGCTTATGTAGGTATCCTTGCCTAATGGATCTCAGTTACTCCCACAGAAGAGGCCATTTTTCTCCCCTAGGACTTGCTCTCAGTAATTCCTCTCAAGCCCTTTCCTTAGGAGTCCATCTCCTCGGGACAGGCTGAACCAAAGCCCAACCATACTTACCTTTCCCTTCCAAAGGAAGATGGCCCCCTTGGGTTACTGAGGCACCACTAGCGGGGTTATTTTACAGAGGGAATCCCTCAGTTTCAGGTCAGTCATTTTTCTCTCAGAGATGCAAAGCTATTTTCAGCAGTCCAAGAAGTGTTGTAAATACACACACACACACACACACACACACACACACACACACACACACACACACACGTGTTTAAAAAAGCAGGTCATAACAGGGCCTCCAACACTTCCTAACATAACCCAATGATGCTACTGTGGGGAGGATAACAGAGGAATAAAAGTGATCTTCTCCTCGGACAAAGTCCAGTTCTGACCACTTACAGAATCCTTTTCCCTAAAGCCCTAGAATTCCTGCATGTGCCTCACCTTTGTTCTCTGTCCTTCGAGGCCTTCTGTCCACCACAGGCAAGCTTCTTTCACGTGGAAGACAGATAAATTGCCATCTTGGGAGAAATGATTTTCAGCTGTGCCAGCTAAGCCCACAGAGGCTTTTGGGTGAAAGGTCCTTCCAATCCCAGAGGGAATTAAATAAGGACCTGTGGAAAAATTAAAATCCTGGATGGCAGCTGTGGGGGTTGAAATGAACCAGCCTTTTACCCAGTGCCTCTCTGACGGTGAGGGTTAATTTATCACACGGAATCCAATCACATCTTATAAAACCAGTGCAGGTTTCATTTAGTTTGATGAGGCATATTGCAAGATTTCAGAAAATCAATTTTAGTGAGAGCCATATTAAGCCCCAGGGAATATAACACTACATGTACCTCACATAAGTTTTTGTTATTACTCAGAGGATCACTGGGGAAATTATATACTTAGCCCAATGAAGGGTAATGGCTACCTTCATTGTCTTGGGCAGCTCCCACCCTGCTTACCTCTGTAAAATAACAAATAAAAATGGTGGGTCTCCAAATTGGCACTTACCTAAGCTCTGCAGAGCCAGAGGCATGATCAGAGTGAGCAAAAGTGACTTGAGTTTCCAAAGACGTTATCCCATTTGCACTGTGTGATATTACTAGCCTCTGCTAAAAACTAACAGTCATTATGGATCCTGCCTACTTCGACCAAAGCCACATTCTGATGGAGACTTCCAATTTAAGTTCTCAGCGTAGTATTTGCAAAGGAAGCCACAATGGGCTCAAAATTACTTTCAACCGATCTGCCAAGTTAATATTTCCAGAGAGGTATATTTCTTAGTAAGAAACATTTCCACTGTGGCTAAGGAACATTCCTATCTATACTCATCTGGTCTCTTGGAGATTTCTGTATGCAAAGCAATAAACCAAGCTAGCTTTTTATGGGGCCCCCAACTTGAAGCTAGTGTCAGGGAGTGAATACCACAGCCAACTTTTGCAATAGCTTTTTCTCCAAAGCCCATTTAAATTGACAGCAGAGGGTATGGAGAGTGTGTGTGTTGAAGGGGGTGGTTTGTGGTGCCTCAATCTGCCTGGGTTTCACAAATACCAGAACTGCTCTTATTTATCCTGGGTCTAGGGCTGTGCTGTCCAATATGGTAGCAATTATCTCCATGTGGCTATTTAGATTTAGATTACCTAAAATTAGGTAAAGTTGAAAATTCAGTTCTCAGAGGTACTAGCCATGTTTCAAATGCTTAATAACCACACGTGATTAGTGGCTAGTATACTAGACAGAGGAGATACAGAATATCCCCACTGTCACAGAACGTTCTGTTGGACTTGCTGAGTAGCCATTCAAGCACTCAGTTCTAGGAACTTAATAGCCAGTTCATAGGCCTGAGAGCTCACTTCAGGCTCCAGTCATTGCCCTTCTTCCACAACTGTCCTCGCTTTTTTTTTTTTTTTAACTTTTTTTTAATGTTTTTATTTATTTCTAGGAGAGAGAGAAAGAGAGAGACAGCGTGAGCAGGGGAGGGTCAGAGAGAGAGGGAGTCACAGACTGAAACAGGCTCCAGGCTCTGAGCTGGCAGTCAGCACAGAGCCCGACGCGGGGCTCGAACCCACGAACCGCGAGATCATGACCTAGGTGAAAGTCGGACGCTTAACAGACTAAGCCACCCAGGCTCCCCCTGTCCTCACTTTCCAGATCCTCTTTCACCAGCATAAACTGGAGCCAATCGTGACTCCTTTATGGACTTTAGATGAGAGAAACTCTCTTCCATCAGACCAGGAAAGCCTCAGGAAAAACTTAGAACCGGTTTTGGAAATGAAGAACTGAGGATGAAAAATGGAAGCCATAGGGGAGAGCTGCTACTAGGAATTCGCAGGAAAAAATCAGGAGAGAAAAAAAAGAAAGGATTTTCATTAGCTGAGTGGATGCTCTGAACCAAAAAAAAAAAAACCAAAAAAACCCACAAAATCCCCACTATTTTGAGAGGAATCGTGTATTGTGTTCCCTCACACCACATACTGGAGTCCTAACCCCCAGTACTTCAGAATGTTACTGTTTTGGGAGATAGGATCTTCACAGAGGTAAATTAAAATAAGGCCACTTGGATGACCCCCTAATCGGGGGTGACTGGTATCCTGATAAGAAGAGATTATGACACTGACATGCACAGAGGGAGGATCTCATGAGGACACGGAGAAAAGGCAGCCATCTGCAAGCTGAGGAGAGAGGCCTCAGAAGAAACTGACCCCGCCGACACCTTGATCTCAGACTTTTGGCCTCCAGAACTGTGAGAAAATACATTTCCGCTGTTCAGACCACTCAGTCTGCGGTACTTTGCTGTGGTAGCCCCAGCGAACTATATCTACCACGCAGATTTTTCATTGAGCGAACTAGAGGCCTGCACAACGCAGACCATCAGGATGGAGACTTCTGGATGATGCATTGCCTATCATCATGATTTTTACCTCTGGCATAACTAAGCAGCTGTTTGCACAAAGGATTATTATTCTGTGCCTTTGCCTGTAGGGAAATTCAGGCTCTGACGCCGCTCACAGAGCCAGTGGGGCAACTGGAACATCAGGAGGTGACAGACAAATTACCCTTGAGAAAGGGCAGAACATTTCAGAAGAGTGTTTAAAAAATCATTTTGCCTCTACTGATATTATGCTGTGACATCCATTACCAATTTTTATATGTCAACTCTAAATTAGATCGTGTGTTTGTTTACACACATTGAGTAGAGTAATTCACAGACACAATATATGGATTTAGCAGCTGTTCCTATAGTTGCTCTTCTTCAAGGTGTTTAACAGAAAATAATTAATGCTACATGCAACCTACCATATGTTTAGTGTAACATGCAACAACCCACAGGGAACGTGAGGCAAACTTTAAAACCAAGTGAAGTTCTGATGCTAGTACTTTCTGTTTGATACGATTCCTGGGGGAATTGCTCCGTAGTCAAGTATTGAATAGAGATTTGAATATCTAATTAAAAAGAGGAGCTTAATATTATCCAATTAGTTATCTGTATATCCTAGCTTTTATCTGTAATAGAAATTTTAACCTTAATCTTTTTTCTATTTTTTTCTGGCAGCATTGTACTATTGCATTTTTAAATAACTTGCTGGCACATTGATCAAAAGCAGTATCATAAAAGCAACAGTTTGAAACAAAACAAAAGGATTTTGTATGGCATTTAGAATTACAAAATGCTTTCATAGCCAAATCTCTCACTTGACACCCATCATACATTTTAAGGTTAGATTCGTCCTCCCATTTTCCAGATTAGGGAAAGTAGACTCCCTAAACGTTCACAGCGGATTCAATAGGGATCCAAGCCAAAATTTACACTTAAAATCACAGAGGTGTTCTGGAGCTGGATCTTTAATGAAATGATGAAATAAGGTCCTTCACGCTGTCAGCCCCCTTCTGAAAAACGCTTTCAGCTTTGCACTTTTATTTAGTGGGCCAGTCATCCTGCCTGGGCCACAGCTGATCGCACCCAGGACCGGTGCCCCAACCAATGCAGGCTGGTCATGAGGCTGGCCAACCACCACTGAGGTGGTTTTGCACAGACCTAGTCCCATAGAGATGCTCTGTATTGCATGGTGACAAAGTGACCCGATAATACATCTCTCTTGGCAAATATGAATGCCAGGTGCGTGGGCTCAGGCTAGATCCCAAGTGACTCCAGCTCTCCACTTTCTAGTTCTCACTCAGCTGAGACCCCAAATGTATGTGGCTGAAAAGGAAAAGATGTCCTATTCTACCCTTTCCATCTGTGTCCTAGAAATAAGCCCCATTCACCCAAGGTGGTCCGGTTAGGTGGCTTCTTGACAATCTTAAATAACCCACTTCATAGATAAAATTCTGGTCGCTTAGAGGTAAGTCCCAAGGGCTGATAGAAATGTGAGACGCAAAGGTAACATCATCAGCTCACCAGAAGGACACTAGCCCCAGATACCAATTATCAAGTTACTCTTTTCCATGTTTTAGTTTCTGCTTCCTGCATCACTGGGCTAAGAAAAAAGGTACTGAATATTCTCCCCAAAAGACTCCCATGGAAAGTAGCTGAAAACTGTCAGAACAGATAAAGCAGAGATTATTGCTTTCTTGAAGGTCTGTTGCCTGATTTCCCTCAGGGCCCCTGCTGTGGACAGTGGGGATCTGCCTGGAAGTCAGGCGTGTGTTAATTTGCATGATTGTGTTAACTAACCATCAGCCACTCCATCCCGGCCCCAGTATAACCTAAATTAATTCAACAAGAGCAGGTGGTTTAATTTGTACATTATTCATATTTGCTAATAAACAAGTAATTTGGGTTTTAGCTAGAATTTTCTCTTGGGGACAGAGCCAAAGATCTCTGCTGAGGAGCTGGCCTAGGGTAATTCATACTGTGTGTTCCTTGTATCCCAGACACCAACTCTGACTCACCTTTCAAGCTTTTCATACTGAGAAAATCTGGTTGGAAGTCATCTCCAGATTCTCTACACCCTTATGCCTCAGGATAAATCCTGACTGTCGAGGTAAACAGCCCTGTCTAATCCTGTTACAGTTCAGGTTCACCTTTGCTACCAGTGGGGCCTGGTTGTGCTGTGTTTTCCCTGTCTGCACTCGGTTTTCCCTGGGCTGAGACCCAGAGTCCCGGGATCCCAGTTCTCTGATGGGGTTTCTGCCTCTAATTCTTCTTGGATTCTCTCTGACTACCCTTCCAGTTATTGCCATTTTTCTTCCCCACATATGGCCTGTCTTCTCTGGCACTGCTACCCTCCTTTCCCCAAGACCAACAACCCATCAAGAACAGTGCAGGAGCTCCTAGATAACCAGTATCAGGTGCATGGAGTCCACACCCCTGCATTTTGCTTACCTATTGAGTATGTCAACAATAATACTAGTAATAATATCTAGCATTTATTGTGCTATTTTTATGTGTCAGGAATTTTGCAGAAGTTAATGTTCACATAATTGGATGGTTGAGGAAACAGGCTGAGACATTAAGCATCTTCCCCAAAAGTCACACAGCAAGTAGCAAAGGGCTGGAATATAGCTCAGGTCCAACTGGAGTCAAGGTGTATATTAATGACCATGTTCATGTTACTCCACTTCCCATACGTTATGGATATTTGTTCAATACCACTTCTTGACCTCACTGCAGGGCAGGGAGAACTGGCACAGTTGGCTGGGTTAGTTTGGGTGTTAGGGAACAGAGTTGGGCACTGGGAAACTCCCAAAGATAGCTATAAATGTGTGGAACCCAAGGGTGAATATGAAATCTAGTCAGAGAGAGAGGCTTGAGTGCCAAAGCCAGAGAAGCATGTTGACTGACCAAAATATTTTAGAGACATTCCCCACCCTTGTGTGAAAAGAGTACAAAGATCCAGAGAAGGGGCGCATGGGTGGCTCAGTTGTTTAAGCGTCCAACTTCAGCTGAGGTCATGATCTTATGGTTTGTGAGTTCAAGCCCCACATTGGACTCCATGTGGTCGGCACAGAGACTGCTTGGGATTCTCCCTCTTTCCTTGCTCTCTGCCCCTCCCCCTCTTGCACTTTCTTTCTCTCAAGATGAATGCATGAATAAACTGAAAAAGACAAACAGCAAAATCTGTGGTGATATTCTTAATGATGGAACCCAGAGCGTGTCCCCATTGACTTGGAGGATCTGGTCACCTGATGCCAACCAGAAAGACAATAGCAACTTACCCCCAAGTTATTGTCACTTCTGCCTCAAATGAACTGTCGTCAAAGGTGACTGCTAAAGCATTTAAGAGGATAATTTCTGGGATATTATTTAGTTTTCAGGAAAGGTTGCATGATCTGCTTTATGCTGGTTGCTAATAAATGTAGTGAGAGTATGGGATGCTATGATCCTCACCCACCTCAAACCACCTACTATCTACCAAAAGGAGCCTAAGAGTTGTGCATGACCAAATTGGTCTGGGTCACATCTTGACACATCTCCTTGCATCACCTTAGGTTTGGTCCCTGAGCTATAACACCTTATGTAGGCATGCTCATAAGAGAGCAGCTTCATCCAGGGAAGCTCCATGAACTGCCCTTTTTTCTCAGCACCTCTTCTCTGAAAGGACAGGAAGCCTCCATTTTGCAATACCTCCAGTCCCGCTCTGCACCACAGGGCCTGCAGTGGTCTCTGTACCCTGAGCAAAAGTCAATGATAAGGACAAGAAGTAAAAGAACTAGTATGAACTGAATGTTTTGTCCCTCCACCCCCAAAATTCGTATGTTGAAACCTTAACCCCCAATGTGATGATATTCAAAGATGGGCCTTTGGGATGGAACTAAGTCATGAGGTAGGGTGCTGGTTTGATGGGATTACTGCCATTATAAGAAGAGACACAATGTCCCCTCTCCCTTTCTGCCCTGTGAGGACACAGACAGAAGGCAGTCATTTGCAAGGCAGAAAAAAAGTCCTCAGGAGAAACTGAGTTAGCCAGCACCTGGATCTTGGACATCCCAGCCTTCAGAACCACGAGAAAAGAAATGTCTTCTGTTTAAGCCATCTAGTCTATGTTATTTTGTTATGGCAGCCTAAGCAGACTGAGATCTACAGATTGGAACCCAGAAGAAAAAACCCAGTAGTCAGCCTTAATCACACTGTCCAGCCTATTTGTGAGAAGGCAAAGTTCTTCTTGTCCTGTTCTTTCATGACAGACTTCAGGTAATTGCTGCCATATCTCCAGGTAGAAGGAATAGCTGCCTTTCCTGGGTGACATGAAGGATTCTCAGTGTACGACCTGTCACATGTGTCTGTACCACAAAGCCAGAGCTACCTGCCCCTTCCCTGGCTGGGAATCCTCCCTGCCAAACTTGCTAATAAAGGTTTGGAGAAAAGAAGGTCCTGAACTACTGACCTGCTTAGTTGTCACAAGGACTCTCACTGTGCTTCTCTTGGGCTATACGGACTTTTCTTTGGGGTAATTCAAGCGAGGTAGGAGCTTATTGGTTGGCACCTTGATAAGATCATCAGGGTCTTCAGATCTTAGGGTTCAGGAGCTCAATTTTGTGAGTTCATTGAAGTTCTGGATGATTGGTTCAGGCTACTCAAACTCATGAAACTGGCTGAAAGTTGCTGAGTAGTTTTTTTCTAAAGTGGAAAGTATTTTTGTGGAAAAATGAAATTACTAACTCAAGGCAAGGTCACAGAGCAGGGCATGGGAAGATTTTTAATGGTTGGCATCATCAAGCTCTAAGGAGCATCTGCACTAATGAGAGGAACCCACCAAATGGGCCAGGAAACCCCTGGAGCCCATCAAGACTCTCTGGACAGAGCCAGACAAATTGTAACTCTTCATCTCATTCTTTATCTTCATTGTTTTCAGTATCCCAAGCAAAGCAACTACTTATTTCTATCACTAATGTGGTACCATTTCCATGCTTACTATTTGCCTAAAATCAATGGCATTCCGACTTCGTCTTCTCGATGCATCTGAAGAGACTCTCTAAGTTTATCTGCAGCACATGTCAAGTCATCTCTTAAGCAGATGGTTAATCTCATTCATGGGATGGTAGGCCTTTGGGGTTTCAATTTCAGATGGTGGCATTTCCTAACCCTGTTCCCATTCTACGCACTTTAGGTCACGGTATTAAGACAATGCAAAGTTTAATGAATAAGGGATTGACAGGAAAGAAGACAACAATTGGAGAGACTCCCATTGGGCTTACGGTGGATTCAACCCAATTTCCTCTCACTCCAGGTTGGAACTGGGGCTCAGACTCTCTCAGTCCATGTGGGGTCTTATTGCTGATGTGTCCTGCAGAGCTACAACTGAGGTGGCCATTTGCCCCTTGACAGAAGAACATGAAGCAGACACACACAGATGAAGCAAGAAATCCTGCACATTCCTTATAAACCAAAGGCCACCTCGATAGGTGCAACCACATGAACAGCCCCGAGATGAGGGGATGGCAGCGAAGCTTCTTTTGCAAGCACCCGTTTCCAGTTTCAGGCCCATGTGAGGTGCAGGGATGCCACCAGCTCTTGGAAACTATGAAATTACCTCTCTCTCTCTCTCTCTCTCTTTCTCTCCCCTCCCCCCACTTAGTTTCCCTCTTTTCTTGAACTAGGTTTGCTGGATCTCTTTTTCCTGCAAAGGGCCTTGATCAGGACAATTCTTCTAGGTCTCTCCTATGAGTAGATCAAGAAGACATCAAGTTGGTTAGTTGACACATTAAATAAGCAGTAAGACCCAGGTGGGCTGATTTACAGGAAAGTAAAGTCATCTAAGGATCAGGTAGGAATTGGGAGCCAGCAAGAACAGATCTCGAGTGAGGGAGTTTATGGGGAGACACCATGAGAGGCTCAGAAACAGAACTCAAGTTAAATTATACATAATTCATCACACACCTGGATACTGGTCAGGTCTACAAGAAAGGACCATCGTTAAGGGGACTGAAAGCACTGACTCTTTTACCCTCAAGGCCCAGTTGTTCCAGAAAAGGTAGGCATTCTGGAGCCTGAATGATCTAGAATGACGCCGTATGCTGAGCAGATGCTCAGCCCCCTGCTTCACTGTACCTGTGCAGATTGCTTAAAGAGACGTTTAAACTTTCATAACTTTGCCACTCCTGTATTGAATGAGAGCCAAAGTGATTTCTCTTTCACTGTAGCCATCCTTTCCTATAAGTGCCTGTTTTCTGAGAGTATAGGTGGACTGAGGAATTTTTGCCCCATCAGAACCCTCAGAAAAACTCAATATTTGTTATTTGCAGTCTTAATGCCTGCTCATGGTGATTTTAATGCTGCTTTTTAAAACTGCTGTGGTAATTTAATAATACAGCATTCTTTTTGGTATTGTTGAAACATTACATTATTCAATGTATCCAATTGCAATACATTTTTCTTTGCCCTTGTGGTGCATTATTACTGTGTGCTCTTCACAGAAGTATAATTTGGGGAGCAATTTTCTAGCAAGCCATTGAAGGTGTTGCATTACAAATGTGACATGACGTGCCACTCGGCTCATGGATCTGCATTACAAGGCAGAAAGTCTTTTTTCAGGGTAAACACTGTTTTAGTGCAGTGATCCCAGTGGGGCCCATATCTCTCCACGCTCACCTCTACCATCCCCTGCTTCACCTCAGGGGTCTCGCTAACAGATTCAGCCTCTGGCGCCCAAGATGCATCGCCACATTACAGGGCCCTGGCTGACTGCCAGGATCACCTTCTTCCCGAAGCAATTTTGTCCTTAAAAGTTGGATTTCTCCGTGGCTAGGTCAAGTTTGTCATTTCCTTCAACCAGATTTGGCTTTCTCTAATACGATACAGAACTCACACACTGGTGGGTGACAGGTCGCCTCTGACCTGCACTGTGGGTTTAAAATTTTTTTTTGGTTAAGCTTGAAATTGTAAAACCGTTTTTTAAATAGCTGTCCAAATTCACGCTCAGGAGGGTGAATATCGACTTCTAGATCATCTTGCCAATCAGGGTGGCACTAGCCCAGGTTGCTGTCTTCAGGAAGGCATGTTCTCCTCAGTTTACCATAGACCCCACTACTCTCTACTTGCAGACCCCAAGAGTATCCCTGGGGAACCATGCCTATCTTTGCAGCCTCTGAGATTGCAACCATGCCTTCAGTGCCATAATGAGCAGAATTCTAAGATACTCCTCACTCAAAACTTCCTGCTACCTTGTGTATACAGCCCTCTCCCGGATGGGACATATCCCTCTCTGATTTATGGCAAAGGAATTTTGCAGATGTAATCAGGATCCCTAATCAGTTGACTTTGAGGTAATCAAAGGGGAGATTATTCTAGGTGAGCTGACCTCATCAGGTGAGCCTTTATAATGGACAAAAAGCATCAGCAGCTGCCCTCCTGCTCGCCTTGAAGAATCAGGCTGCTGTGTTGTGAAAGGGCCACATGGCTAGTGCCTGAGGGCAGCCTGGAGGGGAGGGACCCCTGGCCTAGAGCCAGCAAGAAAACAGGGATCACAGTCCTCCAACCACATAGGTCTAAATTCTGCTCATGCCTGAATGAGTTTAGAAGAGGTGCCCAACCTCAAACGAGATTGCCGTTCCAGCTAAACCTTGACCTCGGCTGAGAAGACTGAGCGGGGAGTTCAATTAACGTGTCCTGGACTCTTGGTCTGCAAAAACTTTAAGATAATAAATTTGTATTGCTGCAAACCACCAACTTTGTGGCAATTCATTATGCAGCAATAGAAAACGAATACAATAGTGTATCGGTCGGATAGTTCGCTTTCCTATCTGTGCTTTTATCCCTCACTGAACCAAAATCATGGGAACCGCCTTCACCTAAAGGCAGGAAGCACAAAGCAGGGATTGCTCTGTTAGCTCAAAATAGAAGGTGGAGGAATTGTAATCTCAGATGTCTGGAAAAATGAAATCTCAGATGTCCTCTAGTTGCCAGAAACGATATGAACTTCTGACTTCTCAGAAAACTGCCATGTCTGGAGGTGGGTAAAGATGGGGAGGTTTAAGGAGGTTGGTTAAAGAAGGTCACCCTTTGGGGAACCTGGGTAGCTCAGTCGGCTAAGCATCCGGCTTTGCTCAGGTCATGATCTCTCAGTTCGTGAGTTTGAGCCCCGCATCAGGCTTTATGCTGACAGCATGGAGCCTGGAGCCAGCTTCAGATTCTGTGTCTTCCCCTCTTTCTGTTCCTCCCCCACTTGCACTCTGTCCCCCTCTCTCTCAAAAATAAAGATTAAAAAAAAAAAACCTTAAAAAGAAGGTCACCCTTTGCTTGAAGAATCACTATGCAAGCTCTCAACATGGAATGAAGTCCAAATGGTTGTTAATTTAACAACTAAGTACTTCCCAAGCATTGTCAGGAGTAGCTGAAAGCAAAGAAGTAGGGTGTGTGGTCACAGCTTTGAAGGCATTCCTAATCTTCTCTGTGAGAAAGCTCACTGCTCTCAATTTAAACATCCCAGGGCTGACTGGCAACGCAGGACAAGCAACACACATTTGACTTGCGTTTTCTTCTGGTTACTGTGTGAGAGACTGGGGCTCCTCAGCTCTCCCAACCCCCAAACTCCCTCAGTCACTGTGGTGCTTAAGAATCAGGCACCCACTCCTGATTTGCTGTTCTACCACTATGTTTTAAAATGCAGCATACAACTCAGTAAATTGTCATGAAGTGGGTTGTGGCCGGAGGTGTGAGGAGGGTAGATAGAGGAAAGGGTGTGTTGTGGGTTGTGCTAAAGAGAAAGAGGCAATAAGCCCATGACTCTCTGTAGATGTCTGTGGCTGGTGATGTAGGAATCCCCCCTGGAACACTGATGGCTAGAGAGGTTCTGACTGACCACTCACAGCCCACCAGCTCCTACTTTGTTTTACCTTCAGAATGCTCAACCTTCTGTTTAAGAAATAAAGAGATTTCATTTAGCTCCCTGGTTTCAGGCAGAGCCACGCCCTACGCAGCAGGGACAGCTGCCTCCTCTATTATTAAACATCTCTAAGGATAGAGACTAAGTCTCTCTTGGCCATCTCCTCTGTCTGCGCCACCCCAGTACACCAGCTGGCCCCCTGAGTTCCCCATTCTTATCACGGCTCCACTGTTTCCTGACCTACCAATCCAAACACTTGTAATCAATAACAAATCAAAGTTGTAATTATCTTTAACTCTGTCTCTAAATTCAAACAGTAACACAGTTGGGTCAGTTCTGTCCCTGAATGACTCTGGTGTCTGCCCTTCTGCTCCATGGCAATCAGGGATCAGAGCTACCCCAGGTGGTGGAGGCTTCCAATTCTTTCCAGCATCATTCACCCATTGTTCCTTTCTGTAGTAGGATACAGCCCCACCCTCTAGAGTTTCAGCTAGTCACATGGCTTTTTCAGCTTGGGTGTGTATTTCTTTTTTTCTTCTTCTTCTTTTTTTGGGGGAGGGGTGTATTTCTTTTATGTAGCTTGGTGTCAGTTTGTGCCTGTGGCATATGAGCAGAAGTGGAGTGTCCAATTAGAAGTTTGCTTCCACTTGAAGACAAACCATGTGCCCAGGATTTCCTCCTCCCTTGTCCCCCTTACTGGGCAGCAGGGATGGAGCCACATGTCTAGGACAGCCAAGCAGACTGGTCACAAGCCTGGGCTAGCAATTGATCCACTCACATTTGGATGATTAGGTGAAAGAGAAATTAACATCTACTTGTTTTTAACTGAGGCATAATTAACACCCCCAAAATGCACAGATCTTAGCGGTCCCTTTCATTGAGTTTTGAGAGTTGTATGTCCCCATGTAATTACCACACCAAACAAGATGCAAAATACTACCTCCTTATTATTTAAGACCTGTAGTTTGTGGTCTCGCTATAACAGCAGCTAACCTGTAGCCAAACTAACACACCTCGTAAATGGTCTCTCTGCCTCCAGCCTTCCAATATTTCTTCCAAAGATATCCTTAACAGCCAAGTAAGATATTTTGTATTCCTGCCCAAAAGCCCAAGGACTTATACTCATTGCTGCTCTCATTAAAATCCACTTATTCGGTTTTTAATAGGATGGTCTGTTCTTCTCTTAGCTGGGAATTGTCATTTCTCATGGTGAATGGGATGGTTTCTAACTTGATCTCATCCACAGTCAGATATTGATAAGAGTTCCAAGAAGTCTTTGGTCAATTATTCTATGTGGTCTTGAAGCTCCCTTGATACCACACATTTTAATTTTCTCTTGGGAAAAGATGGAAGGGGATGGAAATAACCGATCAAAAACTTTTACTATGGCTCTGAAGTCACACCAAAATGTGTACGCACCTATCTCTAGAGGCCAAATTTTGTTTTGTTGCAGTAAATGGTATTTGTAGTGTGTATAAATTTGATGTGAGCAATCACAGTCAGAAAATTGCTTACTGTTTAATGTTGCTACGAAAGAAGAGTGACCTGCCCGGGAAATCCTTAATTGAAGAAATGGGTTGTGATTGAATGCCACGTCCACTGATTATTTCTGCCCTAAAGATGATAAGAAGGGTCAGATACCTTGAACCCAATGTCCTATTGTGACCAGAACTTGTGTACCTCCCTCCCAAAAGGGAGGAAAGGGACTAAAATTTGCTGAGACTGGGTAAACAAATTTAACTCCTAAGTAGAGGGCTGAAACAAAGTAATGTTGAAATAATTTCATTGTGTTGTTTTGCATAGAGAATAATGGGAGAGGGAAGTCTGTTCTTTATAGGTCTCCTGCCATCCTGAAATTTTTAAACTACGTTTTATTACAAAAAGAACCAAACAGTAGGCCTGATACAGAGAAGGGACTCACCCCTGGTTTTAGCAAGCACCTAATCCGGCAGGGGTTACAGACCTAAGGAATGAATGTAGTAGGTCTCTCTGGTCCTGCTTTGCTCCTGGCTCAGGGCTTTATTCCACACCTGCCTCTGCTTGCCATGAAATAAATCCCAAGACTCCACTGTGACTAGAGTGGGTAACAGTTACATTGTCCCTGGATCAAATCGATCCCAGCCTCATCTCTGTGCCAGGCTGGCACTCATAGGTAGGCAGAAAGCTCACTTCTGGCCCAGAAGGAAAAAAGGACCGATCAGCCACAGCCGTCAATAGGGGGGTCAAACCTGGACCCACTGTGGGCTACTCCCGGGGCAGAACTGGGATGTCTAGATGGATGGTCCCAAGAAGCACATTTCAGCTTAATGTGAAAGAATTTCCCATCATCATTCTAAGAGCCTGAAAGGTTAATGAATGAATGAACCCCCTGTCACTGGACATGTCCCAGTAGATGCTACATGATTTTTTGCCAAGAGATGGACAGAAGGGATACTCACACTTGGGGAAAATGGATTATAATCTCTAAAACCTATTGTTGCTGAGAATGGCCTGCCTCCCAGGCCCAGAACCCCTCCACCTCTCAGTCTTGCAATCCCTTGACTCTTATCAAGAATTCCACCCCAGGTTCAGTCCTGGCCCAGGCTCGATGACGAACTTTGACCTCACCCCAGTGGGATTTTGGGAGCTTGAAGGCAGCACTCTGGGATGTGGAGTGAAGTAGCCGAGCTGCTGGGCCAGGCCTGACACTACAGCCTACATGTGACATCTGGGGTGTTCCTTTATTTCTGAAATCAAGTTACCCTTGTGAGCCCTGGTCCTAGATAGGGAATCCAGGCCTCACTTCTGCCAGAACTCCAGTGGGCCATGCAGGAAGCCTGTGCAAGGAGAGGGGAGAGGAAGTACATTCAACCTGTCCCTACACTCTAGGCCAGAGGCAGTCAAGTCAAGGGGCAAAACCACATCCACATGCCCACTTAAACACACACACACACACACACACACACACACACTCAAACACACAGAATCCATCTGCCAAGTTCAGGCCCTGGGTCACCACAATCTAGAGGTTTCATAAACCCACCAAGGCCATACTATTACCAAATTCGAAAGTCAGACAGTTGAGCTCTGCAGCCATAAGGCCGGTTCAGGGAGAGGCAGCCAAAGTAAGCTGAGTCCCAAGGGACCCAGGCTGTAGAACTGGTGTCATCTCAGGATCAACAACAGGAAGGCAGCCAGGGGTTGCCTAGAAATAGTTCTGAGGGTAACAGTGACCAGTGGCCTCTGGCTTGCAGTCAGCCCTCCCATACAGTCCCAGCAGGGACCTGCGTGTCCCCAGCCAACCAAGGTCCCACAGAGAGCCGACTTTTCCTCTAACCCTGTTGTAACCGACCATCTGGAACCCTGGGCAACAGAGCTAAATACAGGATGAGGGGTTTGGACCAGGATATTCCCGATAATGGAGTGATAAAGATGTAACATTTCATATTCAATAATGTTCATGTGCACAGGCAAAAAAAACTAGAGGCATAATGGCTGCATCAATGTAGTTATTTTTGGTGGCGGGATTATGGGTGATTTTTATTTTTTGTCTGCTTTTCTGCAGATCTCACATTCTCTGCAATGAATATGTATTACTGTTATAATCTGTAAAAGGTTAGTTTTAAAATTCATATGAAATTACAATTTTATGGTAGTCATTTTGCAATCAAATCTATTTTGCTTACATGTAGAATTCTTGTTTTCACTATTCTTCCTTTATGCTTTTCCCCATCTCTGTTTTTGCTGTCCTGTTTTCAGTGTTCCAACAGGCCAGCCATCCAGTCCGGGTACTGTATGTGTGAAGGTTTAAGTGCTATGTGTGCACAGGAACACAATTCCAACCCCGCAAAAGGTGCAGGTGCTCTTTCTTGGCCCCACACTCACTCTGTTCATCATGCTGTTCCCTCAGGGAGGACAGGCTTCCCCACCTAACTGCATTTTCTTCCGTTCTCCACCAAAAATTCTGTTTTCATAAGAAACTTCACACAACTCAGTTCATTCATTCATTCACAAAATAATTATTGAATGTCATTGACACACCAGGTGCTGTGTCCAGGACTGGAGAGAGACACCAACCAAAAACACCTGCCCCAGCCCTTCTCCTTTAGAATTATCTCCCAAACAGCCTGGGTATTGACTTGTCAGCCTTGAGACTGGCTGCAGCTGCTTGCTCGCTCAGGGAGCAGAGGTATAGAATGTTGAGGGGGATAATAACCAGTAATTATCAGGACAATAGACAAGACTGTTATATCACATAACATTAACCATTATATATAATGGGTGTATACATGTATAGATGCATTATATGTGCATTTGTATATCACAAATTATAGCAATTATTTTAACATGCAAGCATTATCCTAATAGTAGCTGACATTTATTGAAGATTGAGTACATGCTAGGCCCTAGTCTAAGTATTTTCACATATATAATCTCATTTACTCCTCCAACAGCCCTATGTCGTGGGTACTGTCATTTTACAGTTAAAGAACAGTGCCACAGGGAAGGTAAGCAATTTGCCTTCAGATTTCAAAACTAGTAACTGACGGGTCCTGGTTTCAGACCTGGAAGTTCTGACTTCAGATCTCTACTAACTTCACTGGTTTCCAGTTACTGATGCTGAGAATGTTCTGTGTAGGCCAGGGAAAGTTCCAGAGCAATAGGGGCCTCCCTAGGCTGGCCCAGTCTCAGGGAGTAAGAGGAGGTTCCTGGAAGGGATGAAGTCTAAGCTGAAACCGAAGAAGAACTGGAGTGAGGGAGGAAGTGGGACAAGGGAGTGACAACATTGCAAGCAGAGAGAAGCTCAACCATGAGGTTAAGAGGAGCAAGGCCCATAATGAACCAAGTAAGTCATTCTGCCTGGAGCCTGGGGCCTGTGGGGCTGGGTCGAGAGGTCTGGGGCCTGGGGACTGGGGTTGGGACTGGGGGCTGAGCCTGGGGGTCTGGGACCTGGGGTCTGGGACCTGGGGGCTGGGGTCTAGGGGCTGGGGGAAGGACTTTGCACACCAGTCTAAAGCTGTCTAGCTTTTTCTTTTTTCTTTTTCCATATCAAATGGGATTTAATTAATTAATTAATTAATTTATGTATAACTTTAAAAAATTTACTCAAGTTAGTTAACATACAGCTTAGTATTGGTTTCAGGAGTAGAACCCAGTGATTCATCACTTACATATGACGCCCAGTACTCATCCCCACAAGTGCCTTCATTAATTCCCATCACCCATTTAGCCCCTTCCCCCACCCAACACCCCATCAGCAGCCCTCAGTTTGTTCTCTGTATTTAAGTGTCTCTTATGGTTTGTCTCTCTGTTTTTATCTTATTTTGCCTTCCCTTCCCCGATGTTCATCTGTCGTGTTTCTTAAATTCCACACATGAGTGAAATCATATGTCTTCCCCTGGCTTATTTCACTTAGCTTGATATATTCTAGCTCTATCCATGATGTTGCAAATTGTTAGATTTCATTCTTTTTGATCACCAAGTAGTATTCCATTGTATATTTAAAAACAATTTTTTTAAACGCTTATTTATTTTCCAGAGAGAGAGAGAGACAGAGCTGAGCAGAAGAGGGGCAGAGAGAAGAGTGAGACACAAATCCAAAGCAGGCTCCAGGCTCCAAGCTGTCAGCACAGAGCCTGTGGGTCTCTAACCATGAACCATAAGACCATGACCTGACCTGGGGCACCTGGGTGGCTTAGTCGGTTGAGTGTCCGACTTTCGCTTAGGTCATGATCTCGCGGTTCGTGGGTTCGAGCCCCGCTCGGGCTCTGTGCTGACTGCCGGCTCAGAGCCTGGAGCCTGTTTCAATCTGTGACTCCCTCTCTCTCTGACCCTCCCCTGCTCATGCTGTCTCTGTCTCTCTCTCCTAGAAATAAATAAAACATTAAAAAAAAAAAAATAGACCATGACCTGACCCAAAACTGGATGCTCCACTGACTGAGCCACCCAGATGCCCCTCCATTGTATATTTGTACCACATCTTCTTTATCCATTCATCAATCAATAGACATTTGAGTTCTTTCCATCATTTGGCTATTGTCAATAGTGCTGCTTTAATATAAACATTGGGGTCCATGTGCCCCTTTGAATCCACATTTTTTTATCCTTTGGATAAATACCTAGTAGTGTAATTGCTGGGCTTTCAGGTAAGGGAAACCCTACAGTCAGATTTGCATTTAGAGAGATCGTCTGCCAATGCAATATGGAGAATGGGTTGGAAGAGGCAAGACTGCAGACTCAGAGACGGGTAATCCCATGTCGATGTCATCCAGAGAGAGGGGCGGGGGCACTCCCGAGCGGGGGCCGTGAGAATAGAAAGAGCGCTCATCTTCCCTTATTTGCACTTCCTCTGGGTCTTCCTTGGCGGGCGCCGCCATGCTAGCTTGCACTTGCTTCAAGAATGCCTTAGAGCTAGTTGTTCTCTGGTTGCTCTTGCTTGTATGTCTTGTCTCAACTAGACTGTGAGCTCCCCGCGGGGAACAGGGACCTCTTTGGACAAGTACACTCGTCAGTGCTCAGCGCATCACTGGACACGGAGGTCGGTTCTTTACGCTTTGAATAAATAATGATGTTTGTTATTTCATCGAACTTACAATCAAGGAATTGTATAATCTGAACGCGTCTTACTGAAACAAGACATTCTGTAATTCTTTCCTTTGAGTGTATAGGCAAGCACGCGGAGTGAAACTAGGTGAGTAATACATGTAAAATGCCCAGTGAAACTGTGCTAAGGGTCACTAGAAAGAATCAATTAGACACAGTCGGGGCATGCGTGTGTGTGCACATGTGTGTGTATGTGTGTATGTGCATTGAGTACACAGGGCACTACAGGGTAAGTTCAACCTATCTATGTTTGCATCAAAGCTGGATTTAGCTTCTTAAAGTCCATTTTTTTCTTCTTAAGGCCTTCTGAAGGATTCATGCGCCAAATAACTAAATTATGTCTTGGTAGCTAAACAAATTATGCAAAATTATACACCATGAATATTTTATAATTCTAAACCCTGAAGCCAGACTTCAGACAGTTTTATGTCTGCGGCAACCTGTATCAGACCCAGATGAATTCAGCTAAAGACAAATGACTGCTTTCAAAACCTTAACTTTTTTTTTCTTGCTGCATTTCTCTTTAAGGATGCCTCAAAAGTTTTGTTGTACAGAGGTAATGATAGTAAATGCGCCCCACTATCCTCTTCGCTGGGTAAAATGAGAGGTGGTGCACAGCTCAGTTAACTCTCTAAATATGCACAAAATGGATTAAGTTTAGCAG
Source organism: Proteles cristata cristata (assembly GCA_017311185.1). Classification (NCBI taxonomy): domain Eukaryota; kingdom Metazoa; phylum Chordata; class Mammalia; order Carnivora; family Hyaenidae; genus Proteles; species Proteles cristata. Next base: position 753,611 of record JAESUZ010003696.1, on the reverse strand, counting down.
TGGGCTAACTCCAACATTCACTGAACAGTTATAATATGAATAAATGACTGACAATCTCCCAAGGTTCAAATGGCTTCACATACTTCCCTTCGTCTTCGAATGTTGAAATTGCCTACGCAATACATTTTTCTAAATAATGAGGTTTTAGACACCCAGAAATGAGAGAGGGTTGCAGCTGTGTGTGATCTCAGTATTAAGGAAGATCAGAATTGCTTATATGTTCCAGCTGGTTTCTTTCTCCTTCTTTCTCAATTACCTTGGCCAGTTTTGATCTTCCAGTTCTGTTCTAAAAGAGCTACCCTACGAAGGTTCACGGCTGTGTTCTCAAAGAGGCCAGCTGAAGAAAATGAGGAAGCGGTAAGTTAACAAGGCTCATCTGGCCCTTCTCCTTGGCCCCCCGGATGCAGTGTCTTGCAGGTTAATGTTTCAAATTGAGCGACTTAAAATGGCTGTGATTCAGAGGAGGGCAGAGGGAGAGTGATCTCTTCCTCACTTCCTCTGCCTGTTTTGTAGGCTCAAGAGAGGAATAGAGCTAGAAAATTGTACGTGCCTCCAGCCAGAGGCTGACAAAGAACGCCAAGATGCAGAAACAGCTGATTTTGTTGGGGTGGTGTGATTCTGGGAGACTGCCCTCTTTTTTCTAAATCGTCACTATTTCTGTTACTCTTACAATTTCATTGGTACCACAAACAACAAAAATTTCTTTCAAAGTCCTGCTGACTCACGGTAGCACCACAGAAGTGAGAAGCATCTTTCCGGTCTAATCAGCTGAACTGGGTTTCTAGAGATAGCGTGTCCATCTTCTCTCCCAGGAAAGGGCAAAGAAAAAAAGAAAAAGGAAACCAAACAGACTCGTTAACTCAGAGGCCTCTGAGAAGATCCCTGACTGCCCTCTGTGATGGCCTGAACCTGGGCACGATCCCCAGAATGGGTCCAGGAACGGGCTCCACCGGAGGTTGGAAGGCACCCAAGTGGGGTCCCTCTTCTGTCAAGCCAGCCCAGAGTTGGAAATAACAAAATAGCAGGGCAGGAGCGACAGTGTTGGGTCAGTGGAAAGAGCACATGGGCTAGGAACGTGGGGAAGAATCTTTATTCCACACCCTTTATCCTTATGTACCATTTATTAGCCACATGACCTTTAACCAGTTGCTTAAGTCAGGCTGAGCCTCAGTGTTTCTATCTTTAAAACAGGTATAAGTTCTAATCACCTCACAGGGTTGTTTTAAGATTGAAACTAAATAGTTGCTTGAAAAACACTGAATACAGTGCCCAAAGCACAAATGTTCAACAGCTAGGGGGCTTTGCAGATGAGTCCTATCTTAACTGATTCTCTCTTTTCCATAGTGACCTCATTGTCCCCTTGTTATAAAACACACACACACTACCCATGTGCTGTTCTTACTGACTTTCTGTTCTCTTCCCTCACTTTCAGAAACTGACTTGGAAAAGGATTTCAGAAAACATTTGTACTCAAGAGTGAATGGCTATGGGCACCTGGAAGGCTCAGTTGGTTATGTGACTCCTGATCTGGGCACAGGTCATGATCTCACAGTGGTGAGATCCTGCCCCATGTAGGGCTCCATGCTGGACATGAAGCCTGCTTAAGATTCTCTCTGTCCCTCACTCTCTCTGCCCCTCACCGCTTGTATGCACACTATCTCTCTCAAAAATAAAATAAAATCTTTAAAAGCAGAGTGTTTAATAAGTTTTCCCTTTCCTAGGAGTATTACATTTTAATTGGGAATTAAAACAAAAATTATTTTTTAACACTATGATTTTGAGTGTCAGCAAGCTAAAAAGGGATGCATGTTGCTATGGTTTGTTTATTTGTTTGCAGATTGTGTGACAAGGAATTCTTTAGGAAGCCCTTAAAATTATGCAAATAGGTGTTTCTTTAAATGCCTGGTTGAGCCTCTAAATTTAACTACCATTTGCAGAAACACAGAGGATAGAGGAACGTGATGAATGTCACTAAGAGAATGCAGCCAGCAAAATCCAGACTGAGACCTTCTATTTTCTACAATACAAATTACATTTTTTAAAATTAATTGCAAGGAAGAGAGAGAGAGAGATGTTGGGGGAACCTGTAAATTAAGAGATATAAAACACATATTTAACCAACAACAAGCTGTGGACCTTTTTTAGATCCTAACTAAAACCAATAAATTGTGAAAAGGAAAATTATGACATTTATGAGACAATTGGAAAGCTAACATTGGATTTAACTGGATGTCTGAAGATTTAAGATAATTGTTCATTTAATTTAGTATGATAATATTGTAGTTGTTTAAAAAAAAAAGGAGTCCTTATTTTGGATATGTACACTGAAATCGTTACTAATTAAATGATCTGTGCTGGTTAATTTTGTGTCAGCTTAACTAGTCCAGGGTGTCCAGCAGTTTGGTCAAACACCAGTCAAGATGTTGCTGTGAAGATATCTTTTAGATACGACTGACACTTAAATCAATAGAGTTTTAGTAAAGCTCATTACCCTCTATGATGTGGGTGGGCCTCATCTAATCAGTTGAAGGCCTTAAACCTAAAGACTGAATTCACAGAATAAGAAGCAATTCTGCCTCAAGACACCAATATAGAAGAATCCCTGCCTGAGTTTCCAGCCTGAAGAATCCAGACTCAAGTCTGCAATGTCAACTCTTACCTGAATTTCCAGCCCCCACAACTGAAATGAGCCAATGCCTCAAAATACATCTAGGTATGGGGCGCCTGGGTGGCTCAGTCAGCTAAGCATCTGACTTCGGCTCAGGTCATGATCTCATGGTTCATGGGTTTGAGCCCCGTATCAGGCTCTGTGCTGACAGCTCAGAGCCTGGAGCCTGTTTCAGAGTCTGTGTCTTCCTCTCTCTTTGCCCCTCCCCCACACATTTCTCTCTCTCTCTCTCAAAAATAAATAAACGCAAAAATGTTTTAAAAATAAAATAAAATACATCTAGGTAGAGAGAAAAATCCTATGGTTTTGTTTTTCTGGAGAACCATGACTAACATGCAGTCTTTTGTCTGAGATTTGCTTCAAAATGATATGAGAAGTGATGGAGACTGGATCAGTGGATAAACAGGGAAAGACTGAGCACATGTTCACAGTTTGGGGGGCTGGGGGTTGGGTACTTTTTAAAAGAGGAGTAATAGTATCTAATTTTATGTACCTTCAAAATTCTCCATAACAACAACAACGTAATACTCTTGTTCCATGTAATTATCACCAAGGGTCATTTGCAAAGTGCCAAGAGTGTGTAAGCAGATACTAACCACCTCTGTCCAGTATTTAAAAGCCCACACCGCCTCCCCCCACGCCGCCCCTGAAGCAGCCAACGCCAGTGAGCCCAGGTCTCCAGCAAGGCAGTCCTGCAGGGCTTTCAGGGATGACTCCCACCACCAAAGGCGGCTAGACTTTGGCAAGATCAGGAAGGACCTCCACTGAGAGGCAGGGCCTGCGAAAGGCCAGGGCTCACTGCAGCTCACTCAGCTCCCTAGAAGACGCAGAACCGCTTCTAGAACCTTGTTGTCTGCACTTCATCCAGGGCTGTCCCACAAACACTCTTGTTTCCCTGAAAGGGTGTTTGATCACAGTTCAGGGAGGAGAGGAGCCACAGGCTCTCCTCTCCTGAGATATTTCCTGTTACCCTACCCGATCCCCACCAAACAGTAGCCCTGGCTCTCCTTCTGGCCCCTCTTCACTTTGAATGAATGATTTCAGGCATGCTAAAGAGCATACTAATAATATCATGGGTAACTCCCCGTGAACTTACTACCCAGAAGAAAAAAGTAAACATCACAGACTCAGCTGAAGACTTCCAGCCCTGCCCAGACTCATCCCCTTGTCCCACACCCTGCCCCCAGAGGTAACTGCTCTCTTGAACGTCATGCATTTTCTCTTTTCTCTAATTTTTTTTAACGCTTATTTATTTTTGAGAGACAGAAAGAAACAGAGTGTGCACAGGGAAGGGGCAAGGAAAGACACACACAGAATCCTAAGCAGGCTTCAGGCTGTAGCTGTCAGCACAGAGCCCAACGTGGGGCTCAAACCCATGAACTGGGAGTTCATAACCTGAGCCGAAGTCGGCCGCTTAACTGACTGAGCTACCAAGGCACCCCTTCCTTTTTCTTTAAAAAGGAAAAAAAATGGATCAGTTGGGTTTTTTTAAAGACCGTGGATTTTTAAAATGCTCTCGCTGCATCTATGCCGTCCATAAACAATATACATTATAGTTATTGATGTTTTATATTTTTACAAATGTTTTCATATAGTAGGTTGTCTTGCGCACCTTGCTGCCTGCGCTCAGTACCATGGCTTTGAGATGTATCCACGTGGATACGCGGAAGCCCAGCTCATCCATTTTCACATTGCTGAATTGCATTCCGTTGTACAAATGTACCACAACTTATTGATCCGTTTCTCTGGTGATCGACGTTTAGGGTACTTTCAATTTTTCTTTTTTCCAGGGAGAATGAACATTCTCGCAGTTTCCTCACACAGAGTTGAGAGCCTTTCCCTAGGACTTTTTCTCACTCTGTCGTTCCCCCTCTGTTCTCTACCCCACCAAGTTCACTACCCTGACAGCACTAGCCTGCATCCTTCCTTCCGGGGGTTAAGTATATGCCCCCTGGCAAAGTGAGGAGGCCCTGGGCAGTTTCCTAATGGAGTCAGACAGGTATCACGTGATAACCGAACATTTGCTCGTTGCATCTTGCTTTAAGAGCCGGTTTGGGGAACTTAGTTATCTGAATAATTGCCCTGTCTAGACTCAACCGCCACTTCCCTGAAGTTCTTGGCAATATCCAAAAGGGGTCACCGCTAACAGAGCACAGTTAAATATAGACATCTAGGAATAAAAGGCCTAATTAAGAACCAGGAAGTTGCTCTTGGGAAATTAAAAAAGTTTGCCAAGGCATCTTTCTCCGTGCCAAAGCCTAATTTGGCAAGGAAATGCTGATGAGAGCCCCAAGTTGAAGGGAGGGAGAAGCAGATTTATCCCCTAAATCAGTAGGGCTTACTGGCTGGCTGCTTCTCGGGTTTGCCCCCGGGTCATACTCTCTGGGACTCGGCAGAGGAAAACCACCACAAGACACCTGCATTAGATCTCCTCCCATGTCAGAGGGCTCCTGATTTCTCTACACTACCGAGCTACCAGATGGAAGAATTTCAGACTCTGAAATGCCTTTCCAATTCCAAGTTCATTTCTGTTTACCTTTATGCCATTTATGAGGGGAAAAAAAAATGCCTCCTTATTGGAGAGAGAACACAGTGGAAACACTTTTCTCATCCTGATGTGAGGGTCTGGTATTCTTGCTTGTCAGCTTTTAATGACCTTTTGCTGTATTTTATTAATATAGTTTGACAAACTCAAGGGCACCTGGGCGGCTCAGTCGGTTAAGGGTCCCACTCTTGATTTCAGCTCAGGTTATGATCTCACAGTGCGTGGGTTCAAAGCCCTGCATCAGGCTCCATGGTGACAGCACAGAGACTGCTTGGGATTCTCTTCGCCCTCCCCCCCACTGCCCTTTTCCGGTTCACGTGCCCGCTCTCTCTCTCTCTCTCTTTCTCTCAAAATAAATAAATAAACTTTATAAACTTTAAACTTTACATATATAAAGTTTGACAAATCTTACATGCTACTCTGGGTATGTGGCCATGTTTCTATACTCAAGGGATAAACATTAGCTTGGGTTGGGGCGCCTGGCTGGCTCAGTTGATTGAGCATGTGACTCTTGATCTCGGGGTTATGACTTTGAGCCCCACGTTGGTTATAAAGATTATTTTCTTTAAAATTTTTTAATGTTTGTTTATTTTAAGAGAGAGAGTGAGAGCGCACATGCGTGTGAAAGAAAGCAAGTCAGGGAGGGCAGAGAGAGAGGGAGCCACAGAATCTAAAGTAGGCTGCAGGATCTGAGCTGTCAGCGCAGAGCCTGATGCAGGGCTTGAACCCACAAACTGCAAGATCATGACCTCAGCCAAAGTCCTGACTGAGCCACCCAGGCCCAAGAGATTACTTTAAAAAATACCTTTAAAAATTAGCTTGAGTTAGGGATGTTTACTCATAATATAAATGGAACCCCATATTGAAACTCCAGAATACACTCTTGATATAAAATATAAAATTGTCATTTTTATCTCCTCAACAGCCAGCTTCTGGTGGCTGCATCAAGCAGCACAGATCTGGTTCAGTACCACCTCAGATGGTGTGACCTCACCTGTAAAATGGGGTTGTCCATCTCCTAGGGTTCCTGCTTGGATCAATGAAGATAATGTACTGGAAAGCACTTTGAAAAATACAAAGTGCAATTGAAATGGATTATTGACAGCCCTTTGTTAAGTGGTGGTTTGATTGCTGAATGTCCTTGAACACAATGAAGCATAATTTCTTAAAAACCGTTTTATAACTCAGACCTTTTCACTAATTCAGAATGACCTTCTTCTTTCCAATCAGTTCGGCTCCTGTGGTTTTATTCCACAGCCCGGGAAGCTGCTGTGGAAAGTCTTGTAAAGGAAAGGGCTGCAGAGGTCAACTCCTGTCCCACCCGTCAGTGAGGCTCTCCTTCCGTTCCCCTCCCTACCCAGGTGATCCCCATACCCTCTGATTGGATATGTCTGTGACAGCAGCTCCCGGGGCACACAGCAGCCCCTCCTACTGACGGCAGGGGACCGAAGTGAACTCCAGGGAGTCAAAGTCACCTCCACCCACCAATTCCAGGCCTGCCATCCAGACCAGGGGTTGGCAGCCTGCGACCTATGGGTTGTGGGCCAAGTCCATCCAATGCCTGGCTTTCAGAGTCTGTGAGCTAGGAATGGGTTTTACATTTTTAAACAGTTGAAAAAAAGTTTTTACATTAATTAATTTTTTTTTTGGAGTGAGAGAGCACATGTGCAAGTGCAAGCGGGGCAGGGGCAGAGGGAGACAGAGAACCTCAAGCAGGCTCCACACCCAACATGGAGCCCAACTTGGGGCTCAATCCCATGACCCTGAGATCATGACCTGAGCCAAAATCAAGAGTCAGGAGCTTAACTGACTGAGCCACCCAGGTGCCTCCCCGCCAAAAAAATTTTAATAGTATTTCATGACACATGAAAATCGGGCAAAATTCAAACTTCAGTATCCATACATAAAGTTTCACTGAAATACAGTACATTTGTTTTTGTATTGTCTATAGCTGCTTTCACACCACAGAGCACAGTTGAGCGGTTGCAGTCAGGAATTTATGGCCTGCAAAGCCTAAGATATTTGCTATTTCTTCCTTTACAGAAAAATGTTGCCAACACCAACTTTATGTTGGTAATACCAGCCCCTCTTTAAATGTGTGAATGTTTTCTTACCATTGACTTATTCTACCAAAACTTTTTAAGGGCCTGCTCTGGTCCAGGTGCTGTGCTGGGCACTTGGAATGTTTTAAAATATAAGAGACTAGATCTTAAATGTTCTCAACACACACACGTGCACACACACACACACACACACACACACACACACAGGCACGCACGCACACGCAAACAATATACAGGGACAGTACAAGGACTCAGAAGGAAAATGGTTTCACAAAACGAAACCTGAGATTGAATGGGAATGTTTTGGAAAATTGGAAAGGAGTAAGAGTTTTTTAGCAAGAAAATGTCCCATTTAAAGCTGTCCAGTTAGGAAAGCTAAAGATGTGTTCTGAGAACCCAGTAGTTCATCCAATATGTTAAAAGAGCTGGCAGTGTGCCAGGTGTGATTTGAGGTCCTAAAGTGTGCCAATGGGCAAAGTAAGGATCCCCAGTCTGGCATAGATTACATTCAAGTGACCATGAGCTTGGAGTTTTTATATTCATAGACGGCAAGAAGGGACCGAAGGTTGAAAGCAGATAACAGAGTAGAACACCCATGTGAGGAAGCTCCCGGTCTACTGGCTCAAGCGTTGGATTTACGATCAGAAACACATCAGGGGTGCCTGGGTGGCTCCGTCGGTTAAGCATTCAACTACAGCTCAGGTCATGATCTCACAGCTTGTGAGTTCGAGTCCCACACCCGGCTTGTGCTGAAGCTCAGGGCTTGGAGCCTACTTCAGATTCTGTGTCTCCCCTGCTCATGCTCTGTCTCTCAAAAATAAATAAATGTTTAAAAAAAATTTAAAAAAAGAAAGAAAGAAAGAAACACATGGCACCTGGCCCTACCCTTCTGCAATGACCTCAACTCTGGCCTTGGACATTTAACCTTCCAGAACATCAATCTCTCATCTTTAAAATCAGGGAGTGGGGACCAGATCTAACTCGAGAATTCAATGATGGGCTTACATCTTGGGTTTCAAATAACAATTTCTGGGGCTAGCAGGAAAAAACTCTGGAGAGCTGTTCACTTTGGCTTTGTTTACAAGTTGTGGTTATGTTTATTGTTCTAATTTTGGTAATTAAAGCTCTCAGAGTGTGTTTGTTTTTCTAAAGAAAGTAATAGTCCATGGTCGCTAACTTCAAGGATCTACAGTCCAGTGGGAAACAGACACATGCAGTGATGAGGAGCATGGACCTTGGAGCCAGACCCCCTGAGCTTAGATCCCAGCTCTGCCCTTACAAGTAGTGCCCTGTGAGCTAGAGAAGTTACCTAACTGCTTGTGCCTCCATTTCCTCATGAAATAGGGAAAGTAATAACATTGACATAAAGGGATATTGTGAAGATTAACTGAGGCAATGGATATAAAGGACCTATAACAGTGCCTGGCTAGCAATAAATGTACATGGGCATTATTATTATTATTATCAGTAGTAGTAGTAGTAGTAGTAGTAGTAGTAGTAGTAGTAGTAGTAATAGTATTGAACAAATAAATGTGACAGAGCATTGTTGAGGCAGTGATCAAAGTTTGTAAGGGAACAGGCAAAGTGGAAAGGGTTGCTTCTGTCTGACAAAGAGGAGGGTTAATTAAGGCCTCGTGGGAGCTGGAGTGATGGAGGACAAACAGGTGTTTTCCCAGCAGACGAGTGAGATGACAGTATTTTAAGGAGAGAAAGCTGCATGAGCAAAGATGTCCCAGACCGACCTCACCTCCTCCACCCCCATCCTTTCCACTGCTCATCTCCATGAGTACGACTCCTTCCCTTCCTCACCCCACCATCTCCACCAGCTGCTCAAGACAGTAACACAAGGGTCTTCCTGTCCCCTCCCTCCAGCTCATGCCCTGTGTATGACTGATTTTCCCTCCCACACATCTTCCAAATCCATCTTCTCTCTGTGTCTCTGTATTCCTCTACCTCTGTGTTTCTGTATATCCTTAGATGCCCCTACAGCTCTACACCCCTCTAATGGACTCCCCCCTTGCTCCTAGCATCAAATCTCACTTCCTGACCCTGTGGGGTCAGATCTCCCCTAACCCTGCCTCCCAGCCAGCCCACCTTTCTTTCATATCCGCAGACGCTTGCTCTTCCCTCTAGCTGGAAGGTTCCTTGCTGCTCTCACCTCCTGCTCTCCCTGACACTAGCAATACTCATCTTTCAGGAGGCAGTGCCACCTCCTCAAGGCCAAATCCCTGACTCTTGCACTTGGCCCCTACCCTGTCTCGGTGCTTTGCACTTACCACAGTCAGAATCCATCAGTGGTTCTGCATAATCTGTAAATTCCATGAAGGGGAGGATTTTTTTTAATCTTTTTTTTTTGCTTTGACATGCCCAGTACCCAAAGCAGTGACTGACAGACAGTTAGGCACTCAGAAACTACATGTTGAGTGATTCTCTTTTCTTAATTAGGCAGTGAGTGCCACCCAGCCTGGACGATGTCGGTCTTGCATGCCCAGAGCCTCGCTCGTGCTTGGCATGGTCTCCACACCACAAATACTTGTTGGGCAAGTGCACAAAGAAGTGAGGCGCTTCAAAACTGTATCTCCAAATGCATCCCCAGATTGGTTCAGATACTCTGAGGGGCGGTCTGAATAGCAAGGAGCAACACCCCCTTCATCTCCTGAAAGAGGTGCACCGTGCTTCTGTTAGCACAGCCTAAAAGAATAGGAACTAATCCAACAGTGGCATCTCCGAAACAGAGAGGGTCTTGTGGTCAACTTGATTCAGTCCCCATTTATATTTGAATCCTTCCCTCATCACACTTTCATTCATCCTAAGCTTGAATACCCCCAAGAAGCAAGAGCTCACTGCTTCCAGAAGAAACCAGGCCCATCTTCGGTCACTTCTGCCTGATGGAAGTTCTTTGTGATCGAGAAGCAAGAGCTGGTACCTCGTGGCTTCAACTCTGCACCCTCGCTCTAGTCTCTGAGTCAGGGATTTTTAAACTATGAATTTCAACCCACTGATAAGTCAGGAAATCAATTTAATGGGCTCGACCAACTTTTTTTTAATGAAAAAGAATGGCATAAAATAGAATACAAGAGAAAATATCAAAGTTAATTTAAAGTAGTAAAGGTAATAATGTTTTCTGGAATGCTTATTTCAGTTCTATGTGTATATTTATGTTTCCTCTGGGTTGAGATATAAAATATAATTCTTCCGATAGGTAACTGCCAAGCAAGTCCGAAGGCCACTGTCTTGGAGAATTAGTAGACGTCTCACATGACGGCCCTTTTAGCATGTCGGGACCAATTAAAGGGTCTCTTCATAGCTGGATATCTCTAGGTTCTTTCTTCCCTTGTCCCGCATGGGATGTGACTGTCAGCTACTTTCCTTTAGAACTTTGCCTACATCTCAGCTCAAGACTGGCTCCAGGAAATGACAGTGACATAGCTTGCTGCTCCAGGTCTCTCTTTCTCTTGCCAGCAGTCGGTGCACATTATGTAGTCCTGGTGTGTCCCTGAAAGTGAAGACAGTCAAGAGGAATTCTGTCTTTTCCCTTCACTCCACTGGCATTATGAGACCGGCTCCAAGCAGCAGACACAGGCCTCCTTCAGTTTCTTTGTTCCAAATCTCATTTTAGCTATGATGTTCTCTCAAGATGGACCACAATCTAATTAGTGGGATTGTTTTATTTTGTCTTTTGGGCTGCCACATCCCCCTAACGTCGCCGATCACTCAAACTCCTCCAAAGCCATGTTTATTCCATCCTGTACTTATGTAGGGCTTTTGCAAGGAGGAGGGGAGACCACGCCAATCTTAAATTCACCCAGTTAAATCACTTCTTGTTGGATCTGGTCTGTACCTCTGATGGTATCGTTTTGGATCCTGATGATTTCATCCTGTGTGTTCACCATCTCTCCTGCCCACTGAGGCTATTTGAGTCACTTAGTGTAACTGGAAGAACAATGGCTCTGGCTCTGATAGTCTCAAGTTCAAATCCCAGGTCTGTGCCTTAGTGTCCATGTGCCCTTGGGAAAGTTACTCAGTCTCTCTGTAAAATAACATCTCATAGAGTTTTATAACAATCAAATGATATTTTACATATATTACATGACACATAGTGAGGGTTTAATAAGTTAGAGCCATGATCCAAAATAATGTTTGATCTGAACACAGGGCAGGGTGGAGCTTTATCCCACACCACTAGCAACTCCCTAGCTGAGGTTTTCCATCATCACTGCCCTTTACAGACATTCCAAGAGTTTCCAAGTTTAACTATTCGTGAATCTAGCCCCTTTTTATTCTTCAGCAACATCATGAGAGGCTTATCATATGCTTTGCTGAAAGCCAAACACATAGTTCAATAGACTTCTCAGGACTCTTGGCCCAAGAATACCAAAGGAGAAAGAGGGAAGAGGAGAAGGAGACAGGAGATTAGCCTTACGTGGCTCAATCTTTATTACCCAGCTCTGTGGTTTAGGGATCACCACATTCTCTTCAAGGTGCTCACAAATCAACCCTTCTAGAACAAATTTTTGTCCAAGACAGACAACATGCTTACCTGTCTGTAGGCTATAAAGTCAACTTCCTTTCCATTTCTGAAAATATGCAAACATGCTCACCAGCATTTTTGTTCCAACATGCCTTCCTTTATCCAAGATTCTTCTAATTTCAACCCATAACGACTTGCAGAATCTCATCGCCAAGTTGCCTCAGTACTTTGCAATATATCATTTATTCCAAAGATCCAATTTCATTTAGAACAGCTACATGTTTCTTAAAAGCTGGTTGGCCTTGGGGCACTTGGGTGGCTCAGTTGGTTAAGTATCCGACTTTGGCTCAGGTCATGATCTCACAGTTGGTGGGTTTGAGCCCAAGATTGGGGTCTGTGCTGACAGCTCAGAGCCTGGAGCCTGCTTCAGATTCTGTGTCTCCCTCTTCACTCCCCTATTCCCCCCCTTGTGCTCTCTCTCTCAAAAATAAACATTTAAAAAAAAATTAAAAAAGAAAAAACTCATGGGCTTCCACGTATACATACCAGAGCTCATCCTCCACATTCTCCTTGTCAGGAAAAACAGGCGAAAGTATCTCTCCCAGAGCCCCACCTTCTCTAGGCCAGCTTTAGTCTGGCCATTGACTGCAAGCACTTGGTGCACAGCTTCCTCCCCTCTCCCCATCTTCTTGCCCAGAACCTCTCTTTTGTGGTCTTGAGCATTTTTTTGGCATGACTCAGCTCATTTAGACTTTCACTTTCCCCCATAATCTTCTTGCTCGTGGTCCTGTTCCTTCCTTGGAGCTTGAGTTTGTGTCCAACCATACCCAGGTTTTCTCTTCTTGCCTATCAAGAACCCTAGAATGACACATGGCCGCTTTCTTCTTTTGGATAGACTATCAGATCTAACGTAGTGATTTGCCTTGCTGCCTCCTATCCCTTTGGGAGACTGGTACACAACCCAATGAACTTATCAGAAAACTGCCGACTGCTCCTGGGAAAGCTGCAATACAAGAGTTTGGGATTTTTCTTTTCCTAAAAGAACTCTTTATAAATAATAATAATAGTTGTTAAATACTATTACTGAGTGCTATTTATTATTATTATTATTATTATTATTATTATTAGCCAGGCTATTTTCTAAGCACTTGAAATGTATTACTTCATTTAACCTTCCCAGCAACTCTTTCAGCAGGATCTATTATTACTTCCATTTTGCAGATGAGAACACTGAGGCACAGCAAGTTGAAGAGATTTGTCGACAATCATAGAAGTAAATGACGGAGCAAGGGTTGAAGTATAAGCCTACTCAACTCCATAGCCTGTGTTCTTGCCCACCACATCATAACAACAGGTATCCCTGACTTGTAATTATTCACTAGCTTTTTTAAATCCATGAGGGACCATATTGTGGGAGCCCGACAGTGACCACAAGAATGCGTGGTTAGGGACGCAGGGATGTGCCTGCACACGGGGCTCCCTGCCTGGGCAAAGCATTCCTGCAAACAGGATGCTCTGCCAGGAGGCCTGCACACAGTATCCAAGTTTAATGGTCCGCTCGCAAACGAGGGAACATGCCCTCCTTAGAAGTAAGGAGAAGGCTGGAATTGTGAGCAGGCCTCTTAGTAAACATGTTGTGGTCGCTTCCTCCCTTTGCTCCCCCCTGTCCTTGAAATGTGTTTGGCTACTTGCTCTTAATTGGTAAAGGAATGCATCTTGTAGATTTCAGTTTGTATCCAGTTACCGGGGTATAAAATAAACCGCAAGAGGGGCTTGCGTAGAATTGTTCCTCTGGCCGGAGTTGTGTCTGTGTCTGTCTTTTGTGTGTGTCTTGTCTTTTGTGTGTGTCTTGTCCTTTGTGTCATTTTGTCCGCAACACCATATACTTATCTCCACTAAATATTCCTGCCAGCTTCACCTAAGACTTGGAATGTATAAATGTCTTTTTGAATTTTGATTATCGATAAAATCATTGAACACTTCCACTTTTGTGCCAGAAAGTTCTGCTGTTTACATCTACCTCTATTATGCTTCTTAATACCACCTTGCACTGATATTAATTCTTTACATGTCTGTGAGCTCCCTGGCTATTACTTATTCATTTTTGTGTCTGTTGAATGAATGAGTGAATGAATGAATGAATGAATTCTATGTGTTCATCCACATTATCAATTTTACACATGTTGAATGGCTGACTCTAAGGGAAAAGCAATAGCATCTGTGTTCTTTCAAGAATGATCCCTTCTTTTCCTGGTGGTATTGATGTTTCCAACTAGGCTATCAGCAGAACATCATAAAACTCCCTCTTGTCACAGATTCTCACACATGCCTCCAATTCCATGAGTAAAGATTTATCCATTTTACCTTTGTCTCACAGCCATTTATACCTTAGTTTCCCCTCCTCCAAAGAAGGCAGATTTCATAGAGCTGTGAGGAGGAGGCATGAAGTTTGTGGACACTGAGCAAAAGAGTACAAAGGACCTCTCAGAAGGACCCAGAGCTAGTGCACTGTGCTGGCAGTACAGACCGTGAGCTCCAGAAGCAGAAGCGCTTGAATAATTTAAAGACCCAGAAGTGTCACAGTGACTTTCAAAATGCTTTCAGTAAGATGTAGGCTCATAATTTTTTCCCATTTATTTTTATTTTTTTAATGTTTATTTATTTTTGAGAGACAGAGAGAAACAAAGTGGGGAGGAACAGAGAGAGAGGAAGACAGAATCCAAAGCAGGCTCTAGGCTCCGAGCTGTCAGCACAGAGCCCAATGTGGGGCTTGAACTCACTGACTGCAAGATCATGGCCTGAGCTGAAGTCGGTAGCCCAACCGACTGAGCCACCCAGGTGCCCCTACGCTCATAATCTTAAAGCAGGGAAGAAACTTAAATGTAATCAGCTCCTTTAAACATGAAAGTCTTTATATCAAAGCAGTTCTTTAACAAAATAGCCTCAAAGGCCTTGGTAAAAACCTGAGGAATTAGACCAAATGAGGTCAGTTTAATATGTGTTGTGCGTGTCTATAAAGATGTGAACCAAATTGAATTGTACTTATCAGCAAAGCACTGAGTCGGCAGAAGTGGCCAGGTGCACCCCAAAGTGCCCACTTCTAAGAGCTTGTCTATGGCTTTAACTTGGCCCCCTGCCCACCCCCATCTCAGCACATTTCTTACTTCCCAGCTACCCACACCCGGTGCTGCTTGAGAAAGAAAAGGTTGCTGTTATCTTAAGTGAGCAATTTAGCCCTCATTTAGACATTTCTTTAAAAAAAAAAAAAATGAACAGGTTACATCAGCTTGCTGGGTGGCAGCATTCTGTCTCCCCCCCCCGTTTTTTGCTGCTGACTCTCTCCTGGGAGCTTGGGTCAGCAATTTCAGCTTCCTCTGCCTCAGTTTCTGCATCTGGCCTTGGGGATTGGGAGCAGGGGAACAGGAAGTGGTTATTTCATTAGCAAAATGCTTTATACCATTTCATTACTCCATTAGCATCTTCCTTCCTTGCTTCCTCACTGGGATATTTTGAGACTAATGAGATAATGGACTGCCAGTGGCTGGAAGCCCCTCTGAGGGAGTTAGATAGTGCCCAGGACACTAGCTCCACTTCCTGCTTAAAGTAATTCTGGTTATCATCAATGCTCACAGGTTCAGATCCAAGGAGTGACCTCACGTGGTGGCCACAAGCCACACACATTGCCTCTAAGTCAGTTATCACAAGAAACAATCATGTTATTTACCAGTTCCATTCTGATCCTCAAAGCAAATGGATAAAATGAATCTATAGCAATTTTGTATGAAACCAAGAATATCATTTATTTTTATTTTTATTTTTGAGAGAGAGACAGAGAGAGAGAGAGAGAAAAATGTGGGGGGGGGGGAGGGGCAGAGAGTGAGGGAGACAGAAGCCAAAGCAGGCTCCAGGCTCTGAGCTGTTAGTACAAAGCCCGAAACAGGGCTCAAACTCAAGAACGGTGAGATCATGACCTGAGCCAAAGTCGGATGCTTAACTAACTGAGCTACCCAGGTGCCCCAAGAATATAATTTTTTAATGACAAATAGTAAGTAAATAAGAAACAGAAACCCACTCAATTCTGACCCGGAAGTAAGAGTTACACAATGTATTTGCAGTTAAGTGTGCTACAAAAAAAAGAAAGAAAGAAAGAAAGAAAGAAAGAAAGAAAGAAAGAAAGAAAGAAAGAAAGAAAGAAAGAAATCCATTTGTGACCAGGATGAAATATTAGTAAGGAGGCCTTCCTTCCTGGAGGCCTCTGTTAAGCATACTACTATAAAGGAGTTCACTGGGAACCACATAACATGAAAGGAAAAGACCTGGTTCTTTAATAAGCTCATTGAGATCCCCTTAATTAACTGATCGATTTGGAGTAGGGGCAGATTAGAGAATCCATTCAAGTACCTCTTTGATGAAATTGACAGGTGAGGTTGGTACCATAGGTGGGGAGATATGAGAGAGCAACGCACCTCAAGCAGGTTAATTCCTTCCAGGTCTCTGGTTGGTAGATTTTGAGGACAGCCCCCTCTCCAGTTTCACAGCTTTGCAAAATTTAACTGTTTCTCTGTGTTCTGCTGAAATACTTCATTTCAGAATGCCAGGAAATGATTTTGTCTTCTGTTCATTTATATTAGGAATTTAGAGACTGACATCCGAGCAGTGCAGGCGAGAGGAATTAGGGAAATGATGTTAGAGCTGTTTAGATTTCTGCTTTTCATTCTACAAATATAAGGGGAAGATTTTAAATATTAGATGGAGGAAATAAAATATGGATAAAGAGGTATTCACACTAGGTCACTATGGATTAATAATTGCAAACTGTTTCTATGTCCTCCTAATAATTTCTCAAATATTGAAGCTGCCTCTCTAGTTTTCATGGCCATGTTCACCTCTGTAGGACTGTGGAAGGTGAAGAATTGTGAACACAAACAGCTCCCACTATGGCTCTCAGCCCTGGGGTCCTGACAGCTGGGCAGTGTGCTTGAGTGATCCATTCCAAATAATGAAGAGCTACAACCAACCAATGGTTTCCTATAAGGAATATAAACAGAACGTTTCGAGGTTATTACCATAAGGATACCTCTTAAGTGAATTCCAATTTGATTTTACTTCCCTTTCTTCTCTTTTGGGCCACAGACTTGAATTAATTTTACTCTTTTAGTTCAGAGTGCATTCATCAAACCACAAAAGTCCTCTCTTGTATCTTGGTTTTCTCTCCTCCTTCCTGATCCCCACTCCAATCTCCCCTTGGTCCAGACCCCTCCCTCCTTTCTTTATTTAGGCATATGTGTATACTTGAATAATATATGGTATTGCTTTGTGTGTGCATGTTTCATTACAAAAGGCAATGTGCTATAAATCTCATTTTCTTTCTTACTTTCTTCATTCAACTCAATGCTTTTGCAATCCATCCTTGTTGTTTTATGTAAATCTAAGTATTACTGCTGACAGCTTTACATAAAACCACAGATGCCTGGCCATTGTCCTAGGGATGGACTCCTGCTTGACTCCAATGTTTTGCTACCACAAATGGTGCTGCAGGGACGCATACAGAACTGTGCCCTCACAGATTTGAGTAAGCCCATCTCTGGGGGCTTCCCAGGAGTGGAATCTCTGAAGCACAGGCTATTACAATCCCTCCAGCAGTGCCAGAAGGTTCCCATTGCCCCAAATCCCTTTTAGCACTTGATACTAATAAGGTTTCCAAATTTTGACAATCTGATGATTTTGAAGTGGGTTGCATTGTAATTTAAATTTGCATTTCACTAATTACTAGTGAAGCAAGCATCTCTTCATAGGCTTATTCACATGTGGATTTCTCCTTCTATGAACTGCCTAGATCTTTGCCCATATTTTTCCTATGGGTGTTTCCTACATTTTTTTGCCAACCTGTAGGAGTTCCTTGAGGCATTAATTCCTTATTGATTTTGGACACTGCAAGCATCTTTCCACAGCGCCTTCTGTCAGGTAGGTTAACTGTTTCAACTGAAATCTTTATGTTTGATATAGCCATACCCATCAATTTTGGCTTTTATGTTGTTTGGATCTTGGTTAAGAAATTTGCTCCAAACCCCAGAGCCACAACAAGATTCTACATACTCTTCTATAGGATGTGTATATATTTCCCTTCATACGTAGGTCTTCCATCCATTTGGATTTTTTGTGTGTGTGTATGTTATAAGATAGGAATTCAGCATTTTCTCCCCCACAATGAGTCAGTTTTCTCAACACTCTCCAGTCAATGATCCATGTTCTTCCCACTGATTTGGGAAGAAGCTCTCATATATACCCACTTTCCCATGGGTACATGATTTGGTCTCTGGGCTTTCCACTCTCTCTCTGTTCTCTCTCTCTGTTCTCTCTCTCTCTCTCTCTCTAGTCATTTCACCTGTTCCTGTACTGCTACCTCACAGTTTTATTATGATGTTTTTGAAATATGTCTTAGTCAGTGTGTTTTCTTAAGTGAGAGAGTAAGTAAAGGTTACAGTTAGTAGACTAGGAATTATACATAATCCTACAGACTCTCTTATCCTTGTGCTAGGCCATGATTCCCACACTGGGTCACCCATGGGAAGGTATCCTATATGTAATGTCATCTGTAATGTAGGTCAAAATGGAGGGGACTAAAACATCTAAGAGATCATCTGTTTGTCCCCCACAATTCTTTGAAATTAAAATTGCATGTCTTTCAAAATAAAAAAAGGGAATCAATATTTTTACTATTAAACTTGGAAACCAAAAGACAGTTCTTCTTTAGGAATAAAGAATCTTCAGGAATGATATCTCAGGGTCTCCAAGATTTACTAAGAGCATAGAAATCATCGAGGGGCAAGGTGGTTAGCAATCTGCTTCACTCCAACAGCTAATCGGTAGTGGGACTGAAACTAGAACCCAGATCTCCTGGAACGTCCTTGTCAACTTTACAAATAGGTACCCATTGTCTTCTGTGTGCAAGACATTGTCACATGGAGTAGAAAAAGGACTGAACAAACATGGTTTCTGCCCACATATTGGTCAATTGGTGACTTGCCTGGAAATTGCATTTGTACCCTCACTTGATTATGCAGTTGAGCATTTTTCAGTCTATCCTATCAGCCAGAAACCAAGTCAAATACATTGCACACAGACCAGCTGATAACCAACTAAAAATTCTAAATAGATCCTGCCATGATGTATTTACTGGCCAAATATAGACCTAGTCTATAATTCACATAAGACAAAATGGCGTGCCAAAAATGTCCTTCCAAAACAAGAATTAGATAGAAGCTGCATTAGAGTTTCTGAATACTCATGGTTGAGGAATTTCCAGATGATGAAAAAGATGAATATTTAAGCTCAGAATAAAATGAAGGGAAGGAAAAAGAAGGAAAGGTTAGATAACATAATAACATTATTTAAGAGTTTAGAGCCTAGAGTCAGACCGCTTGGGTTTAAATAACCCCTCTTCCACCTAAATAGCTATGAGGCTTTACACAATATTTTTAACCTCTCCATGCTTTGGTTTCCTCATCTGCAAAATGGCAATCGAAATTAAACCAACCTCATAGGATTCTTGAGATGATTCAGTGAATTAATACATGGAAAAGCGATCTGAACAGTGTCTGTTACATATGAAGTAGTCAATGAATTTTAGTTATTATTAATATTATTATAACACTATCATCTCATATTTCTCATACATCTGTACAGAGAAGTCTCTAAAGATATAACAGATACAATTAAAAATTTTAACAGTAATCTTACCTCAGGAAAGTAAGATTACGGATTTTTCTTCTTCTTTCTGCTCATCTACATTCTTCTAATTTTTCCTACCATGAAAATATATTGATTTTCTAGTAAGGAACAACAAGTTATTTTTAATTTTTAAAAAATGATCTATGAGATGAGCAGGAATGGGAAAGAATGGCACGTCCATACAATCAAGAGCTCCCTGCAAATAAACAGTCTAGCAATTTAGGCAAAATTTTGAGTTATATCCCAAAATAAATAGGGAATGGGGAGGGGGGCGATAAGAGGAGAAAAAGACATTGGAGGAGAGTGATATTCTTCCAATTTTTTATTCTGTGCTCAAGGTTAAGGTTCAATACAGCAGCAAAATGGACAAAGAAATGAAGTGCTGTGAGAGGTCACAGGGACAAACATGAACTGGCCCTGGAGTTTTGAAAGGCATTGGATAATTTCATGATCATTAATAACATCTGCAGTCCTGCCCGGCAGGCTAATGGCAGGGATAATTAGAGCCTATGCTTTAAGACAGATGACTGTTTGTCATAGCGGGGGAGGGGGGGGACGAACCCCGCCCTGGGGCCACACTGCCCATGGTTAGGCAAGACCAGCAGGGGGCAGAACCTTGCCAGGAAGGACCTACCTGATCACAGCTAAGGGATGACCTGACTGGCCTCCATGGACAGATTCTTATCTCACAAAGGAAATAGTGCACGTAAGTGCAATTCAGGGCTTGGGTCTGGATGCAACACTGGCCCTTACTCATGTCCTGCAATGAAGTATTTTCATACTCACATACCAAGAATTTAGGCTTACAAAAATTACTCTTCAGTTCAAAGAGGTCGTGAAATCAACTAGTAGTTACCCAGCAATGATTTATGCACTGGTGGAGTGATTTTACAGTCACTCGAATTAAGAAGTGGCTATTTCAGACCTAATCTTTCTTCATGGACAGGAGAACAATAGATTTAATATGAATAGTTTTGGTCTTTTGTTTCTAAACAGCTTAAGTTGTTCAGTTCTTTAATCAAGATGACTAACGTATCTTTTCTGAAAGTTTTATTATGAAATGTAAATATGTAATTTTCCGTCTAGATAAGTGTTGGAACACATCCTTCTACCCACAGGATGGTTCACAACAGAGAACATTAAAGGGGAACACTTGTCATGCTACTTAGGACTTTGTCCCAATAACTTCTCCTAAGCAATTGCTATATTCAGTGACTGTATCCATAGCCTTCCATGTGAATTTCCTTTCTTGGCTACATTAGACCTAACATGGAAGATAATCCCAACCATCTTCCATTTAAACATTTCAGATTGAACAAAAGTGTTTATCTCAAATTTCTCCCAGAATGCCTCTAAAATAACAGAAAAGGAAATGAAAGTGTTTAAAATCACAAAATCACAAAACCAAAAAAGAAAAAAAAAAAGAAAAAAGAAAACGGAGATGGCCTCAGGCCAGTGATGTGGATGAACTACTACAAGATAGAAAGTATAGGGATGGGATTGGGACTTCCTTTCCCAGCAATGTAACAGACTAGACATTCTGACAAATTCTATTGTCAGCATACGCTGAGATCTTAAGTAAATTACTTGCAACAAATGTAAAGTGACAAGGATATGGAAAATATGAGGGAGAGGTTAAAAAAAAGTGGAAGACAAACTGAAAAGACGTGATGGAGTCTTACAAAGAGAGGTTAGAGAGAATGGAGGAAATGCAAATGTTACTGAACTAGTGAAAAGCATGAATCTACTGGTCTTAGAAGAAACTCACTGGTATTGATAATCTCCTCCTTTTTTAGTTGGGTGGTAAATGTATGGGTGTTCATTACATTATTATGCTTTTAATATATATTAAATCTGTTCTTCCAACTATATTCCAAATGACATAATAAAGTATCTGGATAAGCACAAATCGCTTTGGCTTCAGCTTTCTGTGAAGTTCCTGCAGAAGAACGGGGAAGGGCTAGGAAGCCAACAGAAAGCAAATCTATGTGAACCAGGCTCCTGGAGAGTCTCAGAGGCTGAAGGCACTGCAAACATGTGAAGGCAGAGGTGAGGGATGAGGCCGAAAAGTAGAAGATTGGTTGAAAATCTATATAATGAATAATTAAGCCCAGATCCCTTCTCCAAACAGACTCAGCCAGAAGGCTGTCCTTTCTTTATATCAGGAGACTGCAGGGTTAAAAGGGAGAAGTTTAATCTGAAGGGTCTGGCTGTGGGGACACGGGATTTAGCTGACAAATGTATTGAAAGCCCACTGTTTTAAGAGAATCCCCTCCCCCTCCCCATAACCCTTTATTTTGTTTAGCCTCCACAGTTTTAGCCACTCCTACTCTAACTTTCAGACAACCAGTTAGAGGAGAAGTGTCTGAAGAAATGGACTAGACCCTTAAGGCAGGGACAGGGGGAGTCAGTCCACAGTGAAATGAACAAGTCCTCACCCAGCCATCTATATTACTCTCCTCAGGCTGCCATAACAAAATACCATAGACCGGGTGGCTTGAATAACAGACATTTATTTTCTTACAGTTCTGGAGGCTGGAAGTCCAGGATCAAGGTGCTAGCAGATTTTGGTTTTGGTGAGAATTTTCTTCTCAGCTTGCAGAAGGTGGATTTTCACTATGTCCTCACATAGCTTTTCCTCTGTGTACATGCAGAGAGAACTCTGGCATCTCTTCCCTTTCTTAGAGGTCCTATCAGAGTAAGGCTAATCCTTATTACCTCACTTAACATTAATTACCTGCTAAAGGCTCTATCTGCAAACAGTTGCTTTGTGGGTTGGGCTTCAACCTATGAATTTGGGGTGGACAGAATTCAGTTCATAACACCATCCTATTGTGAAGGATACCTGCCTACGCATAAGCCTTGTCCCCTCCTACCCACAGCTTCCCATCATCTTCTTTGTGTCTCAACCTTAAAAGTAAATAGGTAGTCATGTATTAAGAGACATTTGAGGAAAGCTGCCAATATGAAAGTCATACACCAAAACAAACAAAAACAGGTAAGTTGAAGGGAATGAAGCAAGGCAAGAGCAGAGGAAACTACAACAACAAGTTATAATTAATATTGAAATAATCTGAGAGACAATATTATGTTATGAAGGATAAATATAATAAGAAGGAACTGTATTACAAGAAATAATTCTTTAAAATTAAAAATATCATAGGAGACATTTAAGAATTCAGTAGAAAGTGCTGATGATAAAGTTAGGGAACTCTTCCAGGAAGTAGAACAAAAGAGATGAAAAGATGCAGAAAAAATAAGAAAATGTGATTATCACTCCAGAGGTCCAACATAGAAGTAGCAGAAGCTCCAAAAGGAGAGAAGAGAAAAACACACAAGGGAGAACTTAACTAAAAAAATAAAAAAGAAAACTTCCCAAATTGAAGGACACAAGTATCCAGTTTGAAAGGGCCCCAATAAAAAGAACTACCCCAAATGAAGTAATGAATGAAATGTCATTAAAATAAGGATGAAAAGAGATCCTAAAAGCTCTAGCACAAGGAGTAGGAGGAAAGGGTCACATATAAAGAATCAGGAATGATGGCAGACTTTTCAATGGTCACAAAGAAACTGAAAACAGTGGAGCTATGCCTTCGAAAGATTCGAACAAAACCAACAACCCTACCTCGACTTTTATAGCCAGTCAATATAGCCAATCAAATGTGAGCACAGAGTAAGAATTTATTCAAACATGCAAATATATTTTGCGTGCACTCTTTGTTGGTTGTGTTTCAGTAAAACAAGGAAGTTGTGTTCCAGCAAACAAGGAAGTAAACCAATATGTGAGCTAAGAAAACGTAGAATCTAACATGGGAGAGAGATAAAAAGAACTTCTAAGATGATGGAAAAAATCAAGCAATAAAAATAGAGGCATGTTATTTAGAAATTCAGAGATGAATGCCAGAAAAGAATAAGAAAAACAGCCAAAAGACTCCAATTCTCAGGAGACTAGAACCTGAGTTTGGGTAGGGGTAGGGCATGATGGCATAGATTTCCCCCTCTCACTCCCTCTTTTGCAATATATCTTACAGTATTGTTTGATTTTTAAATGTCTATATGCATGTATTACTTTGAAAACACACAAGTGAAAAAAATCTAACTCAAGTCTAATCTAGAACACCCAAGAACCTAATCCTATTTTTATTTTTAAAGGATCAGCTAAAGCTTGTTTTTATACATTCAGTCTTTCCATTTATATAATGAAGCCCATTAGAGAAACATTGGAAACAATAAAGAAATGGGAAAAAAAGAAATCACATTACCCATCATCCACAAGTTCACACAATTATTCCAATCATCTCCTTTACAGGCTTTTTCACATATAAATTTTACAGTTGCAGTCATGGCTTCCATACGGTTATTTCCTAACCCCTTTCCCCCGGTCATGGCATTATGCCATGATCAGTTTCTATTTTGTTGCATAGCATTATAACCATCTTTCTTAATGGTTTGATGAGAGTTTTTGATCTGAGTGTCTCACTCAATTGCATAGATTTCCCCCTCTCACTCCCTCCTTTGCATTGTTCTATTTCACATTCTTCAGACAATACGAGCCCCTGTTTTTCTAAGGGCCCTTTTCTAAGGGCTTCAGCTCTGGGATGCTATCCCTCAAGGTGACTGCCTTCCCATCACCACTGGAGAATCTACTTAAATGAACTCTGCCCAAAACTTCCTGGACCCCAAGCTAAAGTTGGCCCTTTTTTTCACATCCTGCTTTCATCATGGAAGTTGTTACTCCCTGATTCTTTCTTTTTTATTTCTTAGTGCATTCATTCATTCATTCATTCATTCATTCATTCATGTTTTCATGGCCTATCTATTCAATAGATTGTAAGCTCCATGAAAACAGAAATTATATCTGTCCTTTTTCCCACTCCATGTCCTGCACAGAGAACAGCATGGTCTAGAGAAAGCATCCAGTAGATATTCGAGGGTGAATGAATTAATTAATAAGTGACTGACTGATGAATGGATGGAATGCTAACTATTTCAGGCCACACAGAGAGGAATCTGAGGCCAAACAGGGTGAACGGAGGGTTTGTTAAACAGTGAGTTAGGAGACCTGCCACTACCCAGACACATGACTGGAGATAAGGCACACTCAACCTCTCTGTACCTAGTTTTCTCACCTATGAAATGAGAAGGCTGGGGTAGGTGGCTTCCATCATCTGTTTCAACAATAAGCACTGAGGCTGCACCCTTGCAAGTCCTCACATTGCTAAAGATTTCTATTGTGAGTTTTGGAGAATAACATTTTGGTCCTATTTCCCAGAATGATTAATGGTGGAAATTTTAGTTAAACAACTATATTTTTTCTTCTATGTGACTGTCTTTTCTCTTGTGAGGAATGGAAATAGACTCATTGATCAGGTAAATGAAGCAGCCTGAAATTAGAGAATGGCCTGACATATAGAAGCTTTCTTGATAGGCAATGATCCTTTAGGGAAATAGTATGGAATGGTGACTTAGTCCATTTGAGCTGTCTTAACAAAATACCACAGACTTGGTGGCTTATAAGCAACAGGAATTTATTTCTCACGGATCTGGAAGTTGGAAGCCCAAGATCCAGGCACCAGCAGATTTGGTTGTCTGGTGAACCCATCTCCTGGTGCACTGATGGTTGTCTTTTTGCAGTACCTTCACATGGCAGAAGGGAGTGAGAAAATCCTTTAGGGGTTCTTTTAAAGGGTACCAATCCCATTCAAGAGGGCTCCACCCTCATGACCTAATCACCTTCCCAAAGCCCCTACCTGCTAGTACCATCACATTGGGGTTAGGTTTCAACATATGAATTTTAGGGAAGACACAAACATTTAGACCATAGCGGTGGTTGAGAGCACATGGTCTGACGTCAGACAGACCTGGTTTGAAGTAGTATCCATTCATGACCTTGAGCAGGTTACTTAGACAGAGAGGGTAGTATACTGGTGCTAACAGCTACAGCTAGACTGTAGGGGGTTGAGTTCTAGCTCTGCCATTTATTAGCTGAGAAACCACTCTTGTCTCCAGATCCCATCTGAAAATAGAGGTAAGAAAGGCTTACCTCATAAAGTAGTTGTGAGGATCAACAAGTTCCAAATTCATAAGACACTTGGGATGGCAAGCACTGAGAACATACAGTCACTACTGTTTGGGTTTGCTGCTGTTGTTGTGTTGCTGTTATTTAGTCTCTTCAAATCTATTTCTTCATTCACTGATTTAATGAATATTTACCAAGTGCTTTTGAAGGGGAATCATCTCACTTCATTAACTTCAGATGAAGTTTCTGAGCCTCAATTATAATACCATTAGCCTATAGGACTGGGATTACATCTATTTCAACAATAGACGTTCTTACAGTTCTCGGACATGTCCCCCTGGCATTACATGTGGGGAGAACTGCCTCCTGAATGTGCTGTCCTCCACGGGGAGCACCCTTCAGCACTACTGCAGTTTCCCTCCTCCGGAGTCCTATCAGAGGTCAGGCCTCTATATGCTGAGGGTCAACTCTCCGGATTCCCAGTCTAAGCCAGAACAAGCAGGGGAGATAAATGATACAGAGAAAAGGAAGAGCAACTCAAAGATGGGAAATACGTTTGGACATCCAGAGAAAGAGATGTGTGTCAGGTTACCAGAAGTTGTCTTATCCCAGTATAAAGGGCAATAGACACAGATGACTTTGGGATTTCATATCCGTCTCTACCTTCACTTTCTCGGTCATTTTCCTCATTTCCTTTCCCAATCATGTGAGAATACTCCTGGAGTAGGGATTTGAGCTAATGAGAGTGATTAAAATACACAAATGATCAGAAGGAAATAGTGGCAAATCTATAAGTAAAGTATTTAAGTTGCTAAGGTTATATTTATATACTTTCACATAGAAGAATCAAAAGCTTAAGTCCATAATTAAGTGAAAATAGATTTGAGATGATAGCTTTTGAATAATCCTTGGATCAATAACTGAAACATACCATCGTGGAGTATTTCTATTTCTCCTATTCCATAGTTATAACTAACATGGATGATTATGTTGTGTCCAGCTGCTTTCAAGGGGCTTCAGACTTCAAAGAGAACTTAAAACTCTCTCCTATAATCTCGGTCTTCTTCCGTATTCCCTATTTCCATCTAAATAAACTGTAAAAACCTATGGATTATTCTTCACACTCCTAATTCCTCAAAACATCAGCAAATCCAATCAATTTGAGCCCACAAATATCTCTCAAATTGGTTGATTTTTTTTCTTAGGTCAAAGTAATTATGTTTAGGGTGGTAAAAGGGATAATCAAAAAATTAAGAATCAGTCACTTAATCAACTGAGCCATACAGGTCACCTCAAACTGCACTAAAAAACTAGAGCCCTGAGAGAAAGTTTACTTAAAGAAGGTGATCCATACTTGGAAGTCGAAGGGATATGCTGGAGAAGAAGCTGAGAAAGGTGATGCCAAGGTCAGTGATCAAAATCAGCAGGAGTGGTAGAGGAATAATGTGGACATGAAAATGAATGTGAGCCCACCAGGGCTTCTCCTAAGCAGCAACTGAACTGCACAGCTGGCCACCTGCTAGGCCAGGCTGAAGGCCACGCAGTCTGGACATCCTCAGCCTCCAGGTACCTCTAGTGGTCTTTCTCCTGGAAAGTGGAAGCAGGCAGGCAAACTAGGGACTGATTAATGGACAAGACCAACCCACCCCAGTGACCCTCAGTAGTATTTGGTGAGGGAAACCTAAGAAAAGTCTGACCTTTCTGCTGATTTGACAGGTGGGGCCCAGGCCTTTGTGATTTGGGTATTTGAGAGGAATGGGTGTCTTATTTTGAAGATACAGACTGATGAAGACAGGGCTTTGGATTATTGACTTTACCTCCATCATCCATGCACTTGGTGAAGGGGAAGTAGAGGTGGAAATATTACAAAACAGCAACAATCCCCAAACTATAGGACAGTCAGTGAGGCCTTCCATGTCCACCCTATTGAAAACCATACTCCTCCAACCTAGCACTCCCTCTCCTTGCTGTATTTTCCTTAGTAGAACAAATGCCTTAATTTTTTCCATCTTTCCAACTAGAATATAACCTCCATGAAGTCCCAGATCTGTTTTGTTAGTTTCTGGTCCGTAAATTTCAGAACTATGCTCACCAGGAGATAGGAGCTCAGTAAACATTTGTTGAGTCTTAGGATGACCGATTCCTCGCTAGGTCTTTGAATGTATCAGACCTCACACATGCCTCAGTTGCCCCCTGCTCGCTGCCACCCCCCACCCCACCACACACTCTTCTCAATGGCCCGTTTTATTAGAAAAGGGGAAAATCCGAAAATGGAAATGGAAATGTCACCATATGTGGTCATGTCCAGATATCTTAGGTAAGAGTGGAATTCACACAGAGGCCTCCCAACTGCTCATGCTTCTTTGAGCCTCAGGGCACCTCCTTGTTCATCTGGATGAGTCCAGAGAGCAGGGACGGCCAGAGCCAAGAGGACAGGGTGCCACGTTTCTGGTTGTAATTCCCCGCTGTGACCCTGACTGGGTGGTGGGGCAGGGCCCGCACCCCCCACCACCATTCTCTAAGGACCTGAAAAGAGCCATAGCTGAGGTTAAGGGGA
Source organism: Proteles cristata cristata (assembly GCA_017311185.1). Classification (NCBI taxonomy): domain Eukaryota; kingdom Metazoa; phylum Chordata; class Mammalia; order Carnivora; family Hyaenidae; genus Proteles; species Proteles cristata. Next base: position 725,557 of record JAESUZ010003696.1, on the reverse strand, counting down.
GACCCTGCCCTCCAGCAACAGGATTGCAACCCTAAATAGGGCGCTAGGTTAGAGAAATCCTGGCTCCTCACCTGTGCTCTCTGTTGCCCTGGGGAAAAGTGGTTGTACCCTGGGTCCAGATCCCAAACTTCCAGTAGATTCTCCAGATGCTTCTACTAGGCCAAGGGGGGAAAACATTCAGGGAGGACAAGAGAAGGGGAAAGGGAGCAGCCTGGGCTGAGCTGGTGAGCGTCTGCCCAGGTCCGGCTGGGAGGCAGCTGCAGCCAGAGGGCCAGTGATGGGGAGACCCGGCTGAACTTCACCAGGGCTTTTGCTGAGACAGAGTTCAAGAAAGCAAAATCCCTTTTGTGCTGGGTGAGGGGCTAGGGAACGGGATTCCCAAAGCAAAGCTCACTGTGGATTTCTGCCGCCAGGCTGGGGCCCCCACTGCTCAAAGAATTGTAAGTCCTAGTAGCAACAAGAACTTGTTGGCTTTTCCTGGTGATCCTGGGCCACCTTATCTGATTGCCTAACTTTCTGGAGACCAAACAAGGTGAATTGTTGGCCTCATCTAGGACCGCTTGACAGGACACAGTTATCAGGTGGAGAATCTGTAGAGCCGAGGGTTTCCTGCCCCTTTTGGTATTTCCCACTGTGCACATTACCAGGGACATTTACAATGGGGGAAACTAATAAACTCCACGTATAAGCTTTTCATTCGAGTACAGCAAATGTGGGTTATGAGTTTCCTTATTTTAATCTTTGCTTAAAGCCTTTTCTCTTCCTCACCTTTGGAATTCAGCACTTGCCCTGCTAAAGAAAGGCCTGTCTTTTGTCCAAAGCACAAACTTCAGTGACAATGCTCCCCATTTGGGGCATTCTTTCTCACCCTCTGCTTCTCTCTCCAGCTGCGTCTCCCTCCCCTTCCCTTCTCTCCACCTCACCTTCTTCCCCAAACCCATTTTATCTGTTTGAAATTACCAGTATAGCATTTCCCACACCGACATTGGAACCCGAGTTATAGATTGCGAGTTTCCAGTCCACTGCTCAAATGACTCACAGTATTTATTTTATGTGCCTCTTCCAGGCAGAACAGGTAGCAAAAAAATCCTCAATAAAATGCAAGGATGCCACAGCGAGTTCATACTTCTGCCTAACTGAGTGCATGTAGATCTTCCCCAGTTGGGGGATGTTGGTCCCCAGTTTAGAAGTTGGAGACAAGGCTGGCTGGTGGCATAGAAGGGAGGGGTTCTTGCCAGACACCCATGCCCCATGTCTGGGCCGCCCCCACCAAGGGTTCTTTGCTACCTGCTTCCCACACCTCCAAGCATCTCATGCGCTGGGGGAGGAGGAGGGAAGCAGAAATGGTCATTGCCTTGTTCTGCATTTCTAAAACTATCTTAATTTTAAGCTTAAAAGAAATACCCCTGTTTGTAAGCAGCAGCACATTTCAGTCACTGGCAAACGACCTTCCTTTTCTTTCACAAACATACATCTAACCTTAATCCGGACGATCTTTCAACTTACCAGGCGAGAACATACAAGAGAACTCTGAGGGGTGGATTTCAGTTAATATTGTCACAGATTGCCAGGTGTGGGAGGCGGCTTGCAAGACTAATAATTCCTCATTTTAGACTGGAAGCACCAAAGAATTATGTGAGTAGGTATCATATTTGTCTCCAACAGTTTAGCTCTTTTTGATGGTACCATTACTGTATCTGTAGCCGGCCAAGAGGAAGGGCAAGACAGACTGACTTCACAGTCTGTGTGGGTTTGGGCAAGCTGCTTCCCCTCTGGGTCTGTATTTCTTCAGCTGTTAAAAAAAGAAAAAAAGGAATTGAACTAAATTATTTTTGAGATCTAAGTTTAAAATTCTAAGAATCTGGGGGTGCCTTGGTGGCTCAGCAGGTAGAGCATCCTACTTGGGCTCAGGTCATGACCTCGCGGCTGGTGAGTTCGAGCCCTGCATCCCGCTCTGTGCTGACAGCTTAGAGCCTGGAGCCTGCTTCAGATTCTGTGTCTTCCTCCTCTGCTCGCACTCTGTCACTTTCTCTAAAAAATAAGTAAACATTAAATTTTTTTTTTAATTCTATGAATTTTAGATTCAATTTGACCAGTATTAATTTAAATCCACTAATGATAATTAGCCCCTAGACAGCCTCACAAAGATGAGAGATATTGGTGACTTCAAGTACTTGGGCTTGAAACGGAAGAGCTTGGGGAGCCTGGGTGGCTCAGTCGGTAAAGTATCCGACTTCAGTTCAGGTCAGGATCTCATAGTTCGTGAGTTTGAGCCTCTCTGCTGACAGCTCAGAGCCTGGAGCCTGCTTTGGATTCTGTGTCTCCTCCCGCCCGCCCCCCCCCCCCAAGAATAAATAAACATTTAAAAAAGGGGAGAATTTATTGGGATATAATTTACATGCAGAAAATGCATGTAACTATACAGCTTGGATGAATTTTTCCCAAACTGAATGTACCTGTTTAACCAGCATCCTGATCAGCAGACAGACCGTTACCTGCTGCAGCAGAAACAGGTCTCATACTCCCTTTTCCAGTGGGAGCTTCTTCCTCAGTGCTTCACAAATAACAGACTCTGACTCTATAAGTAATCTGCCTCCAAATCTGTTACTTAGGCAAACTCATAAATAGTTCACACCTGCATTGTAACAAACAATAGGATCAAAACAAGTGATTTCAGGGAACTGGAAGTTCCTTTATTATTCAGAGAAAGAGGTTGTCAAACACAGAAGAGATACCCAGAGTACAAATAAAAGGAGTAACGTCTTAAAACATGGCAATTATGGCAGCGGTCAACAGTATCGATTGGTTGGGTGTTCCTGCTTAGATGTGGAAATGAGTCCATTATTGAAAGGAAAATTACAGCAATCAGACACATTTCCCCTAGACACACACACACACACACACACACACACACACACACACACACACACGCATGCACAGAGGCATGGTTCATTTGGTTACTAAACCTAACTCCTTCCTTTCAAGGAAAACAAATGTTTAGGTTTCACAAGTTTCATAAATTCATATGAACAACAATATAAACACAATATAACATCTGCAGAAATTTATTTGTAATTCCCATGTCAGCTTGAGAAGTCATTGACAAATCTGCTTTATTTTCACTGGCCATGAAAGTGAGTTGTGGAGCCTGCGTCCACACTCTGGGATGGCTCAGAGGTGTGAGAAGGGGGAGGCAGACTTTCTTTGGGATGTGCAGGTTTCTTTCCTAGGGTAGGAGGGAGGATAGGAATTTTAATGTTTATTTATTTTTGAGAGAGACAGAGAGAGTGTGTGTGTGTGAGCAAAGGAGGGGAACAAAGTATCTGAAGCAGGCTCCCTGCCAGCAGCAGAGAACCCGAAGCAGGGGTTGAACTCATGAACAGTGAGATCATGGCCTGAGCCAAAGTCCGACTGCTCAACTAACTGAGCCACACAGGTGCTCTGGAAGGAGAGAAATTTTAGATCTGGAAGGGATTTTAGAGAATGTGCAGTGCAAATCCTCCATTTGACAAATGAGAAAACTCGGCCCAGAGTGAGGAAGTGGGTAGGCTGGGTCCCACAACCAGATGTGGCAGAACCAGCCACTCCTATGCTCCTTTGGCTCCACCGCCTTGCCGTCCCTCAGCCTGGGCCCTGCTCTGGCAGTTCCGGGTTGGGAAGTTATCTGTACCCCTATTCAAAAGCACCAAAAACAGGGAAACAGAAGGAGCTAGGCCTGTGCCCGACCCAGCCCTGGGCAAGGTGTGCGGTCAGCCAAGATCGTCTCTTGCCCCTTTGCCCTTGTTGGGAAAAGTGCAAGTTGGTGAGGTGACCCTATCTCCAGTTCAAGCCACACCACCATCATCCACCCATAGCTCCCTCCTGTTGGGAGGAGGTCTCTTCCCTTCCAGCCCCCGTTCACATTGTCTTCCTTCCTGGAGGTGCCCACCCCGTCGAACTTAAGGCATACACATCCTCGAACGACCATGTCCTCGTAAAATGTGTGCCTTGGCTTTGTGGGTGTACAAGGTTTCTAAATTACATCCATGGTGTTGCGCTATGGATTTCCTTCTGCTTCTTCTGCTTCTTCTGTCTTCATCCCTGGATTTTGGGCTCTACCCATGAAGCTGTTGTTTCTAACTGCTGTAATGTATCAGTAGCTGCATAGACAGCATCTTGCTTTTAAACTCTGCCAGGGAACAACTGAATTTTGGGAGAGTCCTCCTAGCTCTCCTCCTGATGGCTTCCTCTTGCTCCCTGGCCACTCTCATGCTCTGACCCTGTATTTTCCTGTCCTTAGACTGTGCTTCAACTCTGGGCATTTCCTCACCTTTCCTATTGATCCAGGGCCACCCTCAAGGGTCCTGTTCCTCAGAGGCCAGTGAGGAGAGACAAATATGATTAACTGTGTCTCAACTATCGAGGCTGTGTCTCTCTTTAGTTTTGTGGAGACACTGAGTCTATTCATACATTCCCACTGCCACTACCGTTGTCTGGGCCTCCCTCCCTTTACCCATGCTACCTGCATGCTCGCTTCGTTGAAGATTTAATTTACCACAAGACTAATGCTTTCCAAATTTCTGCTCTCCACACGTTCCCCCTCTGGCAAGTCACTGCTGCCCATGTGAGAGAACAGTTCCCCCCACTGGCCTAGCCTATGGAGTGGCTAAGAGAATACGCCAAAGTCAGAGTCCCAAGACACAAATCTTGGCTCTACGATTTACTGGCTGTGTGAACTCTAGCAAACTGGTTCACCTTTTTATGTTTTAATGAGAATTAAAATGAGTTTAAATATGCCAGTTAAAATAGATCAGCATCTGGCACATACTAAGTGTTCAATAAATGCTAGCTATTTATATTACTACCATTCAACCCACTACTTCCCAACACAGACTCTCTGCTTTATTCCCAAGTTCATATGACTTTCTGTGTGCATATTCCCAAACTTTTTGCTTCACCAGCTCAACTCACCAAATCTTCTGCATTTCTCAATACTACATTCTGCCTCCTCTATCAGCCCCTTCCCACTTCCAGAAGCCCTCAGTTTCTAAACAACCAGGACACACTTTGCCCATATTACTCTTTCTGGTTCTTGCTTGTATCTTGTTTCAGTTTATTATGCAACTCAAATAAAACCTATAGTCTCATGTGGTCCATTCCCAGCACAGGGTCATGTTCAGAAAAGCATATTCCAACGACTTAAATGCATCACTACTATTTCCAATTCTTTGCTCTATCTCTCTAGCAAATGTTAAAGGAAAGAGTGAATTATAGGTACACAGCAGACATCACTGAAAACAAAACAGAACAGGGCTTATCTCCCTATTCTAACCTCTCTCCTCTTATTCCAGATGAAACGCAAAACCTCTCCATTGGCTCTTTCTTCTCACATTCCCTTTTTCTTTTCCCCAAACCAGAAATAAACACCAACATTTTCCTTCTGCTCAACCACCAAGCTGGGCCACCTTAGATTTATTTCTCCCAGTCCTTCCTCTCCGTTAATGGACAGGCACAGAGACCACTGGAAAGTCTACTGCTGTCAACTGATTTCTCTGTGGAAATCTTATGAATGTAATACTCCGTGGTATGACAGTTATTCTACCAGTAGAATAACTGTGGTTTGGGTAAAATTAGCTACAGCTCCATAGACAGGCCTTAATTGGTAAAACCACTTAGCATAATCTCATCCATGAGGCCACGGCTAAAGGATGGGCCTAAGCTACTTATCCCATGGCCTTCTGTGTCCATGGTAATTGGTTAGTCCAATCCAAGTGAAATCCAGAACTTGGTTCACAGCTGGGGAGATGAGCTTTTCTTGCCCTGATTATGTTGTGCAGACATAAGACCTGAGGCTCTTTGTTGCTTTGAGGGAATCTAGTCTGTGGATGAAGCCAGTACATGGAGGGAAGCAGAATCTGGAGAATCTTAGAGACATAAGAATCAAAACTCTGAGGGAGGGGTGCCTGTGTGGTTCAGTTGGTTAAGCGTCTGACTTCGGCTCAGGTCATGATCTCATGGTTCGTGAGTTCGAGCCCTGCACTGGGGCTCTGTGCTGACAGCTCAGAGCCTGGAGCCTGCTTCAAACTCTGTGTCTCCCTCTTTCTCTGCCCCTCCCCTGCTCGTGCTCTGTCTCTCTCTCTCTGTCCCAGAAATAAAGAAACATTAAAAATTTTTAAAAATAAAATAAAAATAAATAAATAAACATTAAACAAACAAACAAACAAACCCTGACAGTACTGTCCCTAAAATCTGCTGCATTTTGGGATTTACTGAGTTGCCTTAGCTAATACTTTCTTTTCACTGGTTGAAACAGTTTGAGCTTGGTTTGTTATTTAATTGCAACCAAAGGTATTCTAAGCTATATAGACCATCAAGTTAATTAACTTCTCCTACCTCAAATTCCTCTTTGGTAGGATAGGATTTTTAAAAATAACCTCGCCTCACAGGATTTTTTAAATTACCTATGCCTCACAGGATTACATGAAATACCACATGTAAAGTGTCCATCACTACATCTGACACATAATAAATAAGCACTTAGAAAATAGTTTTCTTATCCATTCCCTTTTCCCCTTAAAGGACTGGCATTAGTAAGGAGGTAAGAACGCAACGTATGCATCCCAACGCACAGAGAAGAAAGAAGAAACAGAACGAGGAAGAAAGTTTTGTTCAATGGTAAGAATGGTACTTAGTGGTAGGAATGTGGCCTCTCTGAGTCTCATCGCTGCACTCTCTACCTCCACCTGCTGTGAGCCCTGGCTCCTGTACCTGGTGTGACTCCCCCAGAGCAGGGAGCAGGTGGTTACGTCAGTTGGCAGCTGTTCCCAGTCATGTCCGTGTGGCTGCAACAGAATACACAGAAAAGCTTTACATGGATCCAGCATGTGGCCCTCTTTCAAGCACAGAGAATCACTCCTCTGCACTCACTCTTTTACTTAGGGAAATGGGAGAGAATTCTTAAGCAAAGAGTGTAAAGACAGCTTTTTTTTTTTTTTTAAGAAAGACTTTTTGTTATGGAAAATTTCAAACATATGCAAAATAGATAGTAGCATACTTAACTCCCATCTATGGTGCCAGTGGGACCCGACCCGGGGAGCAGCTTGCACAGTCATCAGTGCCTGGACAGTCTTATATCACTTAGGTGCCTCCCCACTTACCTATGTTCTATATCCTTTCTAAAGGGAATACAAAACATCATATATTTTATCAGGAAGTATTTCAATACATCTCCAAAAGACAAAAACTCTTTTTTTTTTAGACCATAACTATATTGCCATTTTCACACCTAAAAACTAACAATATAAGGACAAATTTTCTATATTTCAAACAGTAATCAGACCTGGTCACTCTATGCTGTCAGAATGTCTGATCATCACCTAACAAGTAGACAGTAAATTAAAAGACAGACAAGGAATCTCATTAGATGAAAATTAAAGGACTGGCCAACAAAAAGTATTATTTTAGTGAATTACTACTCCTGGAATAAAGCCTTCAAGAAAATTTCATTACCAAGTCTTAAAACATGGAAAAGTGATGTTAAAAAGTCATCTGATTCAGGGGTAATGATGGTTGTTTGATACATTGTCAAAGAAAGAGAACATCTCTCTCCAAACAATGTACTAGAATTTTCCCCTTAAGGCACCTACCTAATGTGGGATTTTCATAAGAGGCGAGAACAACAGCAAGAACAGGCCGTCACCTGGCTCTCCCTTTCACACACCCGAGCCCTGTTTCTGGGGGAAAACAACAGCCTTGCACTAGAGATGCGCCTGTACTCAGTCTAGTGTAGCTGATTGAAACGTAATGGAGGCTGATGCATGTCCCTCTCATCTCCCCCAGCCCCTGCCATCTGTGTTTAAATAAACTTCATATTGTGGCTGTATTACCATTCTCCCAGATGGGTATTTATTTTAAGGGGAGAAAAAAAATCTTTGCTTTCTTTTACCTTTTTAAAATGTCAAGTTGAATAGCTACTCATCTTTATTTCCTATCCCCAGGAAGCTTGCTTTATAAATTGGGGGAAGGGGGGAGTTCATATTCTTTTCTATTTAGAAGGGTATTGCTTTACCTTGAAATAATTTTCTGAAAAAAAAAATAGTTTGGGCTTTTTATATAGCTATGATGTACTTCTCATTTCTTCATTTCCTTCTCGAACATGTACCTGTTTTGATCTTTGATTTCCTTTAAGCTTACAGTGAGGCAAATGTATTCTCTAACCACCACCTTTGATGCATCCCAAATTATACCCCTTGGAATCACTTCAGTATTATTCATTTCAAAATGGTTTCTCAACATTCCTTGAATTTCATTTATACAGGTAAAGTCTTTAAGCGAAAGGTTATTTGGGGGCTAGTGCTCCCAGGATCCTAAGCTTACTCAGCCTCCCGAGATGATTTCCTTTGGAATCAGCCCAGGAAAGAACTCAGGTTGAGAGCTGCAAAGTCTAACAAAATAGGCATTTAAATATATATCTGAATCTATATGCACTTAACAAAACTGGAGTGGAATGACTGATTTTTTTTTCCCAAAGACCTATTAGACTGATATGTTTATTTCATAATTTAATCTTTCTATTGCAGATTTAACATCCCAATTAAATCTGCCTTTTAAAACAACACAGGCCTCAGAGAATAATTAGCATGTTAAGAAAAGAAGCTTGCTCATTATTTGGGGTCTGTATAGAGCTCAAGCAACTGCAGTCGACCTCACTAAAAAGGTGATTTCCAGTAGCCAAGGAAATGATTGGTGAAGTAATTATGTTAGTTAAGGCCCTTCTCCAGTGCTCAAAGATGAATCACATTTGCATAGGTGAAAACAAAGCCTCAAATGAGAGAAAATAAGCCAAAGTTGTTTTGCAGAAACAAAGAAAAATAATGCTTCTGTGGTTTCTCTTTCTGAAACATTTTCCTGTTATTGCCAATCCAGGCAGGCTAGAAACCAAAGCCTCACTGGAGCATTGAGTGCGACCCTGGAATGTCCCTGAGGCCCCAGGTCCCTACAGAGCAGCTCGATATCAGTACCGTCCTACGTAACGGTGCATTCAGTGATCGAGGAAGCAAGTGTTAAAGGACAATAAACTGCACACCCACTTTCCCGGCAGCATTATTCACAATAGCTACAACACGGAAGTAACACAAGTGACCATCTGCAGATGAATGGATAAACAAAACGTGGCACATACATACAATGACATATTATTCAGCCTTAAAAGGGAAGGAAATTCGGATACATGTTACAACATGGATGAACCTTGAGGACAGTATGTTAAGTGAGATCATCCAGGCACAAAAACCCAAATACTATATGATTCCACTTAAATGTGGTACCTGGAGTGGTCAAATTCATAAAGACGGGAAATAGAATGGTGGCTGCCAGGGGTTGGGGGCAGGAGGGGATAAGGGGCTACTGTTTAATGGGACAGAGTTTCAGTTTTACAAGATGAAAACATTCTGCAGATGGACAATAATGCTGATGGCTGTACATGATGTGAATGTACTTAATGACGCTGAATTGTTCACTTAAAAATGGTTAAAACTGGGGGCTCCTGGGTGGCTCAGTCAGTTGAGCGTCAGACTTCGGCTGAGGTCATGATCTCAGGGTTCATGAGTTGGAGCCCCACGTCAGGCTCCCTGCTGTCAGTGCGGAGCCCACTTCAGATCTTCTGGCCCCCTTTCTTTGTCCCTCCCCACTTGTGCTCTCTCAAAAATAAAAAATAAACATGGAAAAAAAATGGTTAAAATGGTATTATGCGTGTTTTACCATAATAAAAAAAATGCATGTTAGAAAAAAGACCAAGAAAAGTAGGACTTAAGCAGATCAACAACCCTTCTAAGATGTCATTAAGGGTAAGTCCCATCTGCAGGGCCCCGTGATACCTATACTCTCACCCATTCCCTTCCAGCTGTAGTGCTGACAGACATTCCCCAGGGGGACAGGGTCATTACTTGAGATCAAGGAGGCGTCTGGGGTGTGAAAGCAGTGTGGTTATCCAGGGCCCCAAATCTGATGCTCGGTGGTTGCAGCCTTGATATTCTTTTTTTTTAATTATTGTTTTTTTTTTAATGTTTTATTTATTTCTAGGAGAGAGAGAGAGACAGCGTGAGCAGGGGAGGGTCAGGAGAGAGGGAGTCACAGACTCCGAAACAGGCTCCAGGCTCTGAGCTGGCAGTCAGCACAGAGCCCGACGCGGGGCTCGAACCCACGAACCGCGAGATCATGACCTAAGCGAAAGTCGGACGCTTAACCGACTAAGCCACGCAGGCGCCCCATGCAGCCTTGATATTCTTAATTAGTGATTCCTTGAGTTTGTGTTGCGTAAGTGAAATCTAATGAGACGTGGAACGTGCGTTGGGCCCCCTGCCGCCCCTCCACCTCCTTACAACAGGTTCTCAGTACCCAGCGCTGCCGCCTTTGCTCTCCTCTCCCCAGCCCTCCCCAGTGACCACTACTGTCTCTCCACTCTGCCCTGCATTAGGGGGTGATGTGCCCACCCCTGATCCAGGCACGTGGCTGTACTGGAGCATAGGCTGCAATATCCTTGGGGGTCTCCTCTTCGTGTGGTGCTGGGCCTGTGGGACTTTCTCTCCCCAGACCTGGATATGGAGCGGTTTGTAGGAGGGAGAACCAGGGACATCAAGTGCCCTGTGTCCTGATTGTGCCCGGGGCCTCCCTTGAGGGTCTGCACCTGGTCTCCTGGGCCCTCTGCTGCCTGGGAGAGTCTCTCTCCCTCCTTCCAACCCTTCTAGCTTGTGTTTTTTCTCCTCCCACCAACCGAAGGCATCCCTAGGGACAAGCCAGGAAATATGAATTGCGTAATTTCAGTGATCCTGCATACAAGTTAAATGCTCTTATATTTACATTTAAAATAGATACTGTACAATGTAAAGATGAAAGGTAAAATTTATGCTAATAATTAAAATGTTTTATTTTTCTTTACTTAAAATGACATTAAAGAGCAAATGAAAAAAACAACATGACAAATCAAGAAAAAAATCACAGAAGGAAAAATCTTTCTATTTTACTACCATTCATAGCACTTTTTTCCTGCTTTTTGAATGAGGATGTTGAATTTTTATTTTGCACTGGGCCCCACAAATTATGCAGTGGGTCCTGTTTGGGGTTGAACATTATCTCTAGAATAGGGTGCCAATGTATTGTCTTAAGTCAGGGTCAGCAAACTTTTTCTGTAAAGATCCAGAGATAGTATTTTAATATGTTAAATTTTACTGTTCATATAGTCCTTATCACAACTATTCAGTCTCTGTTGGAGCACAAAAGCAGTCATAGACAATATAGTTATATTTTACATAATTTCATATACAAATAAACGTAGCTCATGGGTCATAGTCTGCCAGTTCCTCTCTTTTCTTTTTCTTTTTCTTTTTTTAGAGAGGGATCATGTGCAAGCACGGGAGAGGGGCGGAGGGAGAGAAAGAGACAATTCCATGACCCTGGGATCCTGACCTGAGCCAAAATCAAGACTTGGGTGCTTCAACCAACTAAACCACCCACAGGTCCCGTGCCAATTCTTGTCTTAAGGGGCCCATCCATGCCTTCCCTCAATCTCTCTCTTCCCTCACCAGCGAGATGCCATCTTGGAAAGCAGGCATAGAGCCAGATCAGAGAGGTGAAGACAGGTTCTCATTCAAAAGTTCTGCACTACCAAGAATAGCTTAGAAAAGCTTAGAAAAGGGCAGTCAGGTTGTAGAGCTTCCATAATTCCAACAATGTGAATTACAAATTCACAAATAGAAAGATCAATTGTACAGGAATAAGACCAATCACAAGTGGAAATTAATATAGGATAAAGGTGGCATCTTATATCAAGAGGAAAAAGATAGACTTTTCAATAAGTAATGTTGGGTTAAATGAAAAGTCATGTGGCTAAAGATGAAATTGGATCTTTTATTCATCCAGACACAATGAGATAAATTTCAGGTGGATCAGAAATTTAAATGTAAATGAAACCATACACATATTAGAATAAAATATAGATGAAAATTCCTGTAACATGGGAGTGGGGAAAACTCTCCTAACTATCCTTCAAAATTCAGGTGCAATAAGGAAAAGACTGATAAATCGGACTACTTAACAGTTTAAAATAAAATACTTTTGTATGGCAAGAGACATCATAGTACAATAAAAAAGAAAGAAGAAAGGAAATACATGGTAAAGTGAAAAAATTGCAATGAATTCACAGATGTATAAAATTGATTAATTAAAAACTCCATAGTACTGAGTTTGAAGTATCCATATGAACTCAAAAATATACTTTATCTTTAAAAAATACTTATTTATTCTGAAAAGACCAAGAAATGAAAACCAATCCTCTACTAATGAACATCCCTGGTGCCCAGATTATGGTCTTTAGATGGCATTTCCACTAAAAAAAAAAAAAAAAAATGGGAGAAAAAGCTGATCTCTGTTGGAGAAAAAGCTGACTCTGGGCATAAGGTAGGAAATATACAAGATGAGCTTAGAACAAGATGAGCAAGGAAACAAAGATGGCCCGGAGCCAGGTCAAAAAACTCAGGAGCCAACTTGAAGAAGCTCCCAGGAGCCAAAGGCAGAAGAACATTATGATCATCAGTAAGAATAATAAATGCAATGGATTTGAAACAACTCAAATACATTTAATCTATGAGTTCAGAAAAATACAAAGGAACTCTTTGGTCACATGTAGTGGATGCCGAGGGAATCAACAAACAATTTGGAATCAAACATTTATCTTGCCTTTATTATATGAACTGTACCTCAGGGTAACCAAATAGTTGATGAGAAGTTGGAAGTAGCCTTGTTAATAAATGAAGAAGGAATTATAGAATTAGGACATCATCACTTTGCAACCTCTAATGATCTAATGGATGTAGGCAATAATCATCAATGATTGCTGGCATCATAAGAAGAGAGACAAAAAGACATTATGTGCCTTTTCAGGGAGTACACTGTAATACCTTTAGGGTAGTGCCAAAAGTTGAACCCGAATCCAAGTGAGACTCCAGTCAATATCTAAAAACCAATTTAAGGAAAATAGAGTGGACAAAAATATATTTAAACAACATGAAAATGTAGTCAGCAAAATTCAGACTGTGGAAAACTACCGGACAATGACCCTCTTTCTTCAATTAATAAATTTCAGAAAAGAGAGAAGGAGGGAATGCAAGAGGGAGAGAAGATTTAAAAACAGAAAGGAGGAAGAGGAAATGAAAAAGGAGGAGGAGCTTATAAATTAAAAGCAACTTAAGAGACATGTCAACCATTATAAGGTGTTAAGTTCATTTAATATATGATCATATCATATATGATTCAAATCATACAGTTCAAGAAACTATAAAAAATAAGACAAGTAGGGAAATTTGAACACAGGATTATTTATTATATTGAACAGTTATTTTAATTTAGTTGTGATGATGGTATTTTGGTTACATCACAATTTTTTCTCTTAGAGATACCATAGCAATTCTTATGAAGGAAATATGGTATCTTGGATTTGCTTCAAAATCAGCATGAAAGAAGAAGAGGTGGGGGAATATGTGACTACAGAGATGAAACAAGATTGGTCCTGACTTGGTCATCCCTGATCTTTCCTGTATGGATGTATGACAGCTCATTGTATTATTCTCTCTACTTTTGTAGAGAGAATTTTCCATAGTAAAAAATAATCATGTTTTAAGTCTGGTTTCCTTATGTGAGGAAATGGCTTTGAGGAATTCTGGTTAGTTCCGGTGCAGCAGAAACATCACACAAAGCGCTTACTATATACATACCGTAGTGACGTCACCTCGAAGGAAACTGCAATAGTCCAGGTGAAGAACAACTCAGAATTAAGACAGTGGCAGTGGAAATACGGGAAGGAAAAGGACAGAAAATTGTTTCTTTATTAGGAAAAATGTTAGCCACTGTGAAATCTATGCAAGACTCCAACAAAGGAACATTCATACATGTTTTATTTTATGTCCTTGGAAGGACCGATGAACAAGCCAATTGTCTAAAAAGATAATAGATTTCTCTATTTGAATAGAAGTTTAAGTTCTTTGAATTTCATTAGAATTAAATACCTTGAGAATTTACATCTTTTTATTCATTTATGTTCAGAAACCAAACATTGTATTACAATTTACAAGGTCTGCACTGTTATCTGTAAAATAAATGGGTAACAAGATTCCTTGTAGAGTAATTAACAATGCTCCATATTGTTGCGGCCACTTATCAATTCTGATCTTTATTTTACCTATTTATTGCAACCCCGGGTCTCTTGCAGCAGCCCACACGGGACTTGAGGTCGTCTCTTATGACTGCCTGCGGGGGGTCTCTGCTCAACTTGAGCAGAGCAGGGGTCTGTGGAGATGTGTAAAGACTCTGTCTGGAATTAGAAAACCGTCTGGAACCAGAGCAGTACCCAGAATTAACTACACTATGTCTCTCTCTCTCACACTGACCCCGTTTTCTCTGTGCAGAGGCTCTCCTCTCCACTCCCTGCCGCTTCCACTCCCTTCTCTGAGTTTTTGTGCAGTCTTCACTTTAGCTAGCACAGATCCATTAAGGCCTCTTCAGGCCCATGCCTTCACGATTTCCCCACCATTCTCTTTAGTTTCAACTACCCAGTGAGGAAATACGACTGGCCAAGCGTTGCTTCCTGCCCCCTCCCCATCACTGAGCAGCACAGGGACTGCCCAGGGGCCAAGGGCCCATGCTTGTCCAATCAGCAGTGGCTCTGGCCGGAAGTGTGCTGAATCATGTAGCAAAAATCATGGCTGCCTGTAACTGCCCCTTGAGCGGGGCCTGTGGATGCAGCAGTTTCTCAGAAGGGACCCTGGGAGGACTCATACTGCACATTTCTAATACATTCTATTAACCCTTGGTCAGCTGTTGCTAATTTTGATATGAGTCTCGAAACCAATTTGGGCCTCCATTTACCAATTTAACACATTTAACTAAAAAAGGATTCATTTAGGGTTTTGACAACCTATTCAGTCAGTATAACTGATCAGGAAAAGGCCCTGGGTCCCAGGAACAAAACCATGATCGATTCCTGTCATTCTCTCAGCTGGACAGAAGCTAGATATGAAACAAACTACCACCTTGGCCGTTAGGGAAAATGCTTGGGGTGGGGCTGGGGAGAAGATTAGTTTTGCTCCTAAATATCCTAAACAGATATTTATCACTGTTGAAGACTACCAATTTGACTAGTTCGTTATGTGCCACTCAGTGTGCCCAGGACTTTCACATATGCCACCTCATTTAAGTCTCCCAACAACAGTAGGCACTATCTCTATTTGACAGATGAGTAAACTGAGGCTTAGAGAGATTGAGTAGCTTGCCTAAGATCACACAGCTACTAAGTGACATGTCCAGAATCTGAATTTGGAACTGACTCATCAGTCGATATATTATGTTGTCTTCTGGGCTGGACTCATTGAATTCATTGCTGCCCTATGACCACTTAACTCACTGGGCCTCATTTCTCCAATGAAGAGGAACCATATTTTTATCATTGAATGTGTTTCCCAACTTGTTTGGACATTATTAGAAGCCCAAGCTGCAGTGTCAGAAGGTAACCTCTCTCATTCCAGGGACAAATGTCCCTGATTTAGCAAACTCATTCAATGACTACAGCATTTTCTGATAAGGAGGTCTTAGCCTACACAGCATGCAAATACATTTCAAAATGAACTCATTTATGATTGCGTTAAGAAAAACTCGTATGTAATGAGTTTCTGTGGCCTTGTTTATGAATAGGGAACTTTTGGATTCTGCAATTACCCAAAGCAGTAAAGCAGCAAAGAAAGCCAACATGTTAAATAATAATTGCAAATGTTATATAAATGAGAGTAGTTTGATTGAATTTATTAGATATGTGTTTCTGGCATTTTAAGATATAAAGCATTTATCACAAAACGATGATTTCTTCACTTAAGCTCATTAGGAAATCACACATCAATTCACACATAATTACAGAGGAATTTCTTCTGCTCCCCACAAATCATTACCATGTTAGCAAAAGTAGAATTGGTTTTTACATGATTTGGAAAGGTGGGTTCTCAATAGAAAGCTATGGAGAGAAGAGCACGCCTCTTAGGGGGCCCCAGCTTCTTGAATCAGTCAGAGGAAAGCATTGCCCAGGATTCTGAGACAGGAGACTGGTACTAGTCTTGAAGCAAGAACCTGAGGCTTTCTCTCTTTCCGTTAGAATCTTACCACGCACTCATCCTGCCCCACATACTTAAAGAATATTTAAAAGTCTAGAGATAACTATTTGCACCAGACAAATAATGACCACTATCAGAGAGTAAATTGGAAGGAAGAGAGAGTAATAAGAAAAACAAAAAATGAGAGGGTGTAATATAAATTTAAGAAGTTTTTGTTGAATTCAGGCATTAACTTATAGTCAACAAGCAAGATACAAGCCTTCCAAGTGTCCATCAATGAACCAAGAGGAAGAACAGTCTTCTGGTACTGATATAGATGCCAGGTAAAGGGCACTTTCCTCATATACATTTGGTAAAATATATACGTACTTGATATTCAAAAATATACTTCCTTGCAAGCCTGACTCTCATCCTTCTTTCCTGTCCATATAAACAAGATATATAAGTAATTATATAAGAGAATAATAGAAGAGGCAGTGGGAGAGAGAGTAAAGAAAGTCATATATAAGAGCAATAATTGATCATTAGAAGTAAAAAAGGAGGGGAGGCTTTAGAGGACATGAATCATTGACCCATTTCCTCAATATATAAAGGACTTTTATGGATCAATAGTAATATAATCAACAATTCAATAGAAAAATGGGCAGATATCATGCAAAGGTAGCCAACAGAAGAGTAAATAAATACAAATGACTTTCCAATGCAGAGAAGACGCCTAATCTCATTTAAAATTAAATAACTATAGGTGTGCCTGGGTGGGTCAGTCAGCTAAGCTTCAGATTCTTGATTTTGCCTCAGGTCATGATCTCATGGTTGTGAGACTGAGCCCCACATTGGGCTCCACGGTGGGCATGGAGCCTGCATAAGATTACCTCTTTCTCCCTCTCCCTCTGCCCTGCTCTGCTTGCAATCTCTTTCCCTCAAAAACAAATGTTTTTTAATTAAATAATTGTAAATTGAAATAAGATACAACAACCAACTCAGGTTGGTAGAGATAAAAGCCTTTGGTAATACATCATGTTGGTAAGGATGCCGAGAAACACTCATGCAGTTGAAGTGATACAACTTCTTTGGGGAGCAAATTTGTTGGTGTATATAAAATTTTACAATGCACACGCTCTTTGGCCAAGCAACTCCACTTCTATAAATTTATTCTATGACTATACTTACATACGTTGACAATTTGTACAGGGATATTCATCACAGCATTATGCTGGCAGCCCTGCATTGTCCAACAGTTAGGAACTAATTAAAGAATTCCATGTAACAGTTAGAGAATGACGAGATAGGTTTATTTTTATGTGTTGATACATAAACTTTTATGTGTTGATTCACATCCGAGACATATCACAAAGTTTTAAAAAGGGAAGTAAACTACATACTGACACGTGTATAAAAACAAAAGAATATATATGCATGTGAACACAGAACATATTCATATAGAGAATATATGAAAATGGAAATACCCTTTTCCCACTGAGAATGAATAATAGAGTTTGTTGTTATTGCTTATACCACGCCAGCATTAAAAATTATAAAATTTATTCAGCCCATAAAACTCTGAAGGCTTTTTTTTTTAATGTGGGAAAAGCAGTCTTTGAAATGTAAATTGCATATGTATGTGTATGTGTACATACAGATGCTTATATGCTCGTAAATAGCATACTTCTGGAAGGACACTAAAGAAAGGGTCATGGCCTTTGGGAAAGAAGGGTCGGGGGAGTTGGAATGAGTATCCGTTACAGTAAATTCATTCAAAGTATTACACTGTTTTAAAAAACTAAGTTCCGGGGCGCCTGGGTGGCTTAGTCGGTTAAGCGTCCGATTTTCACTTAGGTCATGATCTCACAGTTCGTGGGTTCGAGGCCCGCGTCGGGCTCTGTGCTGACTGCCAGCTCAGAGCCTGGAGTCTGTTTCAGAGTCTGTGACTCCCTCTCTCTCTGACCCTCCCTGCTCACGCTGTCTCTCTCTCTCTCTCTCTCCTAGAAATAAATAAAAATATTAAAAAAAATAAAAATAAAAAAAAAATAAAAATAAAAAACTAAGTTCCTATGCTTTGGTTTTAATTAAAAACCAGATTTATGGAGGGAGCTCCTTCTGATATACATAGAAATGGCATCTGTGAGAATGATTTAAACCAAGGAAAATCACAAGTTAGGTTCTTGGCAGTAGAGGGTCCACATCTTGAGAAGACAGACAAGTTCAGGTGGAGAGGCCACTGTGAAGCTAGACACCACTGATCATACTGGACACACATGAGTTTCAATCTCTCTGCTTCCAAAATAGGGCAAGTGGTGGAGGAGGAATATACTTTCAGCTTCTCCTCCCACCTCTCAGATGCTTCAAGGGTAAAGGAACTATTACATGAAGTGTTTCCTAATGACTTTTCTACAATATGTCTTTGCAGAAAAGATGTGGGAGATAAATGACACACATCCGTATTAAAATTCTCCTTCAGAGAGCAGACCACCCTTTGGAGGGAAATTGCTTTGGAAAGTGAAGGAACTTCAGGGGATTAATGCAAGTCAAAAATCTTCAAAGAAAATCACTTAATTGAAACTTCAAGACTTCTTCCTATGGTTCCGGGAGCTAGAATTTCTCTTCCACTTGCCTTGGGCCAAATAAGGCATCTGAGGCCCTCAACCCACACTTCCGCCAGCAGAGCAGAGGCAGTGGTTTAAAGAGCATGACCATTTGTCCTTGGTCCCACTGGGAAGTCACAGATAATCATTCCAGGCACCCCTGGAAATCCTTCAGTTCTCTGTAAGTATGTATGCTCTGAATCAGAACACCCCACTTCCTGGACCTTGTCTAATTCCTAGATACCAGAACTGGAGTCTCTCTCATACCTTCTGGACACACTCAAAGTTTTGAGCACTCTTACCCCCATTCCAAAGAGACCAGATGCTGACTAGAACATGCCATTTCAGAGCTACAGGAGGCCAGTTAAGAAAACAGAACCAAAGCTTTTCTAAAAAACTCTCTCTGTGCTGAGACCCAGGCAGTCCAATACTTTTTCTCCCGTGAAGGAGCTTTGCATAATGAGCTCAGCATGCTGCTAGCCTAGGATCTGACCTGTTCAAATCCAAAATTTGCTAGCCTAATAGCCAATAAAAAACAAACAAAAAGTGGGGAGGGAACCCAAAGTCTTCTTGAAGGATTGATTAGTTGAAGAATTATACTCCGCTTTTCTAATGTTAAAATCACCAGACAAGTGAGAGTCAGAAAGAGATTCTCTTGGTAAGAATGAAAAGGAGAGGGACGGGGGAGTTCACCTCCTTTTCAGGTGCTGAACGAGAAAAGCAATGAATAGAAAAGTGAAATGGTTTTCTCCTTTTTGGGAAAGAATAGCGTTAACCTTCAAGTAACTGCAGAGGTTGTTGGAGCTTATACAAGGAAACTCTTCAGAAAGACAGGGACATGAATCATGGGTCATTTTATTTCCACTTTAAAGCACTCGAACATTCAAATTCCCTAAAGAAAAGAGAGTTGGTGGTGCAAACGATCCAATCTAATGGATTTGTTAATATCTTCAGCGCCAGCCCAGGAGGATCCTTAGTTTCTGTTGGTGACACCAGGGGTGTTTTTTCCTGAGTCTGAGTCACGGCTTCCCCGGGCGTGGGGTTGAAGTCACCGGAGAGGGGAAGTATGAACCACTCTGGGTGTGCTTTTTATTTGTAATGTACTAGTGAGAAGTCGGTAGGACGTGGTTACAGGAAGTCATGAGCTGGAACAGGGCTGCTTGATGCGGGAGTTTGACAAATGTCTAAAGAATGTTCTGTTAACAATCTGAAGGCTCCAGATGGCAAAGTGGAAGGAGCAATCCAACTAAGTGCATTTCAAAGGGCTGTGTGCACGTTGCCCGGTGTGGTACCCGGCCCTTGCAGGTCAGCGAAGAAATAGGAATGGATGGGAAGTAGCTGGCTCGCCTTTCCCAGTGATCTATGAAGGATTACAGGGCAGAAGTCTTATGATAGGAATTTATTTTCTCTGGGAGAGGACTGATACATTTCCTTTTCTGGCAACATACATCAGGCCCTGACATTTATTTGACATTCTCTCATCAGATATTCATGAACACGTTCCCTGAGCTGAGCGTTGTACTTGAAATAGCATGGCAAACATGATGGATGAGACCCCTTCCCTCAGGAAGCTTGCAGGTTGCTCATGGGAAAGAGAACCATGTGGTGTGTGGGGAGGAGATGAGGGTAAGCGCGGATGCCCGGGACACACAGGAGAGGCCCTTGGGGGTCAGAACAGGTGTCTCAGAAGAAAAGGCAATCAGTTCTAGCAAACTGAAATAATAGAGAAAAATATATTGGTTTTTGCTCCCAGTTTCTGGCACAGAGCTCCTAAAGTAATAAGAACACTAGGAACATCTTTTGTTCTAATATTTGGCTTTAGACTCTGGTTCCCGAATCTTTTGGGATTTCCTGGATGATATTGTCTTGTATTCTAATGAGGTGACTCCTCATTAGAGTAAAATAATGGCTGGTTGGCTCCTGGATGCTGGCCAGTCACCAGAAAAACGAAGCCATGATGAAAAGCTTGGAATTTTCAACCCCATATTCATCCTCTAGGAAGGGAAGAGCATCTGGAGATTGAGTTAATGATCAACCAAGCCTATCTGATGAAGCCTCCGTAAAAATCCCAAAGTATGCCATTCTGAGAGCCTCTGGGTTGGTGTTCACAGCTACGTGCCAGGAGGGGAACATACCCCAATTCTACAGGGACAGAAACTCCTGTGCTTGGGACGTTTCTGGGGTTATATGTATCCCTTCATCTGGCTGTTCATCTATATTCTTTCTCATATCATTTTTTACATAATAAAATGGCAAACACAAATTAGTGTTTCCCTGAGGTCTGTGGGCTGTTCTAGCAAATAATCACATTGAAGGGGAGACGTCACAGGAGCCTCCAATTTGTAGCCAAGTCAGATGGAATTTGTGGGTTAACTGGATGGGTAACCTTACTATTTGCAATTGGTGTCTGAAGTGGTGAGGAGGCAGTCTCATGGGATTGACCTCTTAACCTGTGGGGAATTCTCTAACTCTGGTTAGTGTCAAAGTTGGGTTATATTGTAGGATGAAGCCTGTGTTACAGAGAGTTGCTTGATGTGAGGAAAAGCCCCCACATATATGGTGTCAGAAATGTCATGAGTGTGGTAATCTTGTGAGAATAAAGGAGAAACACAGGAGGAGTGCAGTTTTTCTTTACACAAAAGGAAGAGTGAAGTGACCCAGGTGGAGAAAGCAGGGTGTGCAAGTAGCAGCAGCAAGAGAGAGCAAGCAGGGGCCCCTTCGGGTGCCTGCCCACACCTTGCCCCATGTACCGTAGGTAGGGTCCCTGGTCTGGCAACCCCAGCTGCAGGCAGCCCAGAGCCGACCACATGCTCCCTCTCCACGTCCACCCCAGCCCTGCCTGTGGCACTGGCTTTTTGATCTCTGTCTCTCCTCTCCCTTTCTCTGTCCACTCAGTGAAAAAGAATGGAGAAGATTGTGAGGGACACGTAAGTAGAAAGAGAGGACGTGAAATGGAGTCCATGATTTATACCAGGAATAAAAACAAAACCAAAAAAAATCCTTCAGGTAAAATGAGTCCCTCCCAGGGGGGATGGGCATGGAGGAGGGCACTTGTGGGGATGAGCACTGGGTGTTATGTGGAAACTGATTTGACAATAAACTATTTGTAAAAAAAAAATGAGTCCCTCCCAGAGAAACCAGGATGCTGTTCCATCTCGCCTCATACCACCTCAAGCCCTACTGGGCGGGACCACGAAGCTGACAGAAAAGGAGAAAATTCAACATGACAGTGAATCTTTCTACATATGGTCAAATGTCCCTTTGGAATGATTTTTCATCAGACTGTTTAAATATCATTGTTTTCCGTGATAGATCCTTGGGCCATTATAGGTCCTATAATGTGATATTTTCACCAGACCCTAGTAGACTTTCCTAATGGTTTTATACCTTTATATTTTTTTATTCCCATAGCGCCTAACCTATTCAATAAATTAATTTGAGTGGATGAATGACTTAAATTGTCCTTGGGTTAAGTTTGAAGTTGCCCAAAGGCAAAACCCAAAAGAAATCACTCTCGTCCAGGCAAAGTTAATTTACTTTGTAGAAATCACAAATGGTCCCCGTTACTCAGGAGATATAAGAAGGGTGAGTCTCAACTTTCTAAGTCAAAGCTAATCGGATCAATACCCAGCTGCTCACTATGAACAGAATGCACCCAAATAATATCAGGGAAGCAACGGTATTTGGTCTATTTAAACTTTCCAAGGTCTTGTTTATATGTCAGAAACAGAACCGTGGAATAAGAAGAGAGAAATACTTTCTGGAGCAAGTGTCTGAGCTAATAATGTAGAATCACCTCGAGGCTCACTCTTGGGACTCCGCCCTTTCCCTCTGCCTCTGGTCTAATGGGCTATCACTTTACACAGACTTTTTTAAATCAATCCACTGAATCTTCCCTACAGCCCAATTTACCATAATGTGTATTTCATGGAATTTGGATCTGAGACCCCATCCAAAATTATTATCAGAAGGACCTGAACAATCCCACTAAGACATCTGCACCTGTGGGGCATGCCCATGACAAGCACACCAAGGTTTTCAGTAGTTTAGATTTGAGACCTCAGAATCTGTTTGATATGGGTTGAAGTCGGAGAAGTCTGCTTGTTTGGTCGCCCATCTTACCCTTCCAAGCTTCCACCCGCTTCCGTACTGAGAGACTACACAGTAAGCTTGCATGTTATGAGGCTGTGGAATCATCAAATCTCTAATCCTTCCGCAGAAACCCAGTAAGTGAGCAACAGAAGCAGGCCTGCCGGGTGGGTGCTAGGAGGCAGGGGAGGCAGGGGAGGCAGGGGAGGCAGGGGAGGCTGGCTCACCCATGCCTCAGGGACATTCGGTTTCATGACACAGCAAAACGGCAAACCTGAAACGCAGTGGCCGTTAGGTAAGAAAAAAAACAAAAAAACCTCCAAAAGTGAAAAGGCTAATGTGTGGATATCACGACTGTGGCATAAAATAACCTCACAGATTTAGGGGCTTCCCACTTTGAAACACCTTCTCATCACTTTCCCTGATGAGAAGGGAATGGAGGCTGAGAAAAACATCCTGACAAGTCTGAAAGGAGCAAAGGTCTTCCACTCTGTGAGCAGTTATAGGAAAAGACCGAATCATCGGGGAGAAACATATCAGGTGCATTCTCTTTTTCTGAATTTTCTGGGGGAAAGGTCAAGGGACGCAGGTGCCCATGGTGCACAGCAGAGGCAGTACCTCCAGGAAGCGTCTGTCACCCTCGCTGGAAACAGAACCGAGCCGAGCCGCTGGCTGGTGGTTGCTTGCTGAGTGCATGGCAAAGTTCCTCTGAATGCTGAGCAGGTGGGAGCTGGAAGCCACCGTCGGGCCGGAATGTGAGGAGAGCGGCACTGGGGAGCAGCTTTCCCAGGCTGTGTCACCCTCGCGTTTTCCTTCTTCCCAGAATGCACACTGCTGACAATGCCAAGTGCCACCTGATCCCTGAGACGCCCCGGGGGGCTCCATAGGTTAAGCATCCAACTCTTGACTTGGGCTCAGGTCATGATCTCATGGTTTGGTTCACAAGTTCGAGCCCACATCGGGCTCTGCGCTGGTTGTGTGGAGCCTCCTTGGGACTCTCTCCCTGACTCTCCCCCACATGCTCCTACATGCAGTGCACTCTCGCTCTCTTTCAAAACCAAAAAAAGAAACTTAAAAAGTTATCACCTGATCTTTAAAATAGTTGAGATTTAGGGAGTGTGTCTGGGAGGAAAGCACGTGACTCTTGTTGAGCTTGTGGCCAATGTTCCACCACATTTCTTCATCAAGAAGCTTGTTTCCTCCTGGGTCTGAGGCATTCACACTAACATCGCTAAGTGACTCAAGCCTTCCTCAGATGGGCCCTGCATGCCCCATGGGACAGGGCTCGGGAATAGTGGTGCATGCCAGCATGGGCCTAAGTAGGCCTGGGACCCTGGAGGCCCCAGGCCAAGGCGACCAGTGAAGTCAGGCCAACTTCCAAGAGGAGGATGTCCAGCCCTCCTCCTCTGAACACCAGAGCCACAAGGAGAGGGCCGCAGGTGTGTCCTCCTCACTGCTTTTTCCTTAGTTCATCAAGCAGCCCTTCTCCCAAATATCACCTTCAGTAAAGACAGGAGGTCTCCAGATGAGCTATCCCAAGAAGAAGCCATTCATCTGCCACCAGAGACCCAGTGGCCCCAGGACCCAGCTGGCAAGCTTGTGGATAGAAATTGCTCAGCCTGGGGGTGCCTGGGTGGCTCAGTAGGTTGAGCAGCCGACTTTGGCTCAGGTCATGATCTTGCAGTTTGTGAGTGTGAGACCCGCATGGGGCTCTTAGCTGTCAGTGCCAAAGCTGTCAGACCAGAGCCCACCTAGGATCCTCTATTCTCCTCTGTCTCTCTGCCCCTTCCTTGCTTGCTCTCTCTCTCTCTTTTTCTCTCTCTCTCTCTTTCTCTCTGTCTTTCTAAAATAAATAAACATAAAAAAAAAGAAAGCAATTACTCAGCCTGGCAGCATCTCTCCTGGCCGTCATGCCCAGAGCCAGAGCCTCTTTGTAGAGGCAGCAAACACTTTGCCCGAGCCACAGCAGATGGATTGCTCTAGAATCCAGCTCCCTCAGCCCCCCGCTCCCTGTTTCCCTGAGACTATTTTCTCCCTTTGTTTCTGAATCAGTAAGAGCAATCTAATGAGCCTTTGTTCCCTGGGACTATGTGAAAGTGGAGTTCTCACTGGCCGTCACTCCTTGAATGCATCCAGAATGCTCCATGTTTGTAGGTAGAGGTGCGCCCAAAGCAGCTTCTAAGAGAGGATTTTCTTCTCCTCTGCCTGTGTCGGCTTCAGGGAGCTTGCTGTCCACAGTCACATCACACAGAGCTATGAGGACCTGAGCTTTCAGGGAATGGAGAATAAAGAAATAGGAGATAAAAGAAAACCAAGGAAAGAAAAAAGAAAACACTTAAATTTAAATATGGAGCCACACATAAATGTATGTTTGTATTTGCATATGAAAACGAATCAGTAGATATACAGGCAAAAAAGCAAGTGGTCTTTTCAGCAGATCCATTCATTTATGCAGCGATATTTTTTTGAGCTTTATAATGACCAGACCCTGCTCTGATCATCCCCCATGCCCGGAGAGCCCAGACTGTAGAAGCCAGGGTTCTGTGGGTATCTCTGGGGTGCTTTTGTGATTTGGGATCACACGACAATCACCTTCCTCTGTTCCGAGACCTCCAGAGAAGAAATTCCACTGCAATCCTTGTGTGGAGGTTCCCCGTCTCTTATGAAGGCCATCATGGTATGATTAGGAGGTAGAGGGACCTATGCCAGGCCAGAGGCTGGGGACAAGTTCATGATAGGTTGTCCAGTCCCCCTTCGGCTCTAGGTCACCTGCTCAGTTTCCTCCATGAGGTTCATCAAATCCCCTTGAATCAAGTCCAGAGACAGCCAGAGACACAGACTCTGCTCTAGCCTGGAGCCTGTTCCAAGGGGGTAACGTATTGCAGTATGGAGAAGACAGTTGCAGTTGGAAGAGCCTGTATGGATAAAAAATGAAAGCATTTCATAACTTAATAATCTCTGACATATTAAGGTATTTTTATAGGGCTGTCTGTTCTGTTAACCATAAAGAATATTAACTGATTTTATAGATATTTGAAAAGTAGGTGTAAAACAACCATTAACCATCATTTTCTTTCATTAACAAAAATAAGCTTCCATGTGTACAGTGTATTATATTTAGCTTTCAGAGATGTACTTGCCTCTTTTGATTCCAAACCACCCTATGTAGCTATGCAGACCTTACAGACAGATGTCAGAGGAGCTCTTTGTAAGGTGATTTGGATCAGGAAGAGACACTCTTAATGAAGAGGGAGGAAGATGAGGATAACAGTGGTAGAGGTGGTCATGATGGTGGTGGTAGGGAGGTGATGGTGGCGAGGGGGGAGATGGCGTAATAGAAACATGAAAGGAAGTAAGGTAAACTGGTTAAACAATGGGCTATTTTTTTTAATTTAATTTAATTAATTAATTTTTTTACAAATAGGTTATTGTCATGTTGGTTTCCATATAACACCCAGTGCTCATCCCCACAAGTGCCCCCCTCCATGCCCATCGCCCCCCTACCCCCCACACCCATGAGTCCTCAGTTTGTTCTCAGTATTCAAGAGTCTCTCATGGTTTGCCTCCCTCCCTCTCCCCCACCATTTCCCCCCTTCTTCTCCCCCATGGTCTTCCGTTAAGTTCCTCCTAATCTTACTGTACGTGCAAACATATGATATCTGTCCTCTGCCTGACTTATTTCGCTCAGCATAACACCCTCAAGGTCCATCCATGTTGCTACACATGGCCAGATTTCATTCTTTCTCATTGCCATGTAGTATTCCATCGAACAATGGGCTACTTTAATATTTTAAAATGATATCCTATAGCTTTAAGCACTCGGTGAAAGACTAAATTCCACCAACTGGCCTCAATCTAAGTTTGTTTTTCTCTGTTACACCTCAAGGATAACCAATCTCTCAAAGACCAAATCATAAAGGTAAATTATGTTATATCCCCAAGTGCCAGGCCCATTTCAGGATTTAAACTAAGACTCTGCTTGAGGCAGAAATCAACCTTTGTCCTTTGAGGCTTCACCATGGGAAGCAAGTTCCAGCTTACTTATAAGCCTCTTGTATACTTGTTCAAGACACTCTTATAATGACCTTGTCATTTCTCCCTTTTTTCTGGCCTCCAAAAATGTCACCAAGACTCAAAGAAAACCAACTACATGCAAAAGGGAAAGTCATAAATGAAGCCAGAAGGAGAATCTAAGACTTCTATCTTTGTTCTTTTGTACCTTTGATAAGAAAGCTTCCACAACATTCATCGAGTCATTCCTCATTCATTCAGCAAGTACTTATTTCCACTACTGTGGGCTAGGCCCTGGAGAAAAATAGGAAACTGAAGATTCCCATCCTTCCTTCAGGGATCTTAGACTAGAGAGACACAATAAAGATAGTATTCCAATTTGAAAGAGCAGCGAGGACTCGGAGGGCTCTAGACTCCCAAGGAATATGGGAAGGAAAAATGAAGCCATTTTTGAACTGCCTTGTGGCAATCCTTTTAAGATCTCCCTCAAGAATTAGGAGACTCATAACTAAGAAGCTAGAAGGATGTTTCTCAAGTTGGTCCATGGACTAACAACATTATAACCACTGAGCATTTGTTTAAAAAGTGGGTTCTAGTATTTCACTGCAGGCATACTAAATCAGAATTTCAGAGGGTGTGATCACAGCTTTATGAACATGCCCTATAGTGATTCTGATACACACAGGATCACCAAACAAATAAAAAGAAAGGGACTGAAAAATAGAGATTAGGATGGGCTTTTTATGATGAAGGTATGAAAATTAAGATGCCCAGGAACAGTTAAATAGAGATTTCTTTTGAACAGCAGAACAAAACTCTTTAGACTGAAAGCCAAGAGGCTTTGCTAGTACTGACATGCTAAATAATCTTTATTGCATTTCTTTCCCTCTTAGGACTCAGCCCCTTCATCTATAAACTGAATGACATAATCCAGATCTGTGTGGTCCACTACAGTAGTCACTAGCCAAATGAGAATGTTGAACACTGGAAATGTGGCTACTCTGAATTGAGATTTGCTGCAATGTGCAGCACACACACACAGGGTTTGAAAGGCTTCGTGTGAAAAAAAGAATGTAAGATATCCCCCCAATTTTTTATATTGACTACACATTGAAATGATAGTATTTTGGATATACTAAGTCAAACAAAATTAAGTTAAAATTTCCTTTACCTGTTTCTTTTACTTTTTTCATGTGGCTACTAGAAAATTTAAATTAAGAATTATGTATGGCTTGTAGGATATTTTGACATGATATATGACATGATGTTGGACTGTGCTGGTCTAGATGATCTCTCATCCAGCATTGATACTCTTTCCAAGTTTTAGAAGGATTAATGGAGAATGAGAGAAAGTACCATTTGAACTGATTCTGTCTCAAGGCTTTGATTCTTACTCAGAAAGCTGCCCACTTCTAGCAAGAAGTTCTGACCACCAAAGGTAGGAGGAAGCTGC
This sequence comes from Proteles cristata cristata, assembly GCA_017311185.1. Lineage (NCBI taxonomy): Eukaryota > Metazoa > Chordata > Mammalia > Carnivora > Hyaenidae > Proteles > Proteles cristata. The sequence goes on along the minus strand of JAESUZ010003696.1, from coordinate 697,295 downwards.
AGAGAGAGGAGGCAAATGCTGAAGAGTTGAGCCATAGCACAATCTCAAATACTTTTTATTACACACTTGGGTAGTGTTTAGTTATTTTTTCATTGTTGTCATTTACCATCCCTGAGGTTTTTGTCTGATCTCTTGCCAGCTTCTATGTACTGAAGGTTTTCTGGATAATGTGACATTTCTGAAATGATACTTTTGAAGTGAGCTTTCTTTCTTTCTTTCTTTCTTTCTTTCTTTCTTTCTTTTCTTCCTTCTTTTCTTCCTTCCTTCCTTCCTTCCTTCCTTCCTTCCTTCCTCCCCAGCATTCTAGAAATAGGAACAAAAAACAGAGGACAGTGTGGCAGTTTGAGGAACTACAAAGTGTTGTTGGATGTGACCACAGTCTGTAAGAGTTACAAGACCCAAAGCGAGAGAGATCAGCGAGGGTATATAATGAAGGACTTGTTTCTACATTGAGACGTCTTTCTCCCAATAGTGTGAAAGTTAGTTAAACGACAAGTTAACATGATTATGTAAGGAACTAGTGATACAGCATAACCCATGAGAGCAAAATTTGAACTACCTATTGAGTTCTATGGGTATACAGGGAGGAGGGAGCAGGAGTACTGCCCAAGTCAGCAGTTTAGAGGACTGGAGCAGGAAGGAAGTGACATAACATCCCCTAGGAGGGGACACTAAGATAGTTCTTAAAGAACAAGGAGGAGTAAGCCAGGCAGGAAGGAAGGATGAGGGCTTTCCAGGGAGAGGAACAGGAGGTTTCAAAGCCAGAGTGTGAGAGATCAGGAGGCACAGCTGAACGCCCACATTAATACCCACGCCTAAACCTAAAAGGGTCACCTAAATCCTTTTATAGTTCACAGATTGCTTAATCCTCCTTCTCCTTGATCTTCATCATAAAACCAAGGAGGGCATCTTAGAGCACATCTAATCCAGTGCTCCTCAACCTCCTTCACTCAAGTACTCTGAATAATAGCGGGAAAAACATGAACCAAGGTTTTTGACTTTCCCTATTATGTCCTTTTCAAAAACTGTAAATTTTGCATTCTAAATTAAGATGTCTGTATTTGTTCTAATATAAAATTAACACTTTTTCCTCAGAAATCTTCTAGCAAGGTTGATCTTCCACAGGAAGTTACATCATCTTTATTCACAGACACCCCTCTCTACACTCTCAGGTGTGTGAACATCCTTGGGAAACCCCTCATTTATAGATGAGGACACAGAGGCCAAGAGAGAGATTACATCATCTGCCTGAGGTCATACAGCGGGTTAGGAACAGAGGGAAATCTGGAACCCGTGCTCTTCCCACATAGGCCTGCTTTTCACAGTGATCCCTCTTCTTTCCTGATGCTCTCTTTTTTTCCTCTCCCCTCGTTTCACCAGTTACTTCTTTTTTATCCCATCTTGCCCATTCCTGGCCCCATCAGGGCTCCAGAGGGCTCAGAGAGAAGAAAGGAGAGAGAAAGCCCCACGAGGAAGGGAGGTCACAGAAAACCATGCACTAAGCGGTCCTGGCCTGATGGATCCTCAGCTCTATAGAGCTCATTCCTCCAGGATCAAAGGTTCATGAGGGCCCTTTTGGCTTTTCTTTGATTAATTATAACTTTGCTTCCTTCAGACGCTTAGAGCATATTTCTGAGAGTTGGCTTCGAGCACAGAAGGGGAAACCAACAGTACTCATGTCTGTCCCAGAAAACCTCCCATTGTCTATTTTCACCTGCGTTGACAGTTTTATGAGCAGGCCCCTTGGGCAGGCAGAGCCCAGACTTCCCTCCCACACAGGCAAAGAGTTGTTATTTGGGAGAAGCTAGAGCCACTCTGCAGTCCCCAAGTCAGCCAGTGCAGGAGAAAAAAACTAGGAAGTTTGTGTCTCTTCAAATCATAAATTTAATCTGGTCACTCTTTCTGCCTAAATCATGTTAGCAGCTCTCATTTTTCTCAGGATAAGGACACCTCTTTGATGTGGCCTATCAGGACCCAAAACTATCCTCTCCTTATTATTCCAGACTCTACTTAAGTTATTTTTCCTCTCTCTCCTCCAGCCACACTAATGCTCTTTGCTCCCCCATTAATGGCTGTATCCATACCACAGGGACTTTGCCCTTACCAATTCCTCAGCCTGAAAGGCTCTTTCACCCATTCTTTACTTAGTTTACTCCTTGTCATTACAAAAATTATTTTTTAATTTTTATTTTAGAGAGAGAGAATGAGCACACTCAAGCAGGGGAGACGGGCAGAGGAGAGAGAGAGAGAATCCTAAGCTGGCTCCACACTCAGTGCAGACCCTAATGTGGGACTCCATCCCATGACTCTGGGATCATGACTTGAGCCAAAATCAGGAGTCAGATGCTCAGCCAACCGAGCCACCCAAGCACCCTACTCCTTGTCACTTTTTAGTTCTCATCTCAAATTTTCCTTCCTTAGAGATGCCTACTTGACCTCCTGACAGTCTAACCTCCCATTATAAGCTCTTTAGAGCACCAGGTGTCTCTCTTCATAGCATTTACCACAATCACAGATTTACGTTTATGTGAGTGATTGATTAGCTGATTACTATTTTGTTCTCCCACAAGGCTGAATGATCCACAAAGGCAGAGTCTATGTAAGGATTTATTCATTTTTGTATCTTCATCACCTAACATTAGGTACCACATAGTAGATGTTTTAAGAGTCTATTTAAATGACAAATTAAATAATAAATGAGTAAATGTGTAGTAGATTTGGGAAGTTCAAAAATGAATTGGTGAAGGAAAGAACCCAGAAAATTAATAGGCAACCAACGGAATGGGAAAAGATAGTTGCAAATGACATATCAGATAAAGGGTTGATATCCAGAATCTACAAGGAACTCACCAAACTACACGCCCGAAAAACAAACAACCCAGTGAAGAAATGGGCAGAAGATATGAACAGACACTTCTCCAAAGAGGACATCCAGATGGCCAACAGACACATGAAACGATGCTCAGCATCCCTCCTCATCAGGGAAATACAAATCAAAACCACACTGAGATACCACCTCACGCCAGTCAGAGTGGCTAAAATGAGCCAATCAGAGAACTCTAGATGCTGGCGAGGATGTGGAGAAACGGGCACCCTCCTACACTGTTGGTGGGAATGTAAACTGGTACAGCCCCTCTGGGAAACAGTGTGGAGGTTCCTCAGGAAACTAACAATAGAACTCCCCTATGACCCAGCAATAGCACTGCTAGGAATTTACTCAAGGGATACAGAAATGTTGATGCATAGGAGCACATGTACCCCAATGTTCATAGCAGCACTCTCCACAATAGCTAAAACCTGGAAAGAGCCTAAGTGTCCATCAACAGATGAATGGATCAAGAAGATGTGGTTTATCTATACCATGGAATACTACATGGCAATGAGAAACAATGAAATCTGGCCATGTGTAGCAACATGGATGGACCTTGAGGGTGTTATGCTGAGCGAAATAAGTCAGGCAGAGAAGGACAAATATCATATGTGTGCACGTATAGGAGGATTAGGAGGAACTTAACAGAGGACCAAGGGGGAGAAGAAGGGCGGAAATGGTGGGGGAAAGGGAGAGAGGCAAACCATGAGAGACTCTTGAATGCTGACAAAAACTGAGGACTGGTGGATGTGGGGGGAGGAGGGACGGGCATGGAGGAGGACACTTGTGGGGATGAGCACTGGGTGTTATGTGGAAACTAATTTGACAATAAACTATTTGTAAAAAAAAAAAAAAATGAATTGGTGAATGAATGAACACCTGAAATTGTTTATAAATGTCTTAGGGACCCAGAATTTAAATCTTGGACCTACATGTCTGTTTGGGAGAATTTATTATAATTAGCAACACTACCCCTCATTGCTTCCCATTGCACCATCTGTAAGTGTCTTTTATGTGCCTGCTATGGGGGAGTACTCTGCTAGAAACTTTTTTGGCTACCCTCTTTCCCTCATTATCACCCTCTATTCCAGTCATCAGCAAACCCTGCCAACTCCATTCCAAGATATATCAAATTCCATCAGACATATAAAAGCTGAGAGAGTTTATCACCAACAAACTATCATGAAAAGAACTTTAAAAAATAGACTTTTGGAAGAAAGAAAATTATCTGAGGGAAGATCTAAGATGTAAGAAACAATTTAAGTTAAGAATAGGCAAACATGCAAATAAACCTAAAAAGGTAGTTACCGTATGGGGCTAAAAAATAGTGCATAATTTAGAGATTTTTAAAAAGCAGTCAACAGTAATGTATAAGATGTGAAGGGGTTATCAGATTTAAATATGCTAAAAGTTTAAGAAAAGAGTAAGAGTTACTAAGCAACTTTAGCCTTTGTTAAGTACAATTAAACTTTTTAGAGTAAACACTAAAATAATGAAAATGTAATTTGTAATTTCCTAAAAGTATTAGGAAAGATATTTTATTAAAAGAAAAAACAACTCCTCACTGGAAACTAAGCACAAATTAAAGGGAAAAAGTATTCAAAAAAATCAAATAAATAGCACAAGATGGAAAAAAAAAAGTTCAAATATATCAACAATCACGGTAAGTGTAAATGGGCTAAAGTTGCCAATTAAAAATAGAGATCATCGGGGCGCCTGGGTGGTTTAGTCAGTTAAACGTCCGACTTTCGCTTAGGTCATGATCTTGCGTTTCGTGGGTTCGAGCCCCGCGTCGGGCTCTGTGCTGACTGCCAGCTCAGAACCTGGAGCCTGTTTCAGTCTGTGACTCCCTCTCTCTCTGACCCTCCCCTGCTCACACTGTCTCTCTCTCTCTCTTCTAGAAATAAATAAAACATTAAAAACAAAACACTTTAAAAAATAAATAACAAAAATAGAGATCATCAAATTACATTTTAAATATCTAGCTATATGCTGTTTATAAGATACAAATCTAAAATTTAAAAATTCAGGCACCTGGGTAGCTGAGTTGGTTAAGCATCTGACTCTTGATTTTGGCTCAGGTCATGATCTCACAGCTGGTGAGACAAGCCCTGCATCAGGCTCTGCACTGACAGCACAAAGCCCACTTTGGATTCTCTCTCTCTCTGCTCCTGCTCCTGGTCACACACACACTCTCTCTCAAAATAAATAAACTTTAAATAAAATAAAATATTAAAAAATGGAAAGATTGAAGATAACCCATTAAAAAGAAATATCATATAAATATTAACAAAAAGAAATCATGTACACTTATATTAATATAGATAAGATAAAATTTCAAGCCTTTTAAATATTAGAAAGCTACTTCATTAATAATAAAACATTGAATTCACTAGCAAAAAATTAACGAAATTTAATATTGTATGACTAATACAAGCACCAAATATAGCATTAAATATACAAATCAAATTTTATAGAGGGTGAAGGAAATGGTGAAGGGGGTCCAAAAGTAAAATTTTCAGTTTTAAAATACGTAAGTCATGGGGATGTAATGTGCAGCATGGTAACTAAAGTTAATAATACAGCACTGTATAATTAAAAGTTGGTAAGAAAATAGATCTTCAAAGTTCTCATCACAAGAAAAAAATTTTGTGTCACTATGTATGGTGACAGAAACTAGCTATGTACGTATAGTGGCAGATGTTAACTGGACTTACTATGGTGATGATTTTGCAATATATACAAATATTGAATGGTTATGCTGTACATCTGCAACTAACATAATGATATTTGTCAATTATACCTCAATAAAAGTAATAAATAAATGAAACAAATAGGTTTTAAAAATCAAATTTAGTAGAATTACAAGGAGTAATTGACAAATCCACAAACCTAGTGGGACATTTTAATATACCTCTCTTAGAAACTGATATATCAAGCAGGCAAAAAAAATTAATAAAGATACAGAAGATTTGAAAACACAACTAATCTGATTTCATGGACATATGTTGATCCCTGGATTGGAAATCAGATAACACATGTATGAAATTTATTTTAGAGCATATGCGAAATGGTACATGTGTAAAACTGGCCTCAAAATAGAGGTCAAAAAACAAGTCTTGGCCTATTTCAAAGAATCTGTATACTAACAGATCATATTTTATAATGAAATACAATTACCTTAAAAATACACAATAAAAAGATAAACTTTTTAAAACGTTCACTTTAAAATTAAAAATTTATGTCCAGATTATTCATGTGTCAAAAATGAAATAATAATGAAACTATAATAAAATCATTATGAACTATAATGATAGTACTACATGTTAAAACTTATAGAATGTGGATAGTGGTACTTAGAGGGAATTTTGTAGCCCTCAGGGCTCACTGGAGCTTTTCTTCATTTCTCCAATTACGCAGTTCATTGATTTATATATTCATTCAATAAATGCTTAATCTGGCGTTGTGAAATCATACAGATGGAGGCTGCAGAGCCCTCAGCTCCTGTGAACAGCTGTAATTACTAAAAGTTCTAAAATGGAAATCCTGGGCTGGGCTGGCCCATTCTCCAATTGCGGATCTGTCAGAGCTCTCTGGAATTGAGATTCTCTTGCAATCAGGACACCATAGGTTATAAACTTCCCATGGCTATTCTACTAATGGTCAGAGGCACTGACAATAGTCTCATGCTCAGAGGGACAACAGATACTAGAATTCTAACCAGGAGGTGACACAGAGATAGCTCCTTGTCTTCTCAACTTCCTCCCTCATGCGGCATATTGCCCATTCTCTCTTTCGCAGGAAATCTTTCCTCCATATTCTCTCCACTCTAAAGTGGGAGTATCATAGGACTAAAGGGTAGATATTTCTTCTTATCTAGAAGCTAGTTCAAAGATTGTGTAGGAGACATAAGAGGAAAGCAAAAACATCTATGGGCTTCCCTGGAACAAATTTCAAGCGGAAATAAAAGGACAACAGCCACCAAAGTCTCCTCACATTTGTGATGATACAACAACATGATAAAATTAGCAATGATGATGAAGTTGATTTTAAAGAGCTAGGTAGAGTGTGTTTGTTTTTATCATTGATGTATCATTCGTTGTTAAGAACCATGATCAGATCCCACAGTAGAATCCAGGCACCTTTAATCGCTAGTCCCTTTCTTTTTGTCTTTCCAGGTGGTCCCAGGTTACCAGTTCCTGTCAAGTAAATTGTGCTCCGTATTTCTCACCATCAGTGTCTCAGTCCCTAATGCTGGGAAGGTTGTCCCTAATCTTGTTTTCTCTGATAGCAAAGGCTGTTACTCATTTCTCAATTGCAGTGACAAGTTTTGAGGCTATGCAGTAGTAGCTGGATTTTAAGGCAACCTAAAGTCCAGCGTTTGTTCTGAAACATAATACTTGCTGTACTTTATTTATTAGATTTCCTCATTATGCAGGACATTTTAATTACAGTGCGATCATAGATTACATTACATATGGCTCCTCTTCCTATAGTTAAAAATAGTGCGCATGACGCAGCTGACTTGATAGATGCTGGATCTGGGCGGGTAGCACTGAGTGTGTCGCTATAAATGCAAACTAGGAAAGATAAATACTGCTGCTAATCATTGGAGCCCACAGTGTAGCTATTATAGTGTGACTGTTCAAGTTAAAACAGTGACTATGAGTCAGACTGTTCCTCCCTCAGGCGTTAGGTGTCTTTAACCAAGATGGGCTTACACATGAAGTTGTGCATGATGAGGGCGCTCCAAAGGCCTGATTGGAGCCATGGTCCGAGACAGGGAATTGGGAAGCCAGAAGGTATAAGAGAAAGTAGGGTTCACAAGCTCTGCTCCTCGAGAACCTCCTCTTCTCAACGCTCTGCTGCTGTTTATTTAAAGCTGTGATTCCACAAGCTGGTCTTCATCGCTGGGCAAACTTGGTAGACGACTGGCCTCGAGCAGCACACAATTTATGGATATGGAAAACACCTGTGCTGCCTATACGTGCTAGCTCTTTATAGATGGGCTTCAGGGCATGTGTGAGATGCTTGGGTGATGTACAAACCGGCATTAATAAATCTCTGCAGAATAGACACCACCTACCTCTTTCTTTTGAGATGAAATTAAAAGCAACTTTTTAAATGCCTACTTTAAAGACTGTGACTACACGCTTTATATTTTCCCTTTGGTTGTCTCGAACAGCAGATGCCCTGAACTAAGCTTTAATATAATTTCCAGATACAAAGCCCTGACTGGAAGAAACCAAAGGGACAATTTTTCAAAATAGCATTTATTGCATTTTTTCCAGATTAGAAAAGGAATAAATGTTCATTGTAGAAATATTGTTAAAAACAGAAAAGCAGGAAGAGAAAATAAAAGTCATCCATGATCTTCTCACTGAGAAATTACTCACTGTATCTTTTCAGGGTTTTTTTGTAGGGATGCATAGTTTTATAAGATTGGACCGTGATATATGTTTATGCATGTATATAATATGACCATTTTCTCATATTATTATTATCCTGAAATATGTTTTTGATAGCTACCTGGTATTATATCATATGAATGTACCATAATTTTTTAGACCAACCCTCACTGTTGAACATATGGATAATTTTCAATTTTTCACCGCTATAAATCCTAAAATCATGAACATCCTAGTATTTAAGAAGCATATTTATATTCTTAGCTGTATATATTAATTATTTAATATACTATTAAATTAAATTTGAAGCACTGTATTTTATTTAGAAGTTTTGTATCTGTTAATGGGCTATTACTAAAACTTGTATATAAAATCATTGTGGCCCATATTTCAGAGAGAATTGTCTTGGGCAAGAGGGTCAAAACTGGTAACAGCTGATACTATATGGGAACAGTCTTGGTACCACACCTATTTAACACTGAGCTTGCTACAAGTCCTGTGAAGAATGCAAAGCCAAAATAATTCAATTTGCATTGGTATTAGAGCAACTGTTCTATTATTGTATGCAAACTCCTGCTATAAATAACCTGGCAGTATCCATCTGCATGGGATGCAGAAAAACAAGAAACATGCAAAGTAAAGACCAAAATAGACCTGGGGTCCATCTGGTGCACCCTTTCCATGGGGCCCCAAACAGATGGTACAAATTCCCAAGATATACCTGTCCAATGGCATTGTCCTATCTTGGGGAGGAGAGGGGGATTCCTTCCAGCAAATGGCACAGCCAAAAAGGAGAGGGAAATGAGCCACTGAGATCCATCTTTTCATCCAACATATAATTTTGTGAACACAGAATGTGTTTCAGGCCTTGTTCCGGACTTTAGGAACACAATAATGAACAAAAGAGACAGGTTCCCTGAGCTCACGGTCTGATTACTGTTACTATTTTCCAACCCCATTTTGCCAGATTTTCTTTCTCTCTCTCCACCTGGCTTTCTTCTGTTCTCCCGGTTGGATCACCCAGGCTGAGTGTCTGCTTTCCACTAAGTTTTCTCTCTAGACCACTTTGCAACAGCAAGTAAAAGTTCAGTAATTTGCAATGTCTTCAGTTCGATTCTTCATCCACTAGATATGTTTGCCAGTCCTGGAGGTCAGAGGCTATGACCGGTTTATCTTTTAACCTCTGGCCGAGCACAGTGCCCATCACCTAAAAATTGCTCAATAAATAATAAACTTGAGAAACGTTTAGCATTTAAGAAAGAAAGAAAGAGAGAGAGAGAGGAAGGAAGGAAGGAAGGAAAGAAGGAAGGAAGGAAGGAAGGAAGGAAGGAAGGAAGGAAGGAAGGAAGGAAGGAAGGAAGGAAGGAAGGAAGGAAGGAAGGAAGGAAGGAAGGAAGGAGAGAAGAAATGTTTAGCCTTTAAAAAGCAGAGACCCACCATCTCTGGAGAAGCCCTCCAGAAATGGCATTGCCTTCTAATCCTGATCTCTTCTCAGAGGACTAGGAAAGATAATAATACTCTTCTAAGGAGATGTGGCAGAGGATCTAACATGGGTCATTTCAGGTATATACTGATGTGTATTTATTGTGCATTAAACTTGAAGGGGCGCTTTCTTTATGGGTCTTGCTAGCATTTGTCAACTCTGAGCATAGAAATGGAGATATATATATATAGACAGACAGGTAGATATATATAGATAGGCTGGTAGATAGAGATAGATGGATGATAGAGGAAGTGGAAACTGGCAGGGAACACCATGTGTCGCAGGCAGGAAATAGATGAAAGATGAAAAGTAAGACTGATTATAGCCCAAAGCACCAAAGCTCTGAGTGATCCACAAAGAGGTGAGAATCATCGGGAGACTGAGGAATTAGCACTTTCCAGTAGACAGTGGTAGAGTTTTAAAGGTTTTTTAAAAGCAAGGGCTCCTCACTTTAACTGCTTGGAACTGGAGGAAAAAAAGAAAGGAGGACAGTCTGTGAATGCTTTCAGCACAGGGAAAGGAAGACACACACCCGTATGCACAGGTCTCAGAGTCATCTGTACTAAAAAGTAAGGGGATGATTTCAGGTCACCCATTTCTAACCAAAGCCAAGCCCTGGATATATCTCAGGATATGTTCCTTAGAACAAAGTTTCCTCGATTCCTGGAGGGATAGAGAGTTGATCTGGGATCTTTCTAGAGTCTGGGTCCTGGGGTTCTACAAGGCAGATTTGGGAAATTATGACTTTGAAAGCAAGGGGGGCTGCCCTTAGTTATCCACTGCCTGAGTGGTATTTTTCCCTACAGCCCTTTCAGTGAGAGGTGCTCCTGGTGGAGCTGCAGCTACTACATGGCTTCCAGAAAAGTAAACTGATGAAAAAAGAAGGGCGCACCCAACAGTCCATGTGCTTGGCCCAGCATCTCTGAGCTTCCTGGCAAGCCATGACTCATGAGAAATTAAGCCAAGTAACTGAGAATAAACTCATGTCTGAACATGGTCCTTAATGTAACCCAACCATCAATGCCAAGAGGGACAAAATCAAGTAGAAAAACTTACCACTTGACCTAACAAACAAACAAACAAACAAACAACAACAAAACAAAAAACAACACACACACAGACACACACCTATTGCAAGAAACATCCAGTTATATTTGCCTTCTTATAAAAAGTCCTAGTGTGGGTTTTCTGGCTACTTCTGCTTCCCCATCCTCCTTTTATGAAGTCCACTTCTAAATTTTCTGTGCTTCGTATTTGTAGGATTAAGAGTCAGGTGGACGTGGAATTGAATTCATTCCAAACTCTCACCTAGTTATTTCTGGGAAACTTTCTGGCCAATCACTGGATCCATGGAAAAGCTCAAGCCAAGGGGTGAAAACCTCCTCTTCAGAGGCTGAGTTATCCTTAATTCCCTGCTGTCTTTCTCTAAGATTAATAGGAGCCATACCCCAATATCAAGAGAAGAATAAGCCACTAAAGGAGCCCAGAGAGACAGGCACAAAATGGTTATTAAATGTGATCCATCGTCACCTTGTACAGAAGATGTCAGAACCCATTTGCATTCACCCCCTTCCGAATACTATTTCAATGGCCTTATTGTGGGGAATCACCACAAGTGTCAATCCTACTAGTTTATCTCCAAAATTAACAAGGCTTTGTGGAGTCTGCTTCCCCTCACCTGTCAGAATGATAGCTCTACGGAGCATGAGCCCGAAGGCACTGTGGAGGACAAGCCCTTCACACGTGGGGAAGTTATGATGTCAGACCCAGGCCCCTTCTCTCAGCAAATACTGGGATCACTGTCAGGTCTAAATATATCCTTTTAAGAAAAGAGTTTAGTCTTTTTCTTGGAAAGTAGATATTGGCCTATATATTTAATCCACGTGGGAGTATGTATAGATCATATTTACACAGTCTTTTTCTCACTTAAGGATGCACCTGCTGGCAGTGTGACTCTGCACCGTATAAATGCAGAATCTGCTGTCCTTTGGCCTGTTCCACATGGGAACTTGAGTGTGCTGTCACATGCACAACAGTGGTGGAGCTCTCATGAAATATGTAACCCCAAACTAGGCACTTTGAGATCAGCTTTGTGATTTTCAACCAATTCCTGCCTGCTAGTAGCTCACTTACAGGGTATGAGGAAAAGAGAATACAGGTACTACTCATAGTTAGATGAAGATGACTTTTCTGGAGGGAGTAAGAAATTGTTACTCTGTCCTACAAGATTCATGAAAGGCATTAAAAATTTACTGACCAAATGCCAGATGTATTCACACATAAGTCTCACTTATTCTCCACACAGTAACCCCAGGAAGAAGATATTAGTAGTCACATCTTTGTAGATGGGAGATCTCAAGCTCAGCAAGGCTACATGCTTTGCTCAAAACCACCCACAGAGTAGGTGGCATAGCTGAGATTTAAACCTGGGATTTCAAATCTCCTAATCCCATTGTTACCACTCTGGGGTCATTGGTTTATGCACTGTCCCAGCCACGTAGTGGCCCTAGAGCTTTAGCTGGTGAGAAAGAAACAGGCCAAGGTCAAGCACGGGGATAGCATGGAGCATTGGCTGAAGGAAACCAGCTAGGGCAATTAGTAAATCCCCTTTCCTTAGGAAGAAACCCTTAAGCTGAGTACAGTTCAGGTTCCCATAATGTGCAAGGTAGCTGGCACAGAGCCCAGTGTGAGGACTTCTAGACAGTGGTGGTTCTCCATGAACAAGAGGATTCTGGATCATCTGCCAGGGGGGTTCGTCAAGCTGAACACAAAGGATAGCAGAAGTCAGGAAAAGATCTGGGGAAAGGGTCTGCAAGAACAATTTTAGAGGATAGGCTTCCTAGTCCGCTGGCTGAGGTGCATACTGGTGCACCCCCCCGCCCCCAACCACAAGGGAGGGTGAAGGAAGAACAAGTCTCTGTGGAATTAAGCACAGGGTTTGAATGCTCTCACTTGGGCAGCAGTGACTGGGCTCTCATGGAATATATGGCCCCAAACTAGTCACTTTGAGATTAACTTTGTGAGTTTCAATCAATCCCTTCCTGCAAGTAGCTCACCTCTTCATAGGGAATAAGAATTGAGAGGATGCATTCCTTCCCAGGCACATCCAAACTCCCCTGTGACCAGCATCTGCAGGAGCAGCCAACAATAGAATCAGTTCCTGATGACATCCCACCCACTGCTCTCTGCATGTCCCCCTGAATTCCACATTTCAGTGACTTCCTTGGACCCTTTACCTCAGAACCCACTGGACTCTTCAACTTCTTGGACCTTAGATTTCCCAACCTGGTTTCTTGCTGTGTGATAACTCCTGATATCAGTCTCCTGTAATCATCCATCTTTGAGCTTGGATCATTTGGAAACAAAAATGGGAAAGAGAAATTACTCCCCTGGCCTGGTCTAAAAATATCACTAAAACCACAGCCAGTGGGAATATGTAAGGTCCCATGTCCAATGGGAAACTCACTGGAATGGTCTGCTGGGACTTGATAATAACTGTGAGAGTTCTTCTAATGGGTTTAAGTGTTTGGGAGGATGGAGTTAGGCATTATAACTTACAATGTATGTTCCAACTTCAGGGACAAAGTAAAGTGACATGGTGGAAATATTTTTATAGGGAGTTCAATCAAATTTGATTTAAGGATGTTTGGGGTGAGGGAGCAAAGTATTAAACATTAACTGATTGTTTTGTTCAAGAATGAGATATTTAAATGCTTGATTGCCTAGTGCTTCCCATCGTTCTGGCTGATTCCTTGTATTGAGACTTGCACTAAGTCAATGGAGCCAGATGTGTCCAAAGGAGCTGGGGACATCCTTGTCAATACTGAGATGGTCTTGATTTGCAGACACTACTGAGAAAGAAGTCTGGAAGAGCTGGAGAAGTCAACAAGACCCTCCTGAGGACATCCCAGAGAACCAAGGCACAGAATCCCCCTTCCCCAGGAGATGCTGCTCTAGCATGTTCTGTAAGGAGGCAGTGGTCAGGCAAACAATAAATAAGCAGAGGCAGGACAATGGGGGACTGATACTGCCAGACTAGCCATTAGAGAGGGACCTTTTGGAGGGGAGGGATGAGGGAAGGTACACAAATGCTTGCACAGAACCTTGTGAGCTCCAGCTGCATCCTGTCCAAGTCCCAGACTGTGAATGTCCCATCACAATAGTCACGTCAGTGCCAAACTCTGAAAGAGCATTGACAAGCCTGCCTTGTCTCTGTCTACCCTGAGTTCTCACTACTTTCTGCAATAAAATACCAGATGGAGATTTATTAGCCCAGGGACTTCCTGCTTGCCTTTATGCTATCTTCTAGGGCCTGGCCCATGACAGAACCCAGCAGGCAGGGAAGGGGGTGGGGTGCTTAACCATGTTGTGTGTGAGAGACTACTTGGAGAGATAGAGGAAGATACAGGATGCTACCTGCAGGAACCTCACAGTGTATTTTTCCAGAATTCTCTTTCGTGGACCTTTCCTTCCAGAATCATTATACAAGATTTACCCCAATCATACTGTAAGAATTTTAGTTGACATTACAATTAAGTCTATACCTTATTTTGGGCAGAAGGACAACTGTTCAGTACCCAGCTGTTTCATTTAAGATCAAGGCACTCGGCCACACCTTCTCAAATTTTCTTTGATCTTTTGTAAATTACATCATGTTTCTTCATATAGGGCACACACATTTCTCTAAAGAGAGACTTTCCTAAGTAATACTCTGTTTTGTTTATTCTTTAATTCATTCAACAATATTATGCAAGGCACTAAGTACAGCAGTGAAGAAGACATCCTCTACTGTACCTTCAGGATACAGTTAGTAAGAAAGATAGACCCTTGGGCAACAATTGGTAATTCCAAAGACCAAAGCAAGTGTGGAGTGCTCTGAAAACACACTACAGGGATACCTAATCAGTCTAAGGGATCTGGGAAGCCCTTTCTGAGGGCATAATGTCCACAGTTACATGTGGTCAATAGGTAGGAGGTAGTCTGACTAAATTCCATGGAGAAGGAAAGTTGCTCCAAACCAATACTTTTTTTTTTATGTTTGTCCCTTATATTTTTCTGACCAAGTAGACAGGAATGTTATTGACTTATGTATTCTCTTCTTTTAACAGGCCTTTAGATGAAATGATTTTATTAATCTTAATTGCTTTTTAGTTCACTTCTTTGAGTTTTCCTGGTAAACAATCATACCATATGCAGATCTAATCTTTTAAAGGGCATTTATAACTTTAATTTTTTCCATCTCTTGGGACAAGAAATTTTAAAAATTTGTTTTTTGTTGGATAATGTGGCTTTACCTTCTATTTGTCCTAAGGGTAGAAATTTCACTTGCTACCCACTCATTTTGGTATTCTATATTGTGGTGAACAAGCTCATCTTCTCCCTACTTCTACCTTTCATGAAATAAGCAATTCATTCACATACCAAAAGCAAAACTACGTGCAGTGAAACCCTCCCCCCTCTTTCATCAGGGGAATCCAAAAGAATATGATCCAAGCGGGTGCCATCCCTCCTGGGTACCACAGAGAGACATTTTATTGTCAGTGTGTGGCCCTTGTAATGTAATACAATAGCAGATTCAAGAAAAAGCCAAATGCTTTTGAGTACAATAATGGCAAGGGCTAATGCTAGGGAAAGGCCAGGAACAAAGCTTTGCTAATAGGAGTGGTGCTGTGTCCTTTACACAAATTAAGATTGTGTAGTCTCCAAGTAAGTAAAACTTTGCTTAGGTGAGAAATGTTTACCTCTTGGGTGCATTAGAGAGGAAGTAGTGAAACTTCCTCTGTCACCCACACCCGCGCTACTGAAAGCTAGTCTCTCCCCTGGTGTGTCCAGGAACCTCTTGCCCCACAAGAAGTCATGGGGTCTCCCAGGGAAGAGAGTGAAGATGGTGGACCAAGGGACTTGAAAGAAGGCACTTCACAGGCAAGGGAGTATCAGATAGAGAGAGGCTGGTTGGGAAGAAACATTCACATTAGACATCCGTTTCCCAAGAGTCAGGTCTGGAAGGGCCTTTCCTTACGTTGGGCGAGGGTGTTGATCAAGTTGATGAGGGTTATAACTTCTGGCCCCCACACTGTTGACTAATCTGAGAACTTCTGATTGTTCAGGAGAGAATTTCTTTGACCTCTGTGGTGTTCTTCTCTGTTTGGTCCCAGGGGAATGATGAGACAGAGTGGTTACAAATGGCATAGGCTTCACCTACATCTCTCTTCCTATGGAATGTAAGGCAGACTCAACACTGGGATTAGAAGTGAGCCCAGATGGCACCACTCGTTAGCTGGAGACACACTTTGCAATAGAAAACAAGGTCACCCCTGCCCGTATTCCAGTTACATGTGTCATGAGCATATTAGAAAAAGTAAAAAGCAGACCATAGGAGTACCACCAGGAGGGTCACCTGGACGACTGCCCTAGGCCAGTCACATGTTTGGTAGGACAATTCCAGCACACAGTTCTATCATTAGTGGAGGCCCGATTCTCTGGCCTCTTGGGACTGAACTGGAAACATACCTGTGCCTACCAACCAGCCTCCTCCAGAGAAGTTGTTAGCTTCCTATCCTGCTGACACTTTGTCCACAACAGAAGGGTTTGGAACTAATATCTGTTATTCGTCTCTTTGAATCCTCACAACAGAATTAGAAAGGTCGGTATTTATGATCCAGTTTTACAGATGAATAGGCTCAAAGATAGTGTAACATGTTATTGGTTGCCAACCCAGCAACCATTCACCCATCATCCTCCTTTCTAAGAGAATCCTGGGTTTGCTTGGACATCCAGACTTCTCTGCATAGCCATGTACTTCAGGGGTCTCATCACAGTCCTGGGAGGGAGGAGGAGGTAACAATGGTTTCTCTGAGAAAATGATAATTATTCCATTCCCTTTGGCAGTGATTGGTTTAGAGGTGGGCATGTAACATACTTCTGGCCAATAGGATGTGATGCTGTGTCTCCCAGAGAGCTTCTCGGAACTGCTTTCTTTCTGATAAAAAAGACAGACGCTTTTCTGCTACCGTACATTGTTGGGTCTATGTGGGATTCTTGGAATTGGAGCAGCCATATTACAATCCCAAGGCCAGGTTAGGAGCCAAGGCCAATCCCCGGAGGCTGGCACAGTAAAACACTGAAAGAATCTGGCCTCTTCATTTACAATAATGCTGAATTCAACATTCCTGGAGTTACCTTACACCAAAACTTCTTCTTAAAGGATATTAAACATTTTCTGTAATTATTCAGTCATTCTGGGTCGGAATTTTTCTTGTTTGCAGCCAAAAGCACCCTGACAGATATGTCAAGTGAGTGATTTGCCTGAGGCCCCACAGCCAGCCAGTAAGCCACAGAGCTTAGATAAAATTTCAGGTATGTGGGATTACAAATAGCACACACTTTTTACTCTGCTGGGGTGATGAGGAATCGCACAGGATTCATTAGAATCCTTCCCCACACAAGGATCTCTCTGTTACTAGGGATCTGTCAACTATCTAGCATTAAAAAAATACTTCATGAAAATGATTTTTTAAAAAATACAAAACAAATCTCCTTCTCTCTCTTCACAGTGTTTTTCCTTTCTGAAGCATCGCACTGCTTCTTATTCTGCCCACAGTGTCAAGATAACAGGATTTAATTACCAAATTTATAAACCACCAGCATGGCATAAATGCATTGGCCTGAACTAAAATGAATGCAGTTATTAAAAAAAAAGAAAAGAAAAGAAATTCTGCATCAATACAGTGACAGCAGACACAGAGACGACAGTTTTATTTACTTTATCTCCTTGCAGGAAGCAGTTAAGCCATTTCAAAGAGATTATTGGGTTTTAATGATCCGGGACATTAAAAGAAATTTCTCCCAGCGACATTGACACTGTACCTCAGGTAAAGGAGGCAATAAATTCAAGAAATAATGATCTGTTTTGGCAACCCCTCCTGACTCATTCATGATGGACCTCAAGGCAGCCATTCTCCATTTAGTGTGGGCCACTGTCTGGGGGATGTCACTGAAGAATGCTGTTTAGTTCTCTCAATAGGCCCAGAAGAACTTTTCAGATTAAAACTTAGCAGGAGCTTTAGGCTCCACAATGAAAACCACAACTGGGGCTGAGCCCTGCCCCCAAATGCCAGAGAGACAAGGAAAGAAGGAGCATGAGTCAGTGGTAGAAAAGGTGAGAAGGAAGCAAGGAGAGAGACCACTAAGTATGGTGCTAGAAAATTCTATCAACACTTCAGCTCTCTCGTCTTCCAAGGGGGAGTCCAATTTCTATGGACTAAATTCAAGCTCCAAGAACCAGAGTCTCCTTTGGTTCCCTTAGACTTGACAAGCATTTAGAGATCAAGTAGGGAGTGATTCACAAACTGACCTGTTTCTGGGGCTGTAAGGACCCATGCCGAAGAACTCAGCCAACGCTGAATTCTGTCTTTCTTTTGTCTTACATTTTGGATCTTCACAAGAGATTTTTTTTTGAAGAGGAGGGACCACAATTCTAAAAGTTTGGAAACTGAGGATCTAGGCAAACCTAGGCCAGCCCAGGTCAGTCTATTTTGCAGAGACTGAGAATCAACAAGAGGAAGTTAAGGTCTGAGGACAGTTGAAGAGAGAAAAGGAGCCAGAATGAGGTCTCCTTAATTCTCAGGCTTCTCCTGGATCCCTCCTGATGGGATATGGATGGCACTTGAAGGGGTGATTTTTGAACTTCTAACCTCTCCACCAGCAAACTCACTAACCAGTAGCTATTCTGTGTCCAGGGAAATTAAGAATGCAAATTAGCGGTCTCCTCTTCCCAAGTGCTCTCTTGGATTTACAAAGTAAACATTCAGTCATTCATTGGGTACTCCCAATAAAGTCAGAATCTACCCAGCCTCCTAGTTACTTCACAGGCTCCTAAAGGTTTTTTGTTTTCAATGTTTATTTATTTTGAGAGAGAGAGATAGAGTGCAAGCAGGAGAGGGCTAGAGGCTAACACGGAATCCAAAGCAGGCTCCAGGCTCTGAGCTGTCAGCAGAGCCTGAGGTGGGGCTTAAACTCACAAGCCATGAAATCATGACCTGAGCCGAAGTTGGACACTTAACCGACTGAGCCACCCAGGCGCCCTCATAGGCTCCTGAAATTTTAAATAAAAACCCTATTCCAGAGCTGTTTTCTTGAAATTGTAAAGAAAATAACAACTTTATTAACCAATTTCCTAACTACATTCACCCTCCCTAATCATGTTGGTGCATGGCTGAGTTTTGCAGAGATTTCTGGGCTTTTCTGTTGGGGTAAAAAAAAAAAAAGCAGTTCCAATAAGGTTATGGTCATCAGAGGTGATTTCCCAGCATAAGTGGGACTTGGTTCTTTGTCCTGGGGAAACCTCATGGATCACCTACCCTAGAAAGCCCTCCAGAAATTGCACTTTTCTGGGAAGTCTGGGCTGCTGAAAGTGCTCAGCCCATGGTGGGCCTAAGCTGGAGCATGTGTGAGGAGGTTTCATGATGTAATGTGGAGGGAGGAGAAGAAATCTGGGTTGGAGCTTGTGACTAAGAAGTTGGTGTCCTTGTCACCAAGTCAACTGGGGGTAAGGAGGATGTTGAAGGAATCTATAGAAAAGAGAGGCCGAAGTAGGCATCCTATGGATAAGGGAGGCCCAAGGAGAATTCAAGGCCTTGGGTCTATAAGGGAAGCCAGAAGAAACAAAGACCATTGGTTGCTACATACCCACCAGTTTACAATGCAGATATGGAGACAGGCAGATCCTGGAAGGATTCATATGTTGTGTCATTGATCTCTTGTAGAGGAAAAAGAAAACCCTGTTGTGAGGAAAACACCTTTGGGGAGCTAGTCCAGGAGCAGATGGTAGCTGGAGGCTGGAGCCAGCCTGTCTGAGTCACAACCAGTTTCCCCAGCATAAAAGGGGAGCCATTTGGGACAAACTCCTCAGCATCTCTAAGCCTCATTTCTCACAGCTGTGAAATGGGGTTAACAACAGCATGTACCTCTTAGAGCAGTTGTGAGGATTCAGAGAGAGCATGTATTTAAAGCTCTTAGCACAACTCTGGTCAGTGTTATACTATTCTTCACACTTCCCAGGAGGACTCTCTGGACCCAGTCAGGTGCTGGAAAACTCCAAGCGGACTCTTCCAGCCTAATCAGTGGCCCACAGAGACCACTCTGGGGGGGAGCACCATGTTCTGGGGCAAGAGTGAGGTGTTTGGTCTAAGAAGCATGGGAAGAGGAGGCACAGGAAGGAGTACGTCCTGAAATCTTTCACGGGCTCTTATACAGAAGGGGAATTATAGGCCGCACTGTCCCGGAAAACATACTTGAGTCCCCTTGTAGGGCAGAGCTGGGAGATGGCCCAACGAAGTCTTTTCTTAATGAGAGCTGATCAAGAACAGAAGGGGCTGCCTGGAAAGGCTCTGAGCTCCCTTCCCAAAGTTCCTTTAATGCGGTTATAAGGTACGTGAGCAGAAGCTGGATAGTCCAATGCTGGCGCGGTGCAAAGCTGGGATCAGGTGACCCCCACACCAGGGGCATGAATATCTACAACTAACTCTCATGGAGCACGGTGTGAACACCAGCCAGGCACTATGGGTAACTCCATCTTACAGAAGAGGACAGGACGCACACAGGCAATGACCACTTGCTCAAAGCGGCACAGTTGCTGGAGTACTGAGCCAGGATCCAGATCCAGACACACAGTCAGTCTCGGAGCTTGCAGGCTAACCACTGCTCTGCAGAGCCCCAGCAGAGGAAGGTGGGGGTCACCTTCGCCCATCAGCAGGCTGCCTGTGGGAAGAGGATGGGAGCACAGAGGCCTGGGCAGTGGGAGGGGCCGGGGCAGGCAGGCTGGTGGGCGGCTGCTGGCTCTGCCCTCTGGCCTGGGTTGGGACCCGGACCACAGGTCTCCATAGCACTCTGAGAGAGAAGACCCTGCCAGGGAGGGAGGACTGGAGGAAGTTTCCCTAGCAGCAATCTCTGGTTTGTTGATGTACATGCCTATTGCTTTTTGTGCAGCAGATATCTGATCCCCCACACCTGCTAACCCCTCTCTCTGCTCTCTTCCCTATGTGCCCAGCCCTAGAGGCCACCCCTCACCTGGCAGAGCTGTGACTGCTCCCGTGCTCGGGGCTGCCCCTTCCCCACCCTGATCATTCCCTCTCCTCCCCAGCCACCTAGAGATCATAGTCATTGACAGCAAGGGGTCAAGAAGAAACAGAGAAACCAGAATCAAGATATAAAAACCCTACGGGCAACAACAATTAATATTTAACTTGAAAATTGCCTGGGAACAGAAAGTGCAGCCTATTCATGTGCAAATCACATGCAAATCATATGCAAACAGTCTTCACACTGGGGCCCTGTAATTATTCTGTAAACCTGCCTGGGAAGCTCCAAGGGTCAGCTTGAGTGCCTCCCCCCATCCCCAGTCCTGCTCCCCATGCCTGGACTGGGTGGGGCCTCTGGGTGACATGTTCCCTGAGACACCAGGTTGCCACGGAACTCCTCAGGTCAGAGTCCCTTCCAATTCTGAGGTCAGGCTGATCTTGATAGAGAAAATTCCTAGCCAGGCATCCTAGCTCTCCCACCACTCCCCAGAAGTGCCTTTCTGAAGGTGGTCCAGGCTTCCCTGTGCCTCTGCTCCATCATCCATGTCCAAGCAAGACCTGGCACTGTTGATGCCTGAGCTGGCTTCTCTGTGACACTGGCCATCGCCAGTCCTCTTCCCTTCTCTCTGGCTGCCCTTCTCTGGCTCCATTAGTATTAACTCCAGGGTTAAGGAAAGCCTGTGTAGACCTCTTGTCCACCCTTCTCAGCCCCTCTCAGATACGAGCTAGGCAGGAATGGGTCACTCCTGAGGATATGGGTGGGACCCTGCCTGAGCTTCCATTGTTCTCCATGTGGTAGGAAAACAGTTCAGTCTCCTCTCCCTCCCCATTCACTCAGGGCCAGCCCCAGATGAAGGTTAGCCAGGAACGGAGTTCACCTGCAGCATTAAGTGACCTGGGCCATCCAGGCCTGAGAACACAGGCTGAAGAGAGACATACAGGGAGGTGCCTTTCCCTTTTTTCTCACACCTGGGAGCTCTGGAGCAGGAAGTTGGCCTTCAGACCTAACCTGGCTCTGAATGGGCATCTCCTCCAACTGCAGTAAAGATGGAGAAGGAGAAGAATCTCAGGCAAAGGACAAGGGACGTGGATAGTTCCTAGCACATCACAGCCGAGCCCCTGCAGAGCCCTCCACAGGTGTACTCACTTCCATCCCTGCTGGCATCCCTTGCCTGGACACTTGAGGTTCTAGAAGGATGGGACCAGATCTGATTCATTGTATATCCCCAGCATCCAGCACAGTGGAACCTGCATGGTTGGAGAGAAGGACCCACCAGCTGGCCCACATTCAGCACTAATCAGTGGTGAATGCCCTTGACAAGAAATGCCGAGAAGCCTTGTCCTCTACTGGATTCCCAGAGCCTAGAGTGGTGTCTTGGAAGGCAGAGGCCACCCTGGGCCAATATCAATGTCATCACTATGTTCAGAGCAGGACACAAGAGGTTGATGGTGGGGGAATGATCCTGCAGCCCATGTGCCATACTGGCCCACCAAGAAAAGTGGTGATATGGCCCCAAAAAAGGAGCTGATGGTCCAATTGGTGAGCTCCCCAAAGATGGGCCATTCTTGGGGGTGGGAGGGGATTGAGGCAGGAGTGATGTTAAGGCATTAAAAGGTGGATTTCTCTAAGAAAGCCCTCAGAGGAGGAAGAGCTAGAGTGAAGATTTAAAAGTTGGAGTGTAAGTTAAAATGAAGGAGAGAGAAGAGAGAGTGAACTCAGAGTTTGGAAACAGCTTGGGCCCATACCTGGATGAGACCGTGGAAAGCATGAGTTAGAGGAGGAAAGGCTGAGACTTGTGAGCTCTGTCCTGAGGCAGCTCCTTCATTTGCTCCTCCATGATAATTCCCCGCCTCAGTGACATCGATGACTGACTCATTTCACTGAATATTTACTGAGCATCTATCTGTGTGCCCAACACTAAATGGGCACTAACACCAAGCCCTTCTCTTAGGGAGCTTCCATACCGATGGGGGAGGGTGGTCATAAGACTTGATTGACCAACAGCTCTGAGATGAAAATAAAAAATAAAACCCTTACCACAGTACATGAAGCTCAAGCAAAGAGAATGCAGGGTTGGGGTGCCTTGGTGGCTCAGCCGGTTGAGCGTCTGACTCTTGGTTTCAGCCCAGGTCACAATCTTGCAATCAGGATCAAGCCCCACATCCGGCTCCATACTGAGGTTGGAGACTGCTTAGGATTCTCCCTCTCTCCCTCTCTCTCTACCCCTTCCCCATTCTTGTGCTCACTCGCTCTGTCTCTCTCTCTCTCTCTCAAAATAAACATTAAAAAATTAAAAAATAATTGAAATATTTTTAAAAAGAATACAGGGCAATGTTATGACATTCAGAAACAAGATACGCATCAGGGCCCTTTAGAAACTATGCTGGGCCCTGGAATGTCACTGGGAATGGCAGTACCACCTTCTCCAGGATACCACTTCCTGGCTTCTTCACTGCACATTTGCTTCATGCTCTTTTCTCTAACCAGGTGTCCCTTTGGGCTGGCCAGGGTTCTGACTGTGGCATGACCTTTGGGCCTCTCACAACGAATGCTCAGGGTATTAGTTCCAAATCCCCGGGAGAGAATTTTGGTCAGCTCAGTGCAATTTTTTTTTTTTTTGGATATTAGTTTGATTGCTGCAGCAGGGGACCCCAAAATAAAACTCAACTTAAACAAAAGTATGTATTTCTCTTGTGAAAGGCTGTGCAGTCATGGCTGCTCTCTTCTGTACAGTCCTAAGAGATCTCGGCTCTTTCCATCTTTTTCTCTGCCATTCCTAGGGTGACTGCTTGGCCCATGTGACCAAGATGACTCACCCGCACACCCACAGCACTAGGAATAGGACCCACAGCATTACATTGCACACATCACCTCCATTGCCAAAGTCAGGACGTACCCACATAACTAAGCCTAGCTTCAACGTTGTCTGGGAAATGTCTCTGTGTTTGGTAGTCAAGTGGCTGTCTCTGGCACACACAGTTAGTTGTGGTGGTGGGAGTGGGGAAGGTGAGCGGGGCCATGTGGCGGAAACATGGAAGCCTGGCCACTCCCTGCAGCAGAGTCCAGCGAAGAGAGCTAGGAACCAGCCCCTACTCAGTACACGTCTACCCTATGCTGAATCCACACTCAGCCCCACTCAACACACCATGCAACAGTTATACAGGCAGCCATCTCTCTTGAAAAAGCATTGAGGGTGAACATGCTGTGAAGGGACCTGGGAAAGAAGACATCCATGGAGTGAGCAGTGTGGGAGGCTCTTGGTATATTAGGTGTGGGTTTGGGTGAAGAGAAAACAGAGAAGAGAGGCGGCAGGAACCATTTGCAGCGGTCAAGTTTATCTATGAAGACTCTTAATGTGAGTTCCAGTAAACTCTTACTCTTGGTTTCCTTATCTGGATAAAAACCTCCCTGGGAGGGCAGTAGAGAGGATTACTGAGATCAAGGATATAAAGCACCAGGGGTGTGTCTGGCGTGCAAACAAATACGCAATAAATGGTAGAGTATTTTTAGATGTGAGTTCGGGTGCGGTGTCCCTCTGAATCCTACTTGGTCCAAATGCTTAGGCATTCTTACTTCCCTTTTTCCAGCTCTTGAGGAAGTGAGCCCCCAATTCTAAGGTGCATAGAATAAACTTATCCTATGATTATGATTGATTATGATTATGATTATGATTATGATTATGATTGTGGTAGGCCTTGAGTGGACCCAGGAATCTGCATTTTCATGCCAGGAAATTCAGGACAGGTGGTTGAAGAGCTGAACTTCAAGAAATCCCCTTTGTAGTCTTGCACAGCGATCAGCACTGTGCACCTGGGTGGGGGGGGGATGGGGGCAGGTAGCTTCTCCCGCTACTTTCCGTACACCTCTCCTGGACCTAGGGGATGGATGGGAGTTTTGGGAGAGAGAGCCAGGCGATGGTGAGGACTTATTTGGTCATAAAAACTTATGTGGGACATCCACAGCCCAATAATGACCTCCGCCCTCAAATTTCCATGAGAAAACTAGCATTAGGGCAGGAGCTGTGGTTGTCTCAGAACCAGAATGTGCGGACCAATGGGAGGCACTGAAACACTGTTAATAATGGAGTTGAGTGAGGCCAAGCTCAGGAAGTGCAAAATGCTTCTTTAGGGAGCTGACAAATCCTCTGAGAGCCCAGGTCACCTCAGACTTGAACTTAGTCATCTTGGCTGACACCTCAGATATGACCTCTGGTGCCCCGGGTGAGGTGTGGTTCAGCCACAGAGGAGCCAATTGCAGCCCTCCGTGAGGTCATGTTTTCTCATACACCATGCACAGAGTAGGCCTGCCATCAGTTCCCTGCATATAAGATTTATTGGATTTTTTTTCTGATTACAAAAGAAATATGCAATTATCGTATATTTTTTGGAGATACAGAAAGGCACACACACACACACACACACACACACACACACACACACACTAACAGCTACCTGTAATCTTATCATCCAGAAATAACCATTAACATTTTAGAGTAACACACTACAAGTTTTTCCTATGCATATATTTGCATAAAATTGCATACATCAAAGTCGGATTTTACCAAACTCCTGCTCTGTAACCTGCTTGCTTCACTTAACAATATATAATAATTTCCCACATCATCAAATGTGCTTTGACCATCTCATTTTTAATCGTCCATCATATTCTAGCATATGGGTGCACAGCAATTTAATTTGGACGTTTAAGGTCTTTCTAGCTTTTGTACTTTGGTTGTTTGGGGTTTGGTTTTTCTTTTGTTTTTTGCTATTATAAATCTTATTGCATGTCAGTTGCGGCGTTTCTTAGGATTCGTTATGAGAAACTAAATTCTTAGATCAATTTTTTTTTTTTTAGTTTAGAAACATAGCGCCAAACTGAAGATACCCAAGTAATGCTGAAAGAAGGCATGGTGAAGTCCAGGATCCACATCAGGCTTTCAGGTGGGGAGAAGGCAGGGTAAACTGAGGATTATCTAACCCTAGGTCAATTTCTGTCACCACAAAAGGGCATTTGGTCAAGCTTAGAATGTGGGGAGGACCCCTTCCTCTGGCCCTCATCCAAAAAGCCCTTAACGATGTACAGAAGATGTCTCTTCTGTGATTATAATCAACCCATTTTAGGGATTCTATGCAATATTGATGTGGCCTACAGTACTTATTTCTGAAAACCAGACTTTTGACAGAAGTACATTTAACTTTTTTAAAAATAGCATTTTTAGTGCATGCTATTATCATTGTTACTTATTCAAATGTGTTGATGGGGGAGTAGGTGGAAGGGTGGTGCTTGCATTGTCATGGCAACCAGTGACTAACGAGTTCCCTTCACAGACCATGATGGCTTCTTCTTTGACTTACATAGGGCCAGGAATGGATTTTTCCCCCTTGTGTGTCATTGGAGTATGGTAGAGAAAAGGTTATCCACTCACGATCTATCCCTTTTTTGTTCTATTTATATTTTCAGTTTGTGCCACCTTTGGGGCTAATAGAAGTGGATCAAGTTTACTTTCCACCCTGTGAAGTAAGCTTTTCTTTGATCTACACTTACCTCTCTTAGGCTGTGCAGATTGCTCCCTAATTATTATAATAGCTAATGTTTATTGAACCTTTACTATGGTACCAAGTGTTTTACAAAGTGCTTTATGTGTGTTTCTTTTAATCCTTAAAGAACCCTTATGATGTGGGAACTATTATTATCATGCTTTCTTATACAGATGAAGAAACTGAGGTAGAGGTCAAATGGTGTGTTGAAGGATAGAGAGCTCACAAGGATTTGACCTGAGAAGTTGGACTCTAGAGGCTGAGCGTCTAACCATTACCCGACCATGGCCATCGAGGGTTTATGGGGTCTCTTCCTTCTCTTCTGGGGATCTGAAACTGGACGAACTCATCTGTGGTCAGGAAGAAGCTTTTCTTTCATGTCAGAGTCCTTGAATGTGTCCTTCCTCAGACTTTCTAGGCTGTTAAGTATGAGCACACCAGTCTATCCCTACGTGGAAGTTCATTCCTTTATTTGCATGAGCTAACAAACTCTGGAAGTAAACCAAGATTTTTACCGCCTCGTTTATAATCACACAAATAGTACCTGAGCCTCATAAACTCTCATTTCCTTCATATGTAAAACCTAAAAGCTGGCTCACAGGAGGAAAGCCTTTGTAAAGACCCTTCACATGGCAGGCCCTAGGTACTCAGGACAGCCTACTTCCCTCCATCCCCATTGGGCTTCCAGCAGTAGTGTCTCCATTGTTGAGCTTCTGGGTTGGGGTCACTTCTGGCACTTCCATTCTCCTCCTGAGCACAGAGGGCAGGTCTGGCATTCCTCTTTTGAGGGTCCCCACAGAGGCCCCACCAGGACCTGTGGTGGTTTGTATCCTGGCCTGGTTATCTGGCAAGTCACAGGGCCAGAAGCTGCCAGGTAGAAGGCAGGGAGCCCAGGCCCTGGAGAGCAGTGCATGTGGGGCCCAGGCCAGCAGGAGAAGCTCTTCAGGTACTATTGAAGAGCAACTCTATAACTCATGGGCAAGGGTCTATCAGTCACTTGCTGATATTTTAGGCATCAAAACAAAGAACACTAGAGACAAGGGCCTGGTGAAAAAGTCTTGGGGAAAGACTGTACAAGCCCAGTAGGGAAATGACCAGATGAGACAGTTATGAATAAAGAGAAGCCAAGAAGTCTGGGAGAGCCATGAACTGGATGTGGGTCAGTACTGGAGGCAACTCTATCAGAACTTTGGGCAACACAAATCAGGAAGGGTATGTATCAGAATTTTCAAGTGGCTTCCTCTGGGTGATTAGATCATGGGTTGGTTCTTATTTTGGTGTTTGAGAAAATGTTCTACAATAAACATTTTCTTATTTTGTGATCAGGGAAAAATAAACATAGCTTTTAAAGATCACAATCTTTTCACTGGGATTATAAAACTAGAAAGATCTTTTTTTTTTTCCACTTGAGTTGGTAGATTAGGTTCTGTCAAGAATCTTGAGTTATATACTTAGTGAATAGACTCACTGAGCACCTGGATCTGTCAGGCAACGTTCCAGGCCCAGTTCCAGAGTGTGTGATAGGAGAGACATGGACAAGTTGTGAAAGTTCAAGGGTAGGTCCCTGGAGAAGCAAAGAAGGTTTATCGCTCAAGATGTATCAGGTCAGTGATACTCACAGTGTGACCCCTCTCAAGTGCCACATCAGCATAACCTGTTAGAAATGCAAATACTGGGACACCTGGTGGCTCAATCACTTAAGCTTTTGACTCTTGATTTTGACTCAAGTCGTGAGAATGAGCCCTGTGTCAGGCTGCTCTAACAGTGTAGCTCCTGTTTGGGATTCTCTCTCTCTCTCTCTCTCTCTTTTTGCCCCTCCCCCACACCTATCACTCAAATTAAATAAATAAATGACTTTTTTAAAAAAATGCAAATTCTCAGGTCCTACCCCTAAAGTAACTGATGCAGAATCTCTGAAGTAAGGCCCAAAAATCTGTATCTTAACAAGCTCTTCAGATGATTCTGAGACAAGCTAGAGGGTCTGACAAGCACTAGGGCAGGTTATGCTATAGTAACAATCCTCAGATATCAATGGCTCACGGTGACAAAGATTGCTTTCTTGCTCACACTACATCTCCACTGTGGGCTGGCTGTGCTCTTCTCCAAGACCCAGGCTAAAGTTTTCAGCCACCTCTGTCTGGAATGTTGCCAGTCATCATGGCCAAGGGAAATGAGAACATGGCAAACCATGACTTTACTCTTAAACCTTCTCCTCAGCACTGTCATTACTCCATTTCATTGACCAATATGTGCCATTGATGGAAATGGGAAATATAGATTTTTCCCAGGAAAGGGCAACAGATTTCTTTAAACTTTTGATTTTGAAATCATTGTTGATTCACATGCATTACAAAAAAATAATACAAAGAGATTCGGTGTACCCTTCACCCGGTTTCCCCCAATGGTAACATTTTGCACAGTTATAGAACAATAGC
The DNA here is from genome assembly GCA_017311185.1 of Proteles cristata cristata. NCBI lineage: Eukaryota > Metazoa > Chordata > Mammalia > Carnivora > Hyaenidae > Proteles > Proteles cristata. Next base: position 668,484 of record JAESUZ010003696.1, on the reverse strand, counting down.
ACAACCAGGAGATTGACATTGGTAGGATCCACCAATCTTATTTAGATGGCATCAGTTTTACATGCACTCATTTGTGTGGATGTCTCTGTTTAGTTCTATGCAATTTTTATCACACAGCAAAGTTTTGAATAGTAATCCAGTCAACCACATCAGGTAAAGTGCTAGGACAGATTAACTAGGGAGGTAAGGCTATCTCACCTCTTAATAGGATTCTTATCTTTGAAAAATTAGTTTATAGAGACTAATGGGACTTAGAGAAAACAAGAGTTTTGAACTATCCTGAAGGGTCTGTAAATGTGACCCTTTACATTGAGTGAGCATTTGAATATTTGGCCTACCAGTAGCCATGCCCTTTTCTGGTGGCAAAATTTGTATTTAGCTTTAAGAGACAATTTCTGCCCCATTCTCAGGCTATGTGTGCAGGTGGGTCTACCCGGTTCTGAGCTTTGACAATGGATGCCTGGTTCCAACCTGGTCACACAATGTATCACATGATCTATCCTTCTGACTACAGTCATTGGTTCAGAGATGGACACATGAACCAACTGGTCCCAGGGCTTTTTACCAAATCTTTTGATAAACACACTCTCTTCACAGGAGTGGCTAAGCTGGTAAGTTATAAGCTCAGATCTTCAGGGATGTGAGAGGAAGGCTGGCTGAAAGGGAAATCAACACCAAGAGATGGAGAAAGGAGACCAAGCTTTGATGACACTGTATGATCCCCTGGATCTAGCCATTCCTGAAGCTTCACTACTTTTGGTCTCTCTAGCTAAATGAGCTAAAGATTTTTCTTTTTCTTTTTTTTTTATTGTTGCTTAAACTGATTTGACTTGGATTTCCTGACACTTGTTCTTAAGGGTCTTTGGGTCCTGACTTACCTCAATTCTCAATGCTAGATGGGGTAGCCAAAAGAGGGTGATCATAATTCTCCTCCTCCTGAGGTTTAAATTAAAAAAAATACATACAGAAGGACATATACACTTACATATACATACATATGGTGTGTATGCATCACATACATATTTTTCTCAATCTACCTGTTCAGAAACTGTCAACTAAAAACATCAGACAATAAGCCCAAGAAAAGAATAAATTCTCTTCTTGCTCTCACCTTTGTCTGGGATTTTTCCTATACTTATGAGAGAACTTTCAGATCTAAAAAACAAAAATTGTGTAGAGACTTTCCATTGCCAAATGCTTGTGATTGTAAGACTGATTTTACTGGATAAATTTTGAGCCTAGCATCTAGGAAGGCTATAGAGAAAGCTGTAAAATGAACACTGCTCAATGTTTTGCAATGTTATTTTGCCTCCTGGGGGTTTCCAAACCACTCTAAGTATCCCCATAGTTATGTAAGTAAGTGCCAAAAGATTGATGCATTTTCCTTCTTGAAAGAAAGCCATGTGTGTGTATGTGTGTGTGTGTGTTCAATAAAATATGCAAATGAGGCCTCAAACATCAGCACATATAAATGTGGGTATTTTAATTTCCCTTGATATGGACAAATACAGCCCTGAGAAGTTTCTTTGGGAGTTTTGTCATCTGTCATTTACAAAGCCTGGGAAGTTGTACAGCAATTAGCCAAAAAGGGGGAAGAGCTCCCCACCAACCCATGAAGACCTCTCTGCACAGTTCAGGAAGGCCATAAAGTACCAGAACATGTGAGTGCCAGCCACCCCTAAAATGCAGAGATCTTCCCAGAAAACTGCTTGAAAACTATAAAAAGTGGGGTCTAAATAGTGAAATTACACTTTGTTCTTCTGCTTGCTCTAAAGAGCAGTCATTTGGCTGCTATTGTGTTTTTGAAACTCAACGTAAGGAACATTTATGCCACTGGAAACCTAATTGTGGCCTGTTTTAAAGACTTTTCCTTTTGTGGGAAATTACAGTTGAACTTTCCGAGCCCTGTTTTCGATGGTGTGTCACATCAGCAGGGCCTTCTTCCTCAAAGGAGCTATTGAGAGCCAAAGCAGTCAGGCTATCTCAGTAGCAGTGAGGGGTTCATGGTCCGAGGACCCCTGCACCAGGCTCAGCTCTGCAACTTATAATATATGTATTCATGTATATAATCATGACCCGTTGCTATCCTTTTCGAGCTTTGGTTTTCTTATATGTTAAATATCATGCTAATATCTATGTCATAGCTTTGTGATTAAAAATAGATAAGAGATTCATGATCCCTTCATCAACAAAAAAAATCACCATAGACATATGAGATGTTATTTTGCAGACTCCTACGGTCACACTTTAGAAGACGTGCATGCACACACACACACACACACACACACACACACACGCACACCATAAAACTAGCCATATGTGGAAAGAATGTGATTTTCTGTTATCGAATATGTTTAGTAAAAATATACTGGCTAGACTTGTACACTTTGAGGCTTAGCCATTGAAAATAATCAGAAGAGATTTGATTTTGAAATAAGGCAAGGATGCAAAAGATTTCAGGTCCTCAAAATGCCAAAAAGGACAAGAGGATGTTCCTGGAATTTACTCTTATGTTCCTTGGTCTTGGGGAAGTGTAGACTAGCAGCAAGCACACAGTTTTTGGAGCAAGAACAACCAGAGTTTGAATGGTGGCCAGTGTGGCTTTATGTACATTTCCTTCCTCGTTGCCCCTGAGCCGTCTTCTCGTCTGAAAAGCTGAGATCACAGCACATACCAGAAAACATCAGTGTGGGGATTAAATGAGATAATGCAGGGAAAGCTTGAAAACCAGTGCCTGGTGAGAAGCGAGGGCCAAGAATGGCTATTATTTGAGAAAACTTGGGATTCCAGGAAAGTTAAAGAAAACTATTTTTTTTATCAAGGCAGCGGAGAAAATAGAGACATAAAAACTCTTCAAGGTTTGTCCGCAGATTAGGCTGTGTCTTTTCTGCTTTCAAGGTACTGATTATTTTCTCCCTCTTTCATTGTCACCTCAGCCGCATGTTGCTCGGATTTTCTATAAGCCCTGTATCCCAACAGGGAAACTGTGGAAATGAAACACTTAATGATATTTCCAACTTTCAGAAAGATTTCAGTAAGGGCAGCCGTGCTCTGGGTGCTTCGCATTAATCCAGTGGATGAAGGGTCTATTCCCAGCATTGAGGCTGTTAGAGGAAAGGTTTGAACAGAGGGGCAGGCGAGGGAAACTGGATGGATTCCCAGATCCAATCGAGTCAAGTCTTTCCAGTTCTGCTTCATCATGTTGTTTGAAATAAATTCCCAGAACATAAGATTCTGCCACGTTAAAAAAAAAAAAGGCTCCAAAGCCCCCTGTAAACATTATTTGGGCTGATCAGCCTCTTTCAGACGGTCAAAGCTGTTTTCCTCTCCATCAGCACAAATCGTCAAGAGTTGACACTGGTTAAATCAGGAATATTTTAGAAATACCGTACATAGTATTTTTGGCATTCGCTCATACCTCATCTTAGGATGGCCAAATACCATCTCACTTGCTTTCTTTCTCACTCCAGCTATGGGTTACGAATCAGAGTCACATAGTAAAAGGATGGCTCTTCTCATTGATTTGAAGGAGAAATGAGGACTCTACCTTATTCAACTTTAGATGCACAGCGCCCAGCACAGTTGCTGAAATGGACAAAGATCAGTATAAGCAGATGAAAGTATAAGTTCTCAAAAGAACAGTTTTGCCTTCAACAAAAATACTAACTAGTTAGGAAGAGTGGTACACAGGTAAGCAAATATAGACAACAACCGCATGAATCCATAACCTCCATCAACAGCTACTGAGAGCCTACTATGTGCTGCGGCCTGTGCTACGTGCTAGAGCTGCCAAGACAAGCATGGAACGGTTCCTGCTTTCACGGGCTTAGGTCTGATAGGAAAAAGGCAGGTATTGGTCACGGTTCTTGGTTGCAGACAATATGATCCACTCCAGCTAGTTTAAACTGAAAGGCGTTAATTAAGTTTATAAATATCTCACAAAATCACTGGGGAGAAACAGGCTCTATCTAGGCTGAGCTTCAGGACACCACCAAAATAGTCTGCCAAAAGACAAGCTGTCATTGCCACACACAGGAATCTTTGAACGAGGCAGCCGTCGTCACCTCCATGGGCTTCGCAACCACACCACAGCTGCCACTGTCGAGGTCAGTGGAACGAATGGCCCGTGTCCTGCTTCTTTTCCCGTGAAACTTAGATCTGAATGCCAGTCCTGTGTGAATGTTTCTGACCGGCAGAAGAGAAATCAGTATTCACACTCTAGCACAAGAGGCTGGGAAGCGGGGGCATTCTTGGACGGGAATTTGAGATGTTTATCATGGGGAACTATCAGGATATGGAGAAGCTATTCAAAAGATTTGGGGCTGCTGTAAATGGCAATTGTTTACTAAAATGATTATTGAACAACTACAGTATAAGGTGAGAACAAGGGGCTGATGTCTACCCAGGATGCTTGTGGGCGTTAATCTGATTTGGGCAGTGCAGGGAGAAAATATTTCAGCGACACTCAATATTCCAAAAAATATTCAAATTAATGTGAACCAACTGGCTTTGTCCTGTGTACCGAGGAGACAGTTGTGAGCAAAAAACCCTACCTCGTTTCTTGCCCTGATAGAACTCACAGTTCAGGGCAGGAGGGGAAGAGCTGCCAACATTTTACTAGAAGGCAGAGTGTCCCTGGCTAGGACCTGACATCATGGCACTGTGCTCAGGGAGATTCCAGCGGAGGCCTTCTTGTCTTCTGTCCTCAGCCAGTGGCCTCTGAGTTGGCTCGGAGCAACACTTTTCCCAAATAGACAAGGTGAGCAGCTGCTGAAATCTAATTCTCTTTCTTTTTCTATTTTTAAAAAAAATTTTAATATTTATTTATTTTGGAGAGAGAGAGAGAGAGAGAGAGAGAATCCAAAGCAGGCTCCAGGCTCTGAGCTATCTGCACAGAGCCTGACCGCAGGGCTCGAACCCAGGGACTGTGAGATCGTGACCTGAGCTGAAGTTGGATATTTACCTGATTGAGCCATTCAGTCGCCCCTGGTTCTCTAAGGATTGAACTGGAAGCATGCGGGCAAGGGATGAGATAATTCCTCAGCTGATTAATGGAACCAGAAGCAGGAAAAACTCACCTGCACATCACACGGCAGGAGCTAAGCGGGTTGAGAAGAACCCAAGTTATATGGAAACAGAAGACATAAAACCCTTAAGGTACAGGGATGTGCCCCGGCCAGAGGATGCAGGAGTTCGTTTGAAAGGCAGGAAGTGGAAGTCGAGGCAGAGCGGGGCCAAGTCTTGGTGATGGCAGAGGATCAATCAAGTCCTATTAGGGAGGGAATGAGAGAGCTCCTCCTGAGAGTTGTGCTAGATCCTTCTATTTCCTGGACTCTGTCTCAATCCCTGCAAGGCCAGCTGTGTGCCTGGGCCTATGCTCCTGGGAGGTTCTGTCTTGTTAATTCCCTCCTTGCAAGCTTCCCTGGCCACCCTGCGAGCAGCTTCCTAGCACGTCTGCTGTATGCATCAGCTACCACAGCGGAAGCTGAAAGGTCTGGAGTCTGGTCCATCCAACACGGAAGCGTCAAAACGTTTTTCTCAAAATGAACAAGAAAACTGGAGTCGAACATTTATTGATAACCATCTCAATGTAGATGTAATTATATTTAATTTATACCTCTATGCTTATTTCTCACTAAATGCTCTCTCATGTATTGACTTGAGTTGCTATGAAATGTATGAAAATGTTACCAATAATGAGTAAAATAATGTGTGCTATGATCACCTCCTCCCACGCCAATACCCTCTGACCCCTGGCTCCCTTCCTGGAGATGAAGTTTGAGTGCATAAGGGAGCTGGGGTCACGAGTAAAGCAAAGAGCAGGAATGAACGTTTTATTTTATAATTGTAAAGGAAACCTACTTAATATTCAAAGCAACACGGTCCTTCTTTCGTAGCCCCAGCATGTAGTAAAACGCTAAACACATATCTGGTGCTCTTAAATGCACATTGATTGATAATATTTAAAATCAAAGTATGTTCGAATAAAAGTTTTTGCTTCTGTGTGCAGTTAGATTGGAGAAAGATAGGCTCTCGGTTACTGTCCTGAACGGGGCAGGCTTACCTCATTGCTGGAACTTTACCCTGAGCAGAGGGAGTTTTATTGATCCTCTGCCATCAGTGAGCCTCGGCTTCCACTGTGCCTGCTGAGGGAGGGGTGTGCGGCTCCAGGTGGTCGGCTGGGGGTGCGGACGGCAACCAGGAAAGAGGAAGTCCCCTCATCCAGAAGGATCCAGAGCCCGGGGGACAGGAGAGAGCCAGGTCAAGTACTGACCCAGCAGGAGTCAGAAAGGATGTAGAAATATCCCTGGAACTAGAGCAGGGTCGTTTTTGCATTCATTCATTCAGCAAAGATTGATTGGGAGTGAAGATACAGAACCAGAAGGTGTAGTGCCTGTTCTCAAATTGTTACAAGCCAGGGAGCATGGCCCTCGGGGTGATCTAGATGAGGTGGAACTCAAGTGCCACGGGGGAGAAGTCCAGCCTCTGGAAACCATCTGGGATGACCCCCAGGGGGAACTGTCTTCATGTTCGGGCTTCAGTGCTTTCCCAAAGGAGCCTGTGAGGGAGGCGACAGCAAACCATAAAACACTGGTGATCCACCACCAGAACATCCAGTAGGAAGTCTGCAATTAGCATTACATTCAGTAGCCAGGAGCTATCTTTTATTGGGTGCTTACTACGTGCCAGACATCGTGCCAAGCACTCTCCGTGCTTCTCTTCTTCAATCCTCACAAAGTCTTTTTGAGGTGGGGATTTTCCAGGGAAGGTTATAGTGGGCTGTGGGAGGTTAAGCTCCAAGTCACCGTCACACAGCTGGCGAGTACCAAGGCAGGGATCCAATCTGTCCGGCTCCGACTGTTGTTCTCACGGGCCCCCAGGGCTCTGTTCACATCTAGGTGCCTGGACACCTAGAAACACAGCTCATTCTGACCCCACTTGCTCCGGTGGAAATTATTAGAATTTGAATGGCTGTTCTCACATAGCCTAAGATCAATGGTGGCTGTGGTGGGGTTGGGACAGGAAGGATGGGCCAGTTCTCACATCTGTAGAGAGATGGGAAAATGGACTCTCTGAGGTCTCACCTCTCACCAATAGTCTGTGCAAGATATTATGGGAAGTCTGGTGCTGAATTAAGTTCAGTGGATCTACACAAAATGGTGGGGTGAGGCAGAAGCTAGAACATTTGTTCTAGATCCACGAGATCCAGGGATCCTTCCAACACCTGCACTCTTGAAATGAGAGATGCAAATGTCAGAGAAGGCTGGGGAAATACAGAAGAGCCTTGCTGAATGGAGCATGGGCAAGTGGTAGAGAATTAAAGAACTCATTGTTAATCACACAAAGGAGCAACCCGTGCTGGTAGCAAAAGGAAACATAGGGATGAATGTCTTTGAAACTAGGGAAATAACTCTTAAAGAGATATTTTTATGGATGCAGTTAGTTTTACCTTCAATGATCCCCATCTTCATTGAGCCTTTATTCTTTTCTCCTAATGTTCTGTTCCATTTTATTGAGTGCCCACTGTGAAGAAATAGGCTCAATTTAAATAAAATTTAACATTAATATGATAATCAATCTTTACACTGGAAACTGGGGGGGGGGGAGGGTGGCAATTTGTCTTGGTCGATCATGTCACCATTTAGATGCTGATTTATTCCTATGGCTTTTCATTCTCCTTCCCTCAGAGTCCTCCCCAACCCTCTTAGCTATGATTTCTTACTCACTGCTCATGGCATGCACTGCTCATAGGGTTCTCCTTCCTTCAGGAGCAGGCATGATTGTGGAGGTGACAGAGGGGACTAACCCAGAGCTTGCTGTCCTGGAGCTCCAAGGGCTTCAACATCATTTGGGCAAATGCCATGGGAGTCACTCTGGGGAGAATCAATGTAGGCTTCACGGAAGGGGTAGCTGGTCCCGAAAGGAGGCATTCTTCAGTATGGGGAGGACATGGAGGGACAAGGAAAGCAATTTTAAGGGTGGGAAGACAGGGACGGGAGTGAGGGTGGGGGACCAAGAGAGAGGGAGTGAAGCAAGAGCCAGGGGAAGGATGAGTTTGTTTTAGAAAGATGAGCTATTAAAGCTGCCGCCTACTCCCCACTGTATTCTGTCTGTGCACTGGGTCCCCAAGGGAGACAGGAGCAAGGTCTTTCTCCCAACTCTTCCCAAAATGAAGCTCCAACCAAATGCACTTTGCTTTCAGCAGCTCTTAGTCACATCTATGTGGGTGTGGTCTAAGCAAGGGTCCCCTAGGCCGAGGGAGCCATACCTTGCATTTCTGTCAAGTCGATGCTACCGCTGACTGAGACCATGCTTTGAGAACCGCTGCTCTACAGTGTTCTTAAAGAGCACTAAAGGACCCGCAAAGCATCTCAGTAAAAATTACCTTTGTTTTTTTTGTCAAGATGCCACCTTTATTATTCTTTATTCAAGAAATCTTATCAAATTAGATGCAGTTCTAGGACTCTCTCCACAAATCTTCTGGGCCTTCATATGACTGGGTTAGACACCCAGAGCTTATCCTGTTGGTAGGACTCTTGGGGTCACATGGGGTCAGGAAGTGGAGTGTCCTGATCTACAGCAGTTTTCAGCCGTCGCTGTCCCCAGGGCTTCCTTATCTGTCCTGAGGGCATCATTGGTCAACTTGCACTTAAATACCCTGGCGGCCCCGCAGTAAAACCAAAGAAGCTACCAGAATAAGTGCTGTGTCTGGGATCCAAGGCTGTGCGAGGTGCTCCAGACAGGCCTGTGCTGGAAACCGGGTGGCAGCCTCCTGTGCCTGTCTGGAAACCTCCCTGCCTGCTTCCTGCAGAGGGGACACCCCTCACCTCGGCCACCTTGCTGTCTGCTCCTGTTTGCCTCTCATTCTCCCAGCAAATGCTCAGCCTGGATACTACCCAGCTTGGATCTTATTTTCCATTTATGATTGTTAAAGCAAAGAAAGAAAGAATCTCTTTCACAATAACCTCCTGGAAGCTTAGGAAGCTGGGGCCATCTGACAGGTCATATTTGTACAAAAGAAAATCTTTGAAATGTGTGGCTAGGTAGTAATTTCCTTTATGCTTATCACAGAGAATTTCTAAAGCAGTAACCTTGCTTTCTCTCGTTCTCCAATACACTCATGAGTCTGTGGCACACGATTTATTTGGAGCAAATGGGGAAAGGAGAGGTAGGTGGAGGACTTGGAAAGAGGATTCTTTTAGAAATCACACTTTGAAAAGATCACATATCTATCTATGCCAAGGAAAACTACTAGATTGTAGAATTCCATGTTAATAGTCATTATCTCTGCTGGGAGAAGCATGTGCAGTTTGTATTCATTCTTTGTACTCATGTGGATTATTTTGCAGTTGGGAAAAACAAAATGCATGAGTTTTTAAAATCAATCTTAGGTCCCATTGTCTTTGGGGCGCAGTATATCTTTGGGGTGCAGGACCCAGGAAGCCACAGGCAAATGTCGACAAGAATGAAAGTTTCAAACAGCAAAGGAGGGTCTGCCAGCCAACCAGAGAAGTCCAGGAAAGATGGGTGTTGGCATATCCCTGCGGGATCTGTTCCACAGACGAAAGACAAAAAAAGACCTATATCATGTTATACCTGAAATGAAAGCTAGCATTTAATCTAAAAAGTCATCCTCGGTCCTGGGCATGCAGGGGGGTCCCCATCCCGGGGACACGAGGCCCTCACCTTCCCCCAAGAACACCTCTGAAATGGGGTGAAGAGCCTTGACAACCAGGTTTAATGGCGTTGCCAAAGCAAACCCCTGGCTGGTTTCCTCTCCCCTGGAAAAGATCTGAGTTTCTTTTCCTTTGTCTCTTTCCTCTCTGGTGCCTCTCTGGAGAGAGGAATGTACCTGATGGGTCTAGGTAAAGTCCCCCTCCCTTTGTGATCTTCTCCTTTCTCTTCAGCTCCTTCCTTCCCCATCCCAGGCCTGGCTCCAGACCTCTGGGAGGTGAGGCACCCAGCTGACTCTGGCTGTCAGCTCACAGAGTGTGCCACGCTGCCCTGTGGCCTTCAGGTTGGGCTCATCTTCCTCTGTATGCTTGATGTCTGCGTTCTTTGTGGACCTTCCCACTTCTTGGACTAGAAAAAACCTATACAGGTCAATGATGGCTAATTAACATTAAAATGAAGGCCCTTTGGAACAATGAGATCATATTTCCTACCTATCAATTGGCAGAGATTTTTAAATGGCCATACGTGGAGTTGCAGGCACACACTCACTCCTGTGCAGGTATTGGGAGTATAAACTGATGCAACGTTCCTGGAGAGCAATTTGGCGATGGTATATAAATAAGACCATACCATACCACTTAACCTGGCAACTCCACCTCTAGTAACTAATCGTAAGGAAATAATCAGAGATGAACACGAACAATGATGTACAAGATGTTCATCAAGGCATTATATATATTATTTTTACAAAGAATAACTTAGGGGGGTGATCAAGTAAATGGATAATATATGCATACAATGGAATACTATGAAAAGATTATAAATCATGTTGCAGAAGCATAACTAATGACATAGAAAACTGCTGTTGTCAAATAAAATACAAAAAGAGTACATCTAGCCTGCCATTACCTCAGCCCTGTTCCTGAACAGCTGTCCATCAAGACTGCTCACATTTGTGATATGTGACACTTCCTCCTTCCACTCCCAGTACCCTGGTCTCTCTTTCTCTCACTTTTTTTTTTTTTTCAGTTGTAGCTGACAGAGAACCCAAACCAAACAGGCTTAGGAACAAAAGGTATATAATTAACTAGTAACCCAAAGTCAGGGCTAGATTCACTTGAGAAGCCATCCAGAAAGTAGTTCAATAATGTCACCAAGAACCCAGTTTCTTTCTGGGAATGTGATTTATCTCTCCCCACAGTTTTTCTTATGAATGGCCTCTGAGTTGGTCATTGGCAGGAATAATTGCCATTTTTTATTCTCTGCTAGAAGTGGTCTCTCATTTCTTGATCTGCTGAGGTGAAGCAGGGTGCGGAGGCTTTCTTCTCTGCCCTCCAGGGAGCTGATGGCATACTCGGGCTTATTTTCACTTTATAGCAGCAGCAATTCCATCTTTATCTCACACCTTCCAGAGGAGAAGAGAGAACACGTTTGGTAGTTTTTGTTCAAGTTCTGGGATCAGCGCTCTCCTTTGCCCAAGCTCTTTCATGCGACCATCCCTGACCCCATCACTGAATTCAAGGGGCTGGGCTGGTATTCCCCAGTTGGCTAGAGGCAGGTCATGAGAAGTGAAAGAAGGAATCCACACTGAAAAGGAACCCAGTCGATAAGTATGGGAATTCTACTTTCTGTAATTTTTAAAAAAATATTTATTTTTGAGAAAGAGTGGGAGGAGCAGAGAGAGAGGGAGACACAGAATCTGAAGCAGGCTCCAGGCTCTGAGCTGTCAGCACAGAGCTCAATGTGGGGCTTGAACTCACAAACCACGAGATCATGACTTGAGCTGAAGTTGGTTGCTTAGCCACCCAGGTCCCCCAAATATGGGAAATCTTAAATAAAGTTACTCAACTCCTTCTTGGCTTCTAATATGCTAATGTTCACTATAAACCACCAAAACAGAGGTGCGACGAGGAAGGATATGACGTATAGTGATTCACACAGAGCACACTTTGGAAAATGCTACACTAAAACTAAAGAATATTGGTGGCCTATAAAGTAGGGTGACAATACATCCTAGTCTCCTTGGAACAGTTTTGGTTCATACCTACTGCTCCAGCTTAACTATAATTAGCCTTCATGTTCAGTCTCAAAAAGGTCCCAGTTTGAATGACAAATTATATAGTCACCTCCAGTGAGCAAGAATGAGGATTCCATGTTGCTCCATGTTAGATGTGAACCATTCCAATCAGATCCTCTTTTGGAGGGTTGTACATTTAAGACTTAGAAAAAGAGAGACATTAGGAAGAAATCAAAGAGGGGCGCCTGGGTGGCTTAGTCGGTTAAGCGTCCGACTTTCCTTAGGTTATGATCTTGCGGTTCGCGGGTTCGAGCCCCGCGTCGGGCTCTGTGCTGACTGCCAGCTCAGAGCCTGGAGCCTGTTTCAGTCTGTGACTCTCTCTCTCTGACCCTCCCCTGTTCACGCTGTCTCTCTCTCCTAGAAATAAATGAAAATAAAAATAAAAAAAGGAAGAAATCAAAAGAGTCCGGCAGAAATAGTAGTAGCACAAAGAAAGGCTAAATCTTGGGTCTGTTGGGTCACCAAAGTAGGAGCAGGATGGGCATGCTTCTCCAAAAATGGCAAGAGTGAGAAGGGAGGGGACACGTGTGAGGCTGTGTCTGGCACTCCACACACCCTGACTCCCTGACTGTTCAGGTCCAAGTTCAGCTGCTGAGATGATGTCCTATGGCAGCTTGCTACCAGTATGCTTGCACAACCCTTATCCCCACAGCTAATATGAGCACATCTACACAACCCAAGATGGACTTTCTCCATGTGGTTCTCAGCTATGGCTACACATAAGAATCACCACGGAGCTTTTAGGATATTAAGACCATCAAAACACCTATACCCTTTGCCCCAGGTTTTTGCATTATAAGAAAAAATATATTCTTAAAATGTTTATTGTGTATGTGTGTATGCATGCGTGTGTGTGTGTGTGTGTGTGTGTGTGAGAGAGAGAGAGAGAGAACACAAGTGGGGGAGGGGCAGAGAGAGAGAGGGAGAGAGAGAATCCCAAGCAGGCTCTGCATTGTCAGCACAGAGTCTGATAAGGGGCTGGATCTCACAGACTACGAGATCATGACCTGAGCAGAAATCAATAGTTGGGCACTTAACCAACCAGCCACTCAGGTGCCCCTCAAAACTATTTGGAAACTAGATTTCAAAAACTTGTTTTGCTCTAGATGATGAGATTAAAACAACAGCATGTAATATAATCTTGTTTGTTCTTTGTCATATTTTTAAAAATTTCTCTCATGAAAAAATTTTTCTTTGTAACAAGAAAATATTAACTATTAACAAAACAAGGAACTAAAAATAAATCCTTACCTTTACAGTCAGTCATCAAAAAGCCTGGCAAGGTGATTCAATAGTGGAAAGAATAGTCCTTTCAACAAATGATGCTGAGACAACTAGATATTTACATGCAAAAGGATGAATTTTGACCCCTACCTCACACCATACACAAAAATTGCCTTAAAATGGATTATAGACCTAAGTGCCAGATCCATAACTATAAAACTCTTAATAGAACACATAAGAGTAAATCTTTATAATCTTGGATTAAGCAATGGTGTCTTAAGTACAATACCAATAGCACAGAGAATAAAAAGAAAATCAATTGGGTCTCATGAAAATGAAAAACTTTTGTGTTTCAAAGTACATGACTTAACAAGTTTAAAAAAAACATGGAGAAACTATGGAATTGGAAAAAAATATTTGCTAATTGTATATCTAGTAAGTACCTGTATCCAGAATTTGTAAAGAATTCTCATAAGTCAATAAAAAGGCAAATAACCCAATTTTAAAACTGGGAAAGGATTTCAATAGGTATTTCTATAAAGAAGATACACAAATTGCCAATAAGCAGGTGGAAAGGTACTTAACATCTGGCATGATGGATATGCTAATTACCTTGATTGTGGTGATTATTTTATAATGTATACACATATCAAAACATCAAGCTGTACACCTTAAACATATACAATTTTTATTTGTCAATTATACTACAAAAAACCTGCAAAAATAAGAAAAGAGGAGAGGTGCTCACATCACTATTCATTATGAAAATGCAAATCAATATCACAATTGAGATACGTGACTTCACACCCACTAGGATGTCTATAATAAAAAAGGCAGACAATACAAGTGTTGGTGAGGAGAAATTGGAAGCCTACTACATTCTCACTGGGGTTACAAAATGGTGTATCACTTTGGAAAACAGTTCGTCAGTTCCTCAAATGGTTAAACACAGAGTTAATATATGACCCAGTAATTCTATTTCTAGGGGCATACTCCAAATAAACAAAAACATATGTCCATACAAAACTTGTACATGAATGTTCATAGTAATATTATTCATAATAACCCCAAAATGAGAACAACCCAAATGTCCCTCAACTGATGAATGGATATAGAAATGTGGCATATTCATTCATACAATGGGAAATTATTCAGCCATAAAAAAGGAATGGAGTACCAATATATTCTACAACATAAATGGATCTTGAACTTTTTCTAAGTGAAAGAAGCCAGTCACAAAAGATCACATGCTGTGTGAGTTTATGTAGATGAAATGTTCAGAATAGTCAACAGAATAGTCAAACCCATAGAGCCAGAAGGTAGATTGGTAGCTGCTGGGGAGGGAGGAGGGAGGGGTGACAGGAGTAACAGCTAATGGATATGGGATTTCTTTTTGGATGAAAAGTTTTTAAATTAGAGAGTGGTGATGGTTGTACAACTCTATGAATACATGAAGTACAACTGACTTGTACATTTTTTAATATTTATTTTTGAAAGAGAGAAAGAGCATGAGTGAAAGAGGGGCAGAGAGGGGGGTCAGAGGATCTGAATCGAAGTAGGCTCTGCACTGACAACGGATGGCCCAATGTGGGGCTCGAACTCACCAACTGTGAGATCATAACCTGAGTCGAAATCAAGAGTCAGACACTTAACTGACTGAGTCACGGGGGCACCCTGAATTGTACATTTTAAAACAGTGAACTGTTTGGTATGTGAATCATATCCCAATAAAGCTATTATTATTATTATTTTTTAAAAACACACTATCAATCAAGTAACTCAGTGGTAAGAATGTAGGAGTGAATGAAGGGTATTTCCAGAGGTGTTGAGGTTGGCAATATGGGAAGAGTGGAGAATGGATAAAAATGAGTGGAGATGAGAGGGTGGGGGTCCCCATCCTGCCTCATCTGGTTCACTGGCTCCTGGTCTGAACTTCTTTACCTCTCATAGCTTTAAACAATCCCTCTCTTTCTTCTCATGATTGGTTAAACTGGACTGGAGGATTTTTGACAGCTACCAAAGGACTTCCATATGGGCTAATCTTGCTAGTTATTCTAATTATGTTTTGCTGTTTTCTCCCATGTCTCTCTATCTGGAGCCAAGACTCTATCACTGCAATGACTTCAAGCCAACAGATGATCCTTTCTTCTCAAGAAGGTTCATACACGTTGCCCATGTTGGCTTCAGCTGCCTCTGCCTTTTGTAACTCCCCTATATGTTCCCTGACTGATCAATATTGATCCGTACAGGTAGGGCCATCTCTACGCCCCTCCTCAGCAGGAAGAAGTTAAAGAAGATGAGACCTTCCACCTTCAGCAACCTTAAAGATTTAAGGGTCAAAATTGTTCAAGGGGAATATGATGAGGGAGCGTGGGGCAAGCTGAGGGCAAAATACAGGCTGGCTACCCCCCACCCCCAGGTGCAAAATGTGTGATATTCCTCGGACACTCCTGACTACTTAAGATCAGAGGAAAAGGGTTTAAGTACTTGGCATGGTGATGTGGGAAAGTAAAGTAAATTAAAAATTAAATTCCCTTACTGCCTACAGCCCAATGACAAGTCCTTGAGACTCGCAGAGTGAGCTCACTCTAGGAGCTCAGCTGCCTCCATGATGACACTTAGCTTAACATTACCCCAACCTTGAGGATCCTGTAAGTCTACTTCCTTTATCTCACCTGCCCTAAGCTATATGCTGGCAATCATACTCCAAGCCATTTTTTTAAATCAAAATATAATTGAGGGGGCAATTATATCTTGCTCATTTATTTGGTCCTATTTTTTAAAAATACACTTTATTTTTAAGACCAGTTTTAGATTTGCAGAAAAATCATAAAGATAGTACATAGAGTTCCCATATACCCCACATCCAGTTTCTTCTATTAGTCATATGTTACATTAGCATAGTAGAACATAGTACAGTATAGTACATTATTTATACTCCATTCAGGTTTCCTCACCTAATATCATTTTTCTGTTCCAGGGTCCCATGCAGGAAATCACATTTTGATTAGCTATCAAGTCTCCTAAGGCTCCTCTGAGCTGTGACAATTTCGCAGACTCTACTTGGTTTTGATGACCTTGATGGCCATCAAATTCTCATAGATGGGACATTCTACAAAATACTTGACCAGTTTTGAAGAGTATGGGTTAAGTATTTTGTAGAAAGTCTCTCTATTGGGATTTGCCTGATGTTTTTCTCATAATTAGACTGTGATTACAGGAATTTTGAGAGAGACCACAGCGGACAAGTGACATTTCTATTATATATCAAAGGTACATGTTATCAACATGACTTACCACTGGTGATGCTGACCTTGATCACCATCAGGCTGAGGTCATATTTACCAGGCTTCTCCACTTGTAAAGATACCCTTTTCCCCTCCTTTCCCATATTCTTTGGAAGGAAGTCACTATGTACAGCTCACATTGTTACTATCCACCTCCTTGCGGGTAGAGTATACATCAATACAAATTATTTAGAATTCTTGCACAGAAGACTTGTCTTTTCTCCCCAATTTATTGATTTATACAATCGTTCTTTAATATCAGTGTGGGCTTAAACAAATATTTATTTTATACTTTTGGTTATATTTAATGCTACCTTTTTTGTTGTTCTTGCTCAAATTGGCCCAACATTGGCAATTGGGAGCTCTTTCAGTTGGCCGGCTCCCATAACTGTGAGGTTTTTGTTTCATTTTCTTTTCTTGAGCCCCTCCTTTACTTTCTGGCAGTACAAGATCCCATATTTTTTATTACAAAAATATCTCATTCAAACAGAAAACAGAATAGTGTAAAGAAAACTCACACACTCATCTCTTAGATTTAGCAACTGTTAGTATTTTCTGACATATCTACCTCATGTTTTTGTTTTCATTGTCTAACAAATATTTTACAAACATAACCACAATATCAGCATCACACCTAATGAAATGAATGTCTGAACATTGCTCAATTTTCCCTGTTTAAAAAAAAAAGCATTTTTACAGTTGGTTTGTTCAGATCAGGTTTATATTGGATTTGGCTAATTGTTATCTTCATGGTGCTCTTTAAAATATTCATCAGTCTCCAATATTTCTATTTTTTTTATGTTTATTCATTTTTGAGAGATTGTGCAAGTGGGAGAAGGGCAGAGAAAGAGAGGGAGACAGAGGATCTGAATCAGGCTACAGGCTCTGAACTGTTAGCAGCAAGCCCACCCATGTGGGGCTTGAACTCACAAACCATGAGATCATGATTTGAGCCAAAGCCAGACTGACTGAGGTACCCAGGAGCCTCTTCTTCAATATTTCTTATAAACAAGAGTTATTCTTAGGAGCTTGATTATATTTCCCCCAAAGTTAAAAACACCTAATAAGGGAGCCTGTACCATGAATTGAATTTTCAATTTTGATGGCACTTATCTCTAGTGGCCGCAAGTGTCCTCCATGACCCTTGTTTAGAGCGGGATGGGGGAGGTTAAGGCTAGGAAGAATCCACAGCTGGTGATGCTGAGTGCAAATGCCAGGAGACATATAAACAGGCTCATATTTTATTAGGATTGTGATTGTTTTTGCTAGTGCTCTGGTTACCAAGTTCCACAGATTTTTATGGACTGTCCCAGCTCTATTTTTCCCATAAGCCCTATTATTTTTTAGCATGCCATTTTGTAGAACGCAGGGTTTTTAGCAATATATAGTGGCGTTAGAGCAGAAATGAATTGAAAAGAATAATAGGGAATCAGGGCAGTCCTGGAAATCTCAGAACATTCGGTGTCTGTATGTCCAAGGCCCCTTTTACCTCGTTTCCATCCCTCTAGCTCCTAGTAGTCTTCTTCTTTTTTTTTTTTTAATATTTTTATTTATTTCTAGGAGAGAGAGAGAGAGAGAGAGAGGGAGTCACAGACTGAAACAGGCTCCAGACTCGGAGCTGGCAGTCAGCACAGAGCCTGACGCGGGGCTCGAAACCACAAACCGCGAGATCATGACCCAAGCGAAAGTCGGATGCTTAACCGACTAAGCCACCCAGGCGCCCCTCCTAGTAGTCTTCTTAACGGGAGTCCTGGGGCAGTGGCTTCCCTGGTGTCCCCCAGGAGGGGTCCAGACTAGAGACTTGAGTCCTCTTTGGTGCCTAACAGGGCCTTCCCTCCCTTCCTGGCCTCTTTCAATGCTCCTGGTTCTGCTCTGTTTACTCCCACAGCCCCCAGACCCTGGACTAGGGCAGCAGGACCTGTTTTACAAAATATCAGCCGCCTGATGCCCAGGCCAGCAAGCTGAGCACCGTCACCTGTCACACTATAATGGCCTTTCAGAAATGTTAATTGATGAGGAGGAGGCCAGGCGCAGAAAGACCAAGCCCAGGAAACACTCATGCGTGCCCAGTGCTGCTGTTTCCAAGCAAAACAGCAGATATATTGCTGCTTTGGGAGGGTTTTTTTTAATGATTCATTCATAGTGTTGGCAGAAAGGATTTTGTGTTTTTAGTTTTCTCTATTTTCCCTTTGTCTTCCCTCTCCCTCCCCCACTCCTCATTCAATGTTTCATTAAGCGATGCCAAAGTCTTGATGCGAGTATCTTAAAAGCCACTGAGAAAATTAAATTTGAAATGTACACTTTATAAAACAAACAAAACAAACATACTATGGTGATTTTAGGAAGAAGGCATTGGGTGAAAGATAGATGTGAAATCAAACTGCCACTAAATGACAGGGCTCCAGAGAGAAGTGCCTATGCGATCTGGCCCTGGCTTCACACCCGTCCATCTGGGGGCCCCCTCTCCTCCCTCCTCCAAACACCAGTGAGGCACCACCAGCGGCCTCCTCTGGAACATGGATCTAGGTAAACAGAGACTGGGTGTCAAGACTGCTTCCCCCTGCTTTGAAAGAGTGTCCCCAAGGAGCATCCCTGGCTGTCCTCTGGGCAGGGGAAATTGGAAGAAAGGCGTCTCAGGCTCTAACTGAAATTCTGTCCCCAAGCCACAGCCCTATATTCTGTGATGGGGAGGACTTTCTGGAGTGGTTTGGGTCATGTCCCTCCAGGTTCCATCCTGGCTACTGTTATCACACTCAAGGTTCCAGGAAGTTTCTGAGGTTATTGACTCAAACACAATGGGGACAGATGTGGAGAGCCTCCCTTCTCACTGCTCAAACTTGGGGCCATGAACTCTCTTCCATTCCTAACACCCCTCTCTCCTTGGGATCCTTCCTTCTTTTCATTTCTCCCCTGCCTTCCCAAACCTCCACCTCCTCCATTTTCCTGGACACTCTGCTCCCTCCCTCAGTTTCTTCGTGTGTCTTACATATTTCTCACCTTCCAGAATGTTCTGGAACTCAGCAGAGAGAGACCAGCTTTAGTTTTCTGGGTAGAGACTAATCTCCAAGCTCCACCATGATCTGCTTAGGTGACTTAAGGCAAATGGCAGCATGTTTCTGCTTGCTTCTGTTTGCTCATTGGTAAAAATAAAAAGATAAAAGCCACCCAATTCTCAGACTCACTATAAAAATGGGCTCTCTGAGAGGTAGCTATTAGTATTGTCATTCTTTAGCTTCCAAAGCAGTGTTCCCAGCCCACTGAACTGCAGCAGCATCTTTCCTACAACGTTAGACCTCCAGGCTACAGATTGAGGACAGCCTGGGTGTGATGTACCTGTTGAACCCCCAACCTCCCCTCCAGCTTTCAGGTTCCTCTGCAGCCCCTTCAGGGAACCGCCATGTTTCTGCTCCTCCTCAAGGATCTATTTGGCTGCTTGTTGCATCTACCACCTTTCCCTTCAGTCCAGACACAAGGGGATCTTTGCTTGCTCTGCAGACCCAGAGAATTAGAGTCCTGGTCCATAACCTTCCCACTGACCTTGCTGGTCTATCACTGCCTTCCAGGTCCAAGGGAGGGCCTTTTCCAAGCTCTTTACAAGTTGGCCCCAACTTTCAAATCACAGTGTCTGTGGAGGGACAGTCGGAGGGGCTGTGGGGTAGGGCATGTGGCAGTTCTACACACTCAAACACGGCTCCGCCAGTATTTCTAGTTCAACTGCCGGAACATAAAGTGCTGCAGTGTGGGGTGAGGGAGAACTGGTATCTCATTTCTTACAAGTTGCTCTTGGAGCTGCAGGATTGGTACTACAACACACCTAACGGATTTCTCTTGCTCTGGGAATTCAATTCCTTTGTCGGTCTCCCTAAGGTGGTGTCTGGAACCCAGGCCCTGTAAGGCAGCCCCCATGGTGTGTGAGAACTGACCGAGAACCACATCACCACTGGGCAGTCAGATTTGGAGGACACAGAGCGGTGTTTTTTCTCCAAATCCATTCTGCTGAAGGATGGTGTGTTCTCCCATCCCCTGAACTCCCGAGAAGCTTCTGTCGCGTGTAGCAGCAATACAGAGTCCACCCGGTAAAGATAGCTTTTTTATTTATTGACTGGCAGAATACTCCATTTACCAAACCATTCTGGGTTTCTCTAAAGATAAAATGGAGGTAAAGCCCAAAAGGAAAATTAACACTTTAATGCAGTCTTGCAGACTTCTGCTTCATTTCATTGTAAATTGTGTGCAATAAAACACAGCATCGGCAGCCTGCATAAAGCAGCTGTATAATTTTCTTTTGTGCAAGGAACTAATCTCAGGTAGAAGGCTTCTCACCTACAAGAAGTCTAACGATGGTGGATGGTTCCTGTACACTAATTATGTCTTCCTTTATGTCTTTGGCTTGAACTCTAATTTGCTTACAGTTTAATGAACATCAGTTCTCGCTGCAAAATATCTAAGTACCTGAGAGATTGAATCCTTAGGCAGTCAAATGCTCTCACTCTCAACACTAATCTTCAAACCCTCTGCATTCTAAACTGACTTCCAAAGGAGAGTGGCTCTTTAAAGGCCTGTGAATCACTTTTGAGCAGTAACTGTGCACTTAAATTAAAAGCCGTGATCTGGCAGGAGACTTGGGTTGTGCTGAAAATAATAATAATTGTAATTTTTTTTAAAAAGCCTTTTCTCCTTTCAAGACTAGGCATAACTTGCCAGCTTCCATCACTGCCTGATGCAAAGCTATATGTTTTATGTCTGCTTGTTTCTCTGACTTTGGTTTTCCCAACGGTTTCCCCAGAAAATCTCTGTTACTTTCTTCAGGTGCTTTCTCTTCATCTCTGAGAATTTAGAAAATAACAAATAGAGGAGACAGGGGAGGGTGTTTCAACGGGGGCCTCGTGGTTCATTTCCAAGGTCTCTCCTCTTTTAATACTTTACTCCCAGAACCATGATGCTGAATCCACTCTGACGGTAGATGATCTCAATGTATAAAATGGCAACTGATCGTGATCATGTGTTCACTTTACTATGCCTTCTCCAGTTCAGCATTTGTGAGGAAGGACCATACAGGTGAACTACCTGGTGGGCCAAACACTGCTTCTGACCCAGCGAGCCTGGGATGGGACCCGAGGGTCTGCATTTCTGAGAAGGCTGCCGTGAGGCTGCTGCTGCTGGTTCGAGGACCACACTTTGAGTCTCTTTACCCGGATTCTCTGATTTTGTCTTCATTACAACCCATGAGATAGATACCCTTACACAGATGCTGCCGTTGAGGTGCAAGGCAGTTAAGTAACACACCCGAGTTCACTTGGCTGGAAACACACAACCTAAGCACGCAACTGCTGGACATACCACCTTCCTTTTCTAGCAGGTGCTCTGGTGAAAAGGGAGATACAAAATGACTTTGATACACGTATCTTAATCTAGAGAATTCTGTGGTTAGTCTTTGTTAAAGCTAATAAGCCATCTCTTCATTTATCCACATTGTCAAAGTTTGCCTCTGTTAAGGCATGGTTGTATTCCCATGAGGCCAACCCACCTTCAGCAAGCACTCAGTGGGTCCTAACCCAGGCCGGCCCGGAGCTCCTGGCAAGTTGAGGGGATGATCAGCCTGACAGAGATCTCTGGTCGCATCTCTATCACACTTTCAGCAACCCCCAAAGAAACCAATACTCTGGGATTACTTTGGGTCAGATTACTGCAGAGTGATTGCAGGCAGAAGAGACAACTTTTCACCTCACCGGAAGATTACGAATGACACAATATCCCTTCTAGGTGTTGCTGCTCCATTTTGTGACATAATCCACTGTCCTCTAACTCTGTGTCCCAAAGTTGAGCCCTGAAGGAAGAAACATCAGCACTTCATGGTTCCGTGTGTAGGCTCCGGAGTTAGACTGCCTGGGTCCAAATTCTAACTTAACTCGTTGTTACAGCAGTTTGCGTAATCTCTCTGTGCCTCAGTTTCCTCACTGGTAAAGGAGAGTTAATGATAATAGTATCTGCCTCTCATACGCTTAGAGAAAGTTACACAGATGGATTCATGTAAGGTGTTTGCCATAATTCCTCAAAAGATATAAACTACACTTATTAATAGGAAGCTGGTACAGCCTTTGGTGAGAGTGTCCCCTAAAAGTGTAGGTGATGTTTCTTTCTTCTGTACGTGTATTTAAGGTCAAGGAGCTAATTTTATGGATTCTTCTCAATAGAGAATAATGGAAAAAGATGCATCACTCGACACTCTCTGGTCCACAACATCTGGAAAGAATTGACACTATAAATAATTCAAAGCAGAGAAAGAGAGAAAAATGTATAGGTGGACGTTAGCACTTTTATGAATTATGCTTCTGTTTACACATCGAGTCTTGAGGCTATTTAAATCTCTCCTTTGACTATATCTGTGTGTAGAGGAGGTATTTGCTGAACTCAGTTCCTGTGGTATCAGGGCAGGACTGAAATGCAAACATACTTGTAAAGTGGAAACACACTTTTATTTCCTAAGGGTCTCATAATCAAGGCAAAAGCTATTACTTGATCACATAATTAACCTTAGGAATAGAAGTGTAAACAGCACAATTCATGAATTTGTTAATTGGCCTTCCTGCTACTGATATTAGCCCAAGTTGATCTGTTGTTCTCCTCTGTTGATTGTCTTAAATAGGAAGTTTTCTAATTTGGATTTCTCCAGGGTAAGAAAGGGAAAAGAGTGAAGTAAGAGCTTTTTAACGATTTGAGACTATGCCATAGGTAAGTGATTTATTTTTTTTCTTAGGGATGGACACAACTTGAAGACAGATAGTCTCACAGCGGAGTGGGACCCCTCTCCAGACTTCCATGCGCCGATTAACCAGATTGCCAGGCCCTGAGGTGGGAGGCCACCCCCCCAGGCAGCGGAGACATAAAACAACCAGTAATGCTCATCGGCAGTCATGCTTCCGGGACTCTGAATCTCAGTCTCATTTAGTTCTAATTTATTTTCCCCGTTGCAATGACTCCTTAGCTGAGCGGCAGTGAACGGAAACACTAGGTGTGTGCAGGCTCGGGCCCTGTATGTGGCGGGGGGTGGGGATGGCGGTGTGGTCAGGGGTGGGAAGGCCCTGGAGAGCAGGTCCTGGAATGCCTCTCCCAGGGGTCTTAAAGTGCTATACTCACCAAAGCTGGAGTAGATGAGATGAACTGAGAGGAGATGAAATGTCACAGCCTTCTCTTATTGCTGTTCCTCTTCCAACATGGCCCACCTGTGCGGGAACTCAGGCCAATTTCCAGAAGCAGCAAATCAATACTGAGGACATTCTTCCATCGGAGCTCTGGTTATGAAGCAGAGTAGTTTAATTAAATTAGACCCTGGGCCTCTGATGGCTGCTTTAATTAAAACAAAAATTCACCAAGGGTGCTGATACTAAGCCCAATCTGTTCACAGAAACTTAAAACGAGGATACATCTTATGAATAGTCACTGAGGACCAGACAATTGGGAAGCCACCCACTTCACCAAACAGCTGATTTTGTTTGATAGGCGATGGTTAGGTAGTTCTCAAAAAAGAAAAATTTGCTAATGGTCTCTCGGGTTGCTCTGAAACCCTCAGGAATCTCACTGGGTAAGTAAGAGTCTAGACTGCCAACCAGAAAGCCACGGTGAGACATACACAAATGAAGAGCCTGTGGCTACGCACCCAAACACCACAAACCACCGGGTGCAGACACGGAATGGTTGATGTTTGGGGGCTTCCCCGCAACCTAGGATGTGTTCTAAAGGATCAAGTGGCTGCAGTCTGTCACTTAGACCTCAGGAGCCAGCCTGGACTGCCGAGCTGGCAGCGGCAAGCCCCCTCCCCCCACTGGGGCCCCCTTGAGGCTTGCTCTGGTTCTAGAGCCTTTAGAGCTAGCAGCCAGGGCAGATGCAGAACTCATGGATGATGCTGACGTCGGCTCTCAGCAGGTTTGGAAGGGCAGGAGTGACTCACAGTGACAGTACACTGCACTGGGTACCAGTGTGCACTGCACACTTCCCAGGCATGGCAAAGCCTTTTGGCCTCATGGGAATTATACACGTATCCTCCACATTCCATTTAGCAGGACCTAACACACGCACAAAGGAAGTTCTTCAACTCCTCGCTCCTGTTCCTCCATTGGCCCCATTCTGGCCTTTGGGAGACTTTGATCTAGAATTTCAAGAGAAAAGTTGTCTCCAGAAGACATACCCTGAACTTCATGTTTTGAAAACTTCAGGCATTTTCATTTGTTGAGAAGGATTTCTAAGTAGAGAAAACGCTTCAGATACCTGGTGGGAGAATTTGGAAGTAAAACCCAGTGCCAGAAAGAAAGACAAGACAGAAAGACAGGTTGGGGAGGGAGGTGGAGACTCTGTTCTTGAAGCTGCAGAAGTCTCCTGGTCTTGATACAACACACACAGGGCTACGACTCAGTCTGTCCACCTGCACGTGCTCAAATCAGAAGTCAAAGCTTTCTGTCTTACTAGTTCCAGATCTTAATGTCAGTTAGTTTTCATGCTGGGGCTGAAGGATGGTGGTAAAAATAAAGTACCCTTTAGTGAAAACTCATTAGCCAGAGACTATGCTGAGCACATCACGGGGTCCCTCTATTCAGGCCTCTGGGGGCCTAATGAGGAGGGATTGGTAGGGGGCCCTTTTCACAGATGAAAACACAAAGACAAAGAGAACCTGGGTAAGTTGCCCTGACACAGCTCTTATCTGCTTCTCCACTTTGCTGTGGAACTCTTCCAGAAGGAGTGCCCCAAGCCCTTCCTTGTGCCAGAAGATTCAGTAGCTTCTGGTGACTAGCTAGATCAGAGCCTTGTCAAGAAGGACGCTGACGGGCCTGGGCAAAGAAATGCCATGATTTCAAAAATCTCCGACATCTACTTTTCTGATCTTGCTTTAAAATACAGTTTTAGCAAAGGAATTCAAAAAAGGAAAATGTATCAAAATGCTGTATCCTCTCCTTTCCCCAGCCACAGAGGCACATATTTGTAACTCTTTAGCTAATTATTCTGTGTATCTCTTATCTTTTTGTAAAATATGCTTCTCTTCTATTTTAGTTTTTTTTTCCATTTTAGACATTGATAACTTCTAATTACGGAAGATGAGGGCTTAACTGTCTTTCCCCGCAGGGAAGGGAAAAGAGGTTGTGGGCTCACAAGATAGTCTCCTGTATACAAGAAAATGAGTAAAGGAGGAGCTCCTGGGTGGCTCAGTCAGTTCAGCCTCCTACTTCAGCTCAGGTCATGATCTTGCAGTTCATGAGTTCGAGCCCCACATTGGGCTCTGTGCTGACAGCTCAGAGTCCAGAGTCTGCTTCAGATCCTGTGTCTCCCTCTCTTTCTGCCCCTTCCCCTCCTTGTGCTCTGTCTCTCTGTCTCAAAAATAAACATTAAAAATATTTTTTTTTTAATAAGGTGAGGCAGGGAGGTAGACCCCACCCTTCCAAGCGCTCTTACTTCAACCAGTTTCTTAGTTCTCAGGCCCATGTTGTACCCTTGCCTTCTGCAAAAAAGGAATTAGCTCACTTCTCATTAGTACCCCTCTCTTCGTGGGTGCTTTAGATTGTAGTTTCTCTAATCTAATTGTATAGCGACAATGCCTTCATCTGCTTCCTTCATTCAAACTTGTTGAAATCTTTTGTCTACTTGATTTCCCTGTCCTGTTCCTCTTTTGGGCTTGTGCCTTTTTAAGTTCTCTACTATTAAGTCTTTGGAGAGAAAGAGGTAATTTGTCATTTTAAACTGGATTGCATATTACTTTCTAACAGGGGAGACTATTCTCGGGTTCCTGGCACATTTTGGAAAGTGGTTTGGGCACTGTGCTCTGAAAGTCTTACAGATCGCGTCCTCCACATTAGGCTCGAAATGATGGCCTGAGACATATGGCTCCCATGCGTTGAGTGTGTAACTAGCCACACACTACAC
This sequence comes from Proteles cristata cristata, assembly GCA_017311185.1. Taxonomy (NCBI): domain Eukaryota; kingdom Metazoa; phylum Chordata; class Mammalia; order Carnivora; family Hyaenidae; genus Proteles; species Proteles cristata. The sequence continues at coordinate 642,312 of JAESUZ010003696.1, read as the reverse complement.
CAGGTCCTCCATGTTGTTCCATGTAGCACTCACAGCAGTTACCTTCTCATTTACAGATGATGAAAGAGGTTGAGAAAGAGTCACTTTTATTTATTTATTCATTTATTGAGAGAGAGAGAGATGGTACAAGCAAGGGAGGGGCAGAGAGAGAGAGGGAGAGAGAGAGAGAATCCCAAGCAGGCTCTGTGCTACCAGCTCTGGAGCCCAGTGCAGGGCTCAAACTGTGGCATCATGACTTGAGATGAAACCACCAGGCATCCCAAGAAATATTTTTTAAAATTTTCTTAATGTTCATTTTTTAGTGAGAGAGAGAGGAGAGAGAGAGGGTGCGAGCCGGCCAGGGGCAGAGAAAGGGGAGACACAGAATCTGAAGCAGGCTCCAGGATCTGAGCTGTCAGCACAGAGCCTGATGCAGGGCTTGAACTCATGAACCATGAGATCATGGCCTGAGTCAGTCAGATGCTTCACCCACTGAGCCACACAGGCGCCCCTCAAGATTTTTAAACTCTTCCAGTCACACAAGTGGCTAAGACTGTGAATACAACTGCTTGTTGCTGCTGCTGCTACTGCCGCTACTACTCCTACTAATGGCTGCCAACACTTACTGAGGATTTACTACGTATCAGTCTAACTTTAACACGGCCCTGCTTCTCCTCATGACTGTAACAGAGTGCAAAAGCTTGCTCCTCATTTGCCTAGTTGTCTGAGGCACAAGTGCATCAAGAGTGATTTAAATAGAAAAAGAAAAAATGTTCCCACCTAACTGAAGTACCCATTTTTTGTAGAAATAGCATATTCCACCACCACCCCTGAATTATTTGGAAACAGCTTTTAATAATACATTATTTTACCCACCTTGCCTGTATTCTCATTGATACGTGAACCTCTTACATATCAATAGAGGCAACTCACTCATTTTTGACTCTGCAGTTGGAAAAAATGAGAGGATTCACTACAGCTAAGCCACCCAGGCATTACCGTACACTTGTTCTTCAGGCATTCCTAGCTGAAACCCAGGACCTTACCTGCTTCTGTAGCATTACGTGAGCTCCCAGGTTGACAGGTTGGGACTGAGGGCTACATCACTTTCTGATATGACCCAAGACACATTACAAGTTTCCATATTTGCAAGGCAGTTGTGAATCAGTATAGGTAATATAGTAGTTAAGAGCTTGATGCCATTGTGGAGCCACAATGCCTAGGTCTGAATCCCAGTTTCTCCATTTCCCCCCCTTAATTGTGTATCTTTGAGCAAGTGACTTGACATCTCTGTATCTGTTTCCTCATCTCTACAATGGGATTAATAATAATACATCATGAGACAGCTGGGATTAAATGAATAATAAATGATTTGAAAATACGTATAACTGTGCTAAGTTTTAATAAGCACGTGTGACTGTACAATGGCAGCTGACACTTTATTACTGGTAATAACTACAAGCCTTTAATGAAGACTCTGGTAAGTGCCTGACATACATGTTTCATGTAATCCCCATAACATGTTGCCCCGTTACAGATGAGGGAATTGAAGCTGAGAGAGGCAGAGGTGGGATTTCCTTGAAACTGATGAAGCGAAGCTTCAGGGTTCCTCATTTAACAGATCTCTGCTAAGCTGTTAAGCTAGGGGTTGCAGGGAGTTGTAGAATGTTCTAGGTGGGAAGGGGAAGCCAGGCTGCAATCAGAAGCCCTTCTATTAAGTAGTTCTGGTAATTGCCTAAAGAGATGTTAGAAAAGAGGAATCTGCAATATAAGGCTTTGGTAACTTGTTATAATCTTTTTCTAAATGCTCACTTTTGGATCTAATTATGTGGGGTCTTTTCTTTATGAGGGTCCTTAAGTTTATAAGCATTAGGCCTCCTAAACCCAGATCTTTTACTAGAAGTGCATGTGGTTTTACTTTTAACCTCAATACTTTACCGTGTCCTTGCTGGATTTATTTAAGCTACTCAAACTCACTTTAGAGGAATAGAGAGCATCCTCAGATTGAAAGGTTCCTGGTAGCAGGGGACTATACTGTCTGATTGCATTTAGCGAGGCATAAGGGTTTGATAAAGTCTTAATGGGCTTCATCAATATAAGTTTAAAAAGTCTTGCAAATAACCTTCATTTTATGGTGAGTAGTGGTTTGATGTCTCTTTTATAACCTATGAAACTCCTAGAAAAAGAGTAAATTGGCAATATATTTTTGTGGTCTATTATATTTGAACCTTTGATTTGCAAGTGTGACTTCAACATAATTTTTCCTTTGCAGACCATGACTGCCAGTGCAAACCAAAACCCAAGGATAAACAGCCTTCTTAGGTTTTGCTACGATAGATTTTTCAAAGCAAGAATGAAACGTCAAAATGTCCACTCAGTGGTTCCTTGTCCTTAAAAATCCTGGGGAGAATCAGATCATCTGAAATAGAAACTGCTATTTTTATACTCAATTGCAAATTGGGACATTGCCAAGCTTTCGTCTCAGCAGTGAGTCTTCCTCGGAGCTGGATCTAGAATTTGTTTATACTTTACACTTTGGGGAAAGGTGCATTCTGAATCCTTTCAGTTTTTGGTGCTTTCCTTTTCCCTGAAGAAATTACCTTTTGATGTATTTTGGTCTTTTCCACCTAGAAAGAGAAAGCAGCAGAGGGATGAAGCTGGCGACAACCTCACTCATTTGGGCGTCACTGGTATTAAGCGAATGGATAATGAAACACGTTGGTTAGTGAATGATGCCATGTTATTTTTGTTTGTAATTCAAATCAAGGACTAGACACTCCCAGCAAAAGGGAGCTGGGGGCAGCCATTTTGAATCTAACTTAAAATCCATCTCCTGGGTGATAGAAAATGCCAACACCAAAAATTAGACATCAACTTTTCAAATTACCATATGGTTGCTTCCAGCAGGGTTCCAGGAACCTTCTGCGAACACACACACATCGTCTTCACCCACAGAGGCCACTGATCTATCCTGGAAAAGACTCAGGAACTCTCCTCATGACAACCAACACTTTCCCTTCATATGGGCCACTCCTATTTTTTGCATGGATGAAGAGGGAAAGGGCTTATGGGAAATGACGTTATTATGACTGAGAACAAGAGGCTTCTTTCGACGTTCTAATCAATATATTCTTGTATGGGTGTGTGTGTGTCATCATCCTCACAATGCACTAAGGCAGGGAATATCAAACAACCTGTGTCAGAAGCATTTATTCAAATTAATTGATCAGCAACACTAAACCCCTTGACTCTCAGTAGAACAGACAAACAGGAGGTTTTCACAGAGCTGCTGTCCGGCACAAGGCTGAATCCTTTACTGGCTGAGGAATCTGATGGAGTGTAGGTTAGAATCCTGACCGACTTTTATGGGACTGCGGGGAGGATGGTTCACAGAAGGAAAATGATGCAAGTTGTGTCTGAGAGAAGGCTTCAGGAGAGAACGCAAGGTGAACTCACTCCTGCCAGGCAGAGGCGCTGGTACCTGGTCCCGGTCTAGAATGGGAGGAGTTACAGAAGCCAGGATGGGATCGGGCAGGCTCGGGTAGGCTCTTTGCAGGCGGGCAGGCTCTTTGCAGGCTTCTGGGCAGACACTCTGTGCTTTTGTTTCACTAAGTGCAGTGTCAGGGAGAAGAGTGCATGGAAAGCAAGGCGCAGCCGGGGTCTGGGGGAGCTGCCCTTGATTTCTTGTTTCACTCAGAAGAGAAGAGAAATTCTTCTTCGTTTCATTGTTTGATTATAGCCTCTAATCAATTCAGATAAATAGAAAGGAGGCTTTATAATAGACTAGCTCAAAAGTCATAAAGTGGCTTAAAAACAGTTAATACCAACAAGTAAGTATAAACTACTTTTTGAAATAAAACATTTACTTAACCATTCGACATACATTGGCTGTTGCAATTGAATGAAATAGCTGTGGTTACTGAATCTCAATAAGAGAGTTTCAAAACACCAAAATTATAAACAATTCCAATAATAAAAAAAGGACAGTAAACCCCCTTTGCTCAATTCAACAAGTATTTACTGAGCACCTGCTACGGGCCTTAAAGGTCTACTTCTGTGTCTCCATTTTAGCATTAGTTTCAGGCATTGTTTGATCTTTGAGAACTTGTAACATCTAATGTGGAGACTGCCTGTATTCTGGTATGAAGATTTAAAAATTCCATTATATAAAGTGGTGAACTTCTTCACTAAGGAAGCCACAAAACTGTTCTTTTCATGACCTTTCCCACTATGCCGACAATAATTTAATTCTTTTAGCATGAGGTTAACATATTCTCTTTCAGGAAGAGATCCACTGTAAGAAAGATTATTCATTTACTCATAAAATAATATTTAATGAACACCTAAATGTGTACAAAATCACTGTTAGGTGCCCCATACCAATCTACCTCACGAAGGTTTCTGTAAGACTCAAATGAGAAATCTATGGGACTCCATTTAAAAAAACAAATTACTATATATAGAGAAATACTATTTTTATTACATACCTGAATGAGTCACAAACACATTCAATTGTTCCCAAATATAGAAAGTAACAATTATCTGGGTCTATTTTCCTCGAGTTTTAATAGTAGCTACCATTTATTGAGCTTTAAGTGCCATCAGTGTTATGTGCTTTAAAACATTTCACTTAATCCCCACAATAACCTCAGCAGGTGGGTATTCTCTACATACGGAACGATGAGGAAACAGGAGTTCAAGAAATCTAATGAAATTCCTGTAACTACCTGGTATTAGAAAACTGGGATTTGAATTCCAACCTTGTTGTCTACAAATCCTGTGAACTCAATTCTATTCTATAATGTACATTTATTTTTAAAGATGATGTTTTTTGTTAATAATACTACAGTTAAACCACTTTTGTTATTATGAAAAATCACACAGTTTCGAGATCACCAAGTAGAATCACGACTTCTTGATCATTCAGGGTTGTCGACTCGAACAGTAGTGATGACTCTGGGCTAGGTGCTGGTTCATCCTAACGCAGGCAGGGCTGCGGCCCCTGGACTCGGGACCTAAGGTGATTTTTGCCTGTGTTTAGCCATGTGGTTTTTCCGTCTTTCCATTTAACTATCACTTCTCCCTGATGGTCCTGTGCCTGTGATGTGCTGGGGACTAGTGAACCAAATGAGCAACAGTAGGGATAAGGTAGTGGTTTTAAGTTGTGAACACAACTCACCTGGTGAGCTAGTTTAAATGCAGATTCTTGGACCCCATTCTGGATGTTCAGATTTAGTGCCTCTGGGAGCCTGAGGCTTAAGAACTGATGCTCTATGAGTAAAGAACACACACTTTATGACTGTGAGAAATGTACTCTCTAAGCAGCATCTGTTTTTATTAAGTTTTAGATTTTGATCTATGGCCTGGGGATTAAATAAAATGTTAAATATATAGAAGGGGTGAGCGTAGGAGACAGAACATGCTATTTGAGTGGCTACATGATTGGAATAGCTGAACTTTGTTTTTTCACATTAATAAAATATTAGATTTGTTGACTAAAACAGCAACAGAAGAGCCTGAAAGTACCACAAAAATGACTTTCTTGTTCCCAAACTCTGCTGTAGCCTGTCAAAATTCTAGGTTTCTTTCTTCTTCTTCTTTTTAATGTTTATTTTGGAGAGAGAAAGAGCACAAGCAGGGGAGGGACAAAGAGAGGGAAACAGACTCGGAAGCAGGCTCCAGGCTCACAGAGACTGACGTGGGGCTTGAACTCACGATCCGTGAGATCAGGACCTGAGCCTAAGTTTACTGACCGAGCCACCCAGGGACCCCTAGGTTTCTTTCTTCTAAAAGAGTATGGCTGGGAATGCAGGCACTTTGCTAGTTATCCAGCTTCTGACAAATCGCCTATCCAGTCTGAGCCAGTTCTGCCCTCAACTTCAAAATGGAAGCTAATAGTACCTACTTCTCAGGGAGGGTGGGAAGTTCAGAGATTCGCACAGAAAATTCCTGGTAAGTACTCAACATGTGGTCAAATTTTAAAAATGAACTTTTTTTTTTTTTTTTTTTAATATAGTAACTCTAGTTGTAACTATCACCAAAGTTCTGAAACCATTTGAGGGACCCCGATTTTACATTTATACATTCAATGTCATATAGAGATAGGCACGGTGGAGTGTCCTCCTTTATAGTCTAATGCGATAAACAAAATTTGCATTTGTGGCACATTTTTCTTTCTTTAGCTGCATGACACAGGCCTGGAAGTGTTGATCTCTGGATCACATTACAGGGAATGCAAAGAGACTAAGACTTTGATACCCTAAATATTAGAGACAAACCCTAAAGGTTTATAATGAAGCATTATTTACTTCAGTGGAAGAAACAGGCATACTAACATGAAAAAACACATTTTATTGCACTTAAGTTATAAGAAAATAAAATTTCTAAGTGAATCAAACCATAGACACAATCCCTTTAAAGGTTGTTTTCCTCCATCATGTCAGGTTGTTACATAACTAAAATTAACCAACTTGAATCTGATTGTTTTAAATCAGACTATAAATAAAACAAAAAAAAAATAAACAGGAGGAGGAAAAAAAGATCACCTAGGATACAGTGTTAAACCACTTTCACAGTTCAGCTTGAGTTGTGGCTCTTGGAGAATGAGGCAAACCATTTGACTTTTTCATTCATTTCGTTTGTTTGCGTGTGACGCCTTTACTACAAAAACTGAATAGTTTCTGCTTTGTCAGTTTCTCAGAGCAATAAAACTGTAACAGCTGTTTTCCCAAATACTGTAAAACACTAAGACTGACCAGCAACTTTATTTTGTTTTATATATTCTTAAAATATTTTGTCAGTTTTCTTATGTACGTTCATCCATTCACCACAGCCCTCAAAAAGAAAAGTTTCTCCACAGAACAGGCAGCGACAGCTCTGTTCCAAGGAATGTGTTTTAATTTTTGCCCAGATAAAAGAAAATAAGCTTTGCACACACTCTCAATTCTTTACTTGCAGGCAAACTTCACTCTTTATTATCTGAAACTCTTCCATTCTCAGCCTCTTAGAGGCACAGATGGTTCAAGTTTCAGTGGCAAAAAGTCTTTTTTCTGTAACCAAACTAGAGCAAATTTGGAATTCAGTCTGGGACTAAAACGTCACAGCAGAAAAAAAATAAAAAAAAATAATTTGCTTTTTTTTCTTTCTTTCATTTAGCAGCATAAATAAGTTTGGCCACTGGGAGTACAGTACAGGGGTGGGACAACAATCCCATATTTGAAGACCTACTTCTAGCACCAGCATCAAGAATTAAATCCATCTCAGGACTCACAAAACCCAGGACAACTTGCCACCTTTGAGCAACATATGCATTGAAGAGTGTATGTGGAAGCGACAGTAAATAGATTAACAGAGGCTAATACTGTGATTGATTGACATTGGCAATGGTTGGCAAAAAAAAAAAAAAAAAAAGCTTTTCATGATAACTGTACAAAAACAATTCACAGTAATTTTTTTTTTTTTAGCTTTTCCACTCCAGAAAAATGACTTTTTGTTGCAGATGCTCTCTAATTAGAAAGTCAGCCAGTTCTTGTTTGGATGTTATTGCAGCTCCTTTCTAGGTCTCAGTGGTAAAAGGACAGGCTAGCAGAATCTGTAACGAAGCTTCAGCATTAACGCTGCCCAATGACCACTGGAGAAGAAAAATAAAGAAGTAATTGCACCTGGTTTGATTTAGAAAGTCTCATTTTGCAAAGCTGCCCTCAGTCAAAAGTGAAGCCTTTTATGTGATGAGACAGCGGACGCCTCTCTTGTCAGTTAGGGTTGTCATGTCTTCCTCTTTTCCTTCTTAGTCTGTAGATCTTTTCACTCTGTTGCCCCAAGCCAACATCCTGCACCACTGAGAACAAGGGATATTTTTTCTTTTTCTTTTCTTTTTTCTTTCTTTTTTTTTCTTTTTTTTCTGTTTTTTTTTTTCTTTTTTTTTTTTTTTTTTTTTGTCAGGGGGAGGGCGGGGAGTATATCGTCTACACATTTGGACAAATTTGTCTTTTCTGCTCTTCACTTCATGTCCACATCAAAGTCCAGCACCAGCAGCTTGGTTTCCTCAGTCCCATTCCGACTCCCAACTGCACACACCAGCTTTGTGTTTGAGGCTCTGATCCGCCACACAACTCCCCCACTCCCCCCACTCTCCAATGTGACTAGGTTTCGAATAAATTCACCCGTTTTCAAGTCCCATAGTTTTACAGTTCCATCATCTGAGCTGGTAATTACAAAGTTCTTGTTGAACTGTAAACAGGTTACAGCACTCTGATGCTTGTTAGGACCTAGGGAAAACCAAAGGAATTTAATTACTGGTTAGAAATGATGGTGATGGGTAAGTTACACTGCAATTGTAGACTTCTACATTAGAACATACAATAAATGAAATATTTAAAACGCTGCAAATTTAGAAACTCTGAATATTTTAGGATCAGCAGGGCTGTAAGAAAATCTGGTGGCTCTCTGTAAACTGAAACATGACTTGCAAGACTTCTATCTTCCAGAAAGCTTTGCTGGCTACCAGGCACACATTTGGTTTTCTGGCTGTATGAATAAGAGCTTTCTTAGTGGTGATGTGGACAGCCCAGCTTCACGTATTCTATGTATTCTGCTGATGGACAAACAGGCATGAGACCTACTCCCCTACCACTTTGACTCGACCACTCAAAGGTGAAGGCTGAATGGACACAATTCCGAAACTCGGAGAACAGATAATACCAATAGGTAAAAAGCTAGAATACAGCCCACCAGATGGCCTCACTGAAACAAAACAAAAAACAACACATTTTAAGGACTCAGCCCAATAAAAAGAAGTTAATCATAGCGTAAAATGTTAACACTGTTATGCCTCATTTAATATTAGTGGCTTTCACATATTTCTTTTTTAATTTTACCGGGTGCTATTATTCCTTCCACCCTAGTTAAGCAGATGGTTAAAAGGTCTAAGTAGAGGCCAAAGTAATTTCCTATCAGATCAGAGATGTGCTTCCCCCCACCGCCCCCAGTAAGGTAGCTCTTTAATTTAAAATTGGACTAAAAATTCAAAATTTTAAAAATATGATCACTCAAAAAACAAAAGGAGTCTGTTGCTTCCGTGATATAGTCAAGATCTTTCTTCACCATGTTAAGGTTAGGTAGAGTTGACTGTACATGCAGGAAGTGATTAAACAGTTTTATCTTAAAAACACAATTTAAAACAATTTCTCAAGCATAGCCTTGTTCTGCCAAGCCAGAGTGGTAGTGTTCATAAACTTCTACAGAATAAACATTTTCATTTTGTAAGAGGTTAATTCTTTCTGTGACAGAAGAGCTCCATATTTCTCTTTTGACTAATAAACCCATTTTTAGTGAATACAACTAAAGCTGAGTAGCCAAACCTTACCTTGCAATGTTTGTAAACATTGTCCTGTTTTGATATCCCAGATTTTAACTGTCGAATCTGCATTCCCAGAGACAAGAATATTGTCTTTGAGTTCCATTCCACTTGTTAACGACTGGTGTCCCGTTAACGTGTGAATGCAATTCCCCGTCTCCACATCCCAAACTCGAATTGATGTGTCAAGAGATCCACTCACCACATGGATACCATCAAACTACAACAGACATAGTTCATTAGACTAGAAGTGTGGATATTCTTTTTTTTTTTTTTTAATGTTTTATTTATTTCTAGGAGAGAGAGAGAGACAGCGTGAGCAGGGAGGGTCAGAGAGAGAGGGAGTCACAGACTGAAACAGGCTCCAGGCTCTGAGCTGGCAGTCAGCACAGAGCCCGACGCGGGGCTCGAACCCACGAACCGCGAGATCATGACCCAAGCGAAAGTCGGACGCTTAACCGACTAAGCCACCCAGGCGCCCCGAAGTGTGGATATTCTTATTATTATTTATTGACCTTAATCCTACAGGGGTGGAAAATAAAGCATGGGAAACAAGTAATGCCAGGATCAAAATGAGGAACAGGATAAATGTAATCGAGTCAATCTACCATGCACGTTCTCAGAAGCTTCTATCAGAATTGCTATTTATTTATTTTTTTTATGGCCAGTGGCTTCAAACTAGATGCAGAAACAAAACAAAACATTTAAATGAACACACTACTTTCAGATCATCTGGCCACACTTAGTAGCTAAATATCATGGATCATTCAATAAGGATTGCCATTGGAGTCTTACTTCACAACAGAAAACTGAAACTATGGACATGGCTTGCAATAAAGGCTGTGTTTACCAACATACCTAAGGCATGAAAAGACTAGAGATAACTCTCATGATGTTTAAAAGTGAGTCCCATTAAAAACTGTACGTAAAAAGAGCACATGGGTGGCTCAGTTGGTTAATCCACCAACTACGGCTCAGGTCATGATTGCACAGTTTGTGGGTTCAAACCGCATGTCAAGCTTTGTGCTGACAGCTTGGAACCTGGAGCCTGCTTCAGATTCTGTGTCTCCCTCTCTCTCTGCTCCTCCCCAACTTGTGCTCTGTCACTCTCTCCCTCTCAAAAATAAATAAAAATTTTAAAAAATTATATATAAAATAAAAATTTCATTTATAAGAACCAAATGCTAATTAGGAAATATGCCAATAGATAATTATATTTGAAATTACAAGAGGTGGCATTTTGATGATAAAAGCAAGCGATATAGGTTTCTCTTCCCCAGCTTCCTAGCTATACCAGAAGTCAATAAGTATCAATCCCTTGAAGAACTATAATAATATTGCTACCTCTTCTCTCAATCTAATGGTCTACTTAAATGAGAATATTATATTCATTAAGGTTCTGGGCATATCACAAAACATAAAAACAACTTTAGCCAATTCCCTCTCCACCAAATTCATACTCTTTTCTAAGTTAACACATCTTTATTATATGCCAGTATTTTGTGACATAGTCAGTATTCCATGAATTAAGAAACAAATATCCCAAGAACAGAGAACTGTCAGCACTGGGACTAAGTACTAATCTGCTGATCACTAATGGGCAGTAATGGTAAATAAACTATGTAAGTAATGCACAAATTTTTACATTGAAAATGCTGTCTTTCAGAAAACGAAACAAGACCCATTTTCTAAACTTGCTATTAACCTAGCTATTTATTTCAAAACATGGCAAGAATATCAGGTTCAAATGATACAAAAAACATCAGTGTAGTCAAATCTACTCCTTTATGACCACCAATCACTAGCCCTGTGCTGGTAGAGCATCTGGTAAAGCAGGTTTATGTAGAAAGGCTCCATTTCCCCTCTGAATGGGGATGGAATCACAATTACATGGTCTGTCAACTTTCAGCTATCAAGGCAAAGGGGCAGCTTTTGGTCAAATTAATCCTCTGCTAAGGAGTTTATTAAAATCCAGGTTATTTTCCTATGAGACTATCTACCCAATAATTAATATAGTAAAACTTAGGGCTCCAAAGTCTCAGGTTTCAAGACACATATTTGTATTTTATAGAAAAAATGGATCACAGAAAAATTTAAACAAATCATTTAAATGGGTCAAAATTTATGCTTTCTTCATGCCAATTTTAAACTGTATGTAAACAACAAAATGATGTGATCTGTATTTTTTGGATTGTATTGAATCAGCTATTTGACAGCAACTATCTGAGTAAAACAATCTTATGATTCATCAGTAAAGCATCTAAGGGATAAGAGAGATAGGATCTCTTACCTGTAATGAATAGACTCTATTAGTATGCCCCTGCAACGTGTGTAGACAGGTTTCAGTCTCTGGATCCCACACCTTCACCATAAAATCATATGCTCCACTAACAACCCTCCTGCCATCATATTGAACACAGCGGACTGCTGCTACATGACCCATCAAAACATGTAAACACTGGCCTGTCTCAATATCCCAAACCCTAAGAGTGGCATCTCGAGAACCGCTAACAACTCTGTAAGGGGAAAAAACAGAAAAAAAAGTATTAGAATTTTTAACGGCATGAGAAAACATGGTAATATAAAGTCAGTGGTTATTCTATTTTTTCTTTTCTTAAGCAGGAACACCTGTGTTCAAAGAAATCCTATGTCAAACTGAGATATATAAACATTTACAAGTCAAGTTACTCTGGTTGAGAAGCCTAGAATTCTGCCTGCTTGGTTCCCTCATTTATAAGGGGCTGTGTAGCAACTGGGGTTCTGTGGGATAGTTTGAAAACTACTGTATTATATTTGAAGAAGGTCAAGAAGAAGGAGAAGGGGGAGAAGGAGAGTAGGAGGAGGAGGTGGACGATGAGGAGTAGGAAAAGGAGAAGGAAGAGGAGGAGGGGGAGGAAGTGGAGGACGAGGAGAAGCAGAAGCAGCAGCAGCAGCCACTGCCACTACCACCAGCCCTAAATATATACAATAAGATCTTGATTTTAGAAATAAAATGCTAATGTGGGCCACATGTATAAAATGTTAGTGGGAAAACTCTGGTGGTACTATTTTGAATTTTATATTTCTTCTTCATTCTTTAGCTATTTCCCAAAATTTTTATTATGAACATATAGTCTCTTTGAGATTAGGGAAAAAATTAACAAGCGTTATTTAACAAATCTGAATTTGGAATTTAAATAGCTAAAGATATATATGTGCCTTATGCCATATAATTCTAGTAAAGTTAACTAGTTTTAGAATATCCTCAAACAAAGGCTGCATGTGCTTATATTTATAGTCAATAGGCTATGGAGGCATTAAGATATACAGATTTTAGAAGACAGACATGGTATCAACAGTAATCCCTTAAAAATTTGGCCCAACATTATTAAAACTATGCTCTCCTGAAGACCAGAGTGATACCAATATCACAACTGCCGCTGGATTACAAAGGAGAGCTGAAAACTCAGGTATCTTCATGTAATTCTGAAGAGATAAAGAAAGGCCATAGATTCCACATGTGGAAGAGCAGAAAATGAGAGCGCTGAGAGATTTAAGTCAGAACATAATGGGAACTGAAATACAAGGTCTCTTAATATCAATCCCCCAAATTTTAATACTAGAGCACACTGTTCAAAGTAGATTCAAATTACACGTGAAAAGATACTTTCCTTCACATTTTACAATCTAGCATGAAATCTGCTTAATGTAATAGTTCTCATAAAGAAGATGCTGTGGACAGAAATAAAGGTAAGGACTGCAGTAGATTCATGGTAAGAACCGTCAGACCTTTTTTTTGACAAAGTAAAGTCAAAATCACATTTGTTTAACAGGGATACTGTGAAGACATGCCAATAGAAGATCGAAAGGATTTTAATAGGAGGCCTTTGTAGGAGGAGATCAAAGCAACAGCAAAGGCAGTGAGAAGAAAAAAAGGCAAGCAGTCTGGTTTGGCTGAAACTATTTTGAAAACCGGATTGAGGATTTCTTCCTCGATTCGATAGACAACAGAAGGCTCTCAAAGGGCAGTGACACTATCATAATTAGAAAAGGGTTCTCTGTCAGCCGTGTAAAAGGTGAGAAAACCAAGTGTGAAAGCTATGTCAATAGTTCAGGTGACTGGTAATGAGAATAAACTAAAACCCATGGGCCTCAGCTTTTGCCTAGATATAAGGAGATACAATGGAGTAGAGGTAGGGTGGGTGGATAATTAAAAAGACTCAGAAGCTTGAAATCTGAATAACTGAATTTATCCCACTAGCAGAGATATAAATACAAAAAAAAAAGAGAGAGAGAGAGAGAGAGAAGTTTTGAAGATGATGAGTCATCAAAGATGTACAATAAAATGCTACCTAAGATTAGAAAACAGAATTTCAAGGAGGAAGCCAACAACACTACTAAAGAGATGAAAATTTAGACAATCCTCCAATTTTAAGCCAATACACTACTGCTTTCCTAGCATAGAAACATCTGAAGTCGAATAATTAAAGTCTAAAATAACATCACGTTATCACTATCTCTCTAATAAACACAGTTTTATACAGCTGAATTGTATACAAAAGGCCTCAGATTCACAAGTAACAAAGAATGCCCAACCACTATAGGATTTTTCCCTTACCTTTTTTCATGGAGATGCATACAACGGACAGTGGAAGTATGCCCATACAAGGTGTGTATACATTCCCCAGTCTCTGCATTCCATACTTTTAGAGTCCGATCTGTAGATCCACTAATGATGATATTGTCTCTCATCTGTGATGACCATACTCCACCTGTGTGTCCCACTAATGTTCTCAAACACTGGAAAAACACTTAAGATGATTACTTTTGGGTAGAAAACAATTTATTATAACATTTCACTAGTTCATTAAAATTTGGGGTAAAGTTATTTACAAAATTTGGCTGTTTGGCACATCAGAAAATGGTTTTTCACATCAATATAACATGATCCCATCTCTATTTATTGCTTCATTTATTCAGTAGCATTATATATTAAACACACACATACAGCTGAGGAACAAGTACGTAGAAAGTAAAACACTCTCATTCAAGTAAGACAGCTCCAGCCTGCTCTCTTTGATGAAATAATGCTAAAATTGCAACATGGTTTCTTCCATATGAATGGATTCAATGAAAGAATGCCAACTGTGTTAGGTGTGGCTACATACCACATTTCATCTGAATGTGCCCCAAGGCAGTAGTTAGGAGCCAGGCAAGGTACTTCTAGACAAGTAAAGACAGATATTAAAACTCTGAAATAAGTCCAAAGCTAATATTACACTATGGAAATATGAAGCTTCTTTAAAAAATGTTTTTACATGTGACTTGGAATATTTTAGAAGATTCTTGCTCAAGAATCAACATATTAGAAGACATTTTAAAAGACAGGGTTATTTTTCTCACATTTTCCTCACTTTTTTTAGCTGGTCAGTTACTTAAGTCATGAAAACATTCTCCACTGGACAGATAAAAATAAGTATTCACTACAGAACCATTAAAGTATAATACCGCATACTGTGAAACTGATTGCCTAGACTACTTCTTTTCTTCAAATTCCTTTATTTATATATCGTATCTGGCTAACTTTCATCTCACAGGGCTTGAGATAAATCTAAATTAACATGATTAAACAAAGCAGAAAAAACACATATCCCTCAATAATAGTTTTTAAAAAGTTTAAAAAAGACAATATAACTGAGATGGCTAATAAAGGTGGGAAAAATTAACCAAGAAAAGGATAAAGCACATCTGTAAAAATTATACAATAGCTAAGTCACAAAGATAGACAAACTATTTACAAGAAGAAACTAAGGGCATCCTATCCTGAGAAACATGATCTTTGTGCCACAGGAAAAATTAAATAAATCAGAAGCTCTGATATTTGTTATTAAAATAAGCTCTGTTATCTGTTATTAAAACAAGGGAATCCTTGTTTTCCTGGTTGGTCCCTGCAAAGACATAAACAAAATGTGAAGTGTAGAAAGAAGTAAGCTTACTTTGCCTGTGACCGCTGACCAAACTTTTAAAGTGTTGTCATCAGAACCACTAACTATTCGGTTACCACAAAACTGCAAGCATGTGATCACATGATCATCATGTCCTTTCAGAACCTACAAGATAGATGTGCAGATTAGAAATATATTATTAAATTACATTTTTTAAAATACTGGTGAAAAGAAAAATAAAGCCATAAATAGGAGCAGCAATCTATAGTCTATTTTTAAAAACATAATTTATATAAAGTAGCATCCATTCTTCCTGAATGATGAATCAAGTATTAAACATTTTATTTTTCTATATTCTATGATTTATAACCGAGATATCAACTATTAAAATTGAGTGAGTCAAGAGTTTTATGAGTCAAAAGCTCATAAAGATGGTTGAAACACAAATGTATCTTATAATCACCTATTTATCTATTCAAACCAGAAAAAAATGCATCTGTGTTTTACAATTTTCACACAAAAACAAAAGTACCTACAAACTAGAAAGACAAAAGTAACAATAATTATCAACTTTTTCAAATTAAAACAAAAAAAGAAGCCTGTTATAATGTATATATATTAATGTAACAGTATCTCCAATTGCTTTTTTCCAATGTATAACATAAGCATTTTTGTCATTCTTTATATACTTATGATAAGACAGAAAATCAGTATTACACTTAAGTTTATAGAAATAAAACTAAGAAAAGTCACTAAAAACACAAAACATGGGCACTGCTCAAAAAATCACGTTCTAACTACATGTTCAGAGAGCAAGCAAAGTCTTAGACGTATGACACAAAATTCAACAGGATACTCAGAAATTTTCACTTATTTAAGATAGAATGATAGGCAATTCAACTCATCTTCTATTCAAGTACAATTAGTTGTCAGACTGGAGAAATTAGCAATAGGGCAATACTGTCAGTTACATTTTCAGTTATTTTAAAATATCTTGTTTTCTTTCTTCAGGAGATAGGAGTTAAGTTACTGCTGGCCAAGAAGACTGCATTAGGTACCAAAACTGACTAGTGCTTTCTGTTATACTGTGCAAGAGTTCAGTTACCTTAGGAGATTTGAGTTCTCCTCGCCTCCAGTTAGTATCAATTCTGTGCTGCCTGATATATGCACTTTTCCATGGACTATGTATGAAACCTGGTTTTATTACTTTTCTTCTCTTGATGTGCAATGGTTCATCAATACCTAAAGTTTTAAAGAGATAAAGAGCATAACTGTCATCACCAATAATAAAAATTACACATTTTATATTTCATAAAACCACAGAAATGCAGGACACTGTCCAATTTCTAATACTGTATTATAAAACAATAATGTAAAGTTTGCATTCTCTGTGGCATGTTTTCATATTGACTTTTCATTTCTTTAACTAATTCTACGAATGTTGGTGAAAATATGCAGAAATGTGAGCCCTATGCAATGCTTGTGAGAATATAAAATGGTATATAGATGCTATGAAAAAGAGGATGGTGCTTCATCAAAAAAAAATTAAACACAGAATTACCATATAATCCAGCAATTCCAATTCTGGATATACACCCAAAAGAATTGAAAGCAGAAGCTCACACAGATACTTGTACACCCACATTCATAGATGCATTATTCAAAATAGCTGAAATGTGGAAGCATCCCCAAGTGTGCATCAATGGATGAATGAAGAAACAAAATGTGAGATATATACAATGGAATATTTACTCAGACTCAAAAAAGAAGGGAATTCTGGCACATGCTACCACACAGATAAACCTTGAAGACAGTATGCAAAATGAAATAAGCCAGTCACAAAAAGACAAATACTGCATGATTCCACTGGTATGAGGCACATAGAGTAGTCAAACTCATAGAGTCCGAAAACAGAATGGTGGTTGCCAGGGGTTGCAGGGAGGAGGAACAGGGAGTTACTGTTAAATGGGTATCAACTTTCAGCTGGGAAAGATGAAATAGTTCTAAAGATGAACTGTACAACAACATGAACGTATCTAATGCCACTGAACTGGAATTTTAAAAATGGCTAGAATGATAAATTCTACCTTAGGCATGTATATGTTACCACAGTTTTTTAAAAAGTCATTAAATAATGAATTCTATGAGAGAAGGTAAGGCAGGGATGATTAATCCCACTTTATGTATACAGACACTTGAGAAGAGAAGGTTTCACTAATTAGTCCAAGCTACAGACAGTGCAGAAACAGGATTAGAAACCAAGTATCCTGGATCTTTACCTTCCAGCTTTACTACCCAGTCCTCCCCATCAACTGTGATCCACATGAAGGGGAAGATAACCTGTAGAGTATCTATCTCATGCTCTAGGATTCTTCTAAAAATTTTTGTTTATCAGACGCAAATCATATTTTTACATTTTTTCAAAAATATAATTTTTCTAGATGCCTGCTGAAAAAAAAGTCTTTTTATTTAATATGGATTATACCTTCTACTCTACTAAGAAAGGAGACTTATTTTTCATTCTTCTTTGTTCTTTTTGCTTTTTTACAGTTTTCAAGAATATAAGTTCCATGATGGGAAGAAAATGGGAGTTCACTACTATATCCCCAACATTTAAGAATCTCTAGCTCATAGGAGGTGTTCAATAAGTATTTGTGAAAGAAAAGAACAGAATATGGAATATTTGTATCTTGTTAATATAATTTTGGGGCTTCCTTCCTTCCTCCCTCCCTCCCTCCCTCCCTCCCTTCCTTCCTTCCTTCATATGACTGAGTAGCCATTTATTAGTGTGCATTCCAGTGAGTTTCTCTCCTAAGGACAGTCACAATTATAAATTTATCTTTAATTATAAGTATTAGAGAGAAGGATACCTTTCTCATCCATGAAACTATTGGTAGAAATTAATCTCTATGTTATTTTAAGCAAACATTCAAAATTAGGTCTTTGGTTTGTCCTTCTTTTAAACTGAGGTGTAAGTGACATACAATATTAGCATCAGGTGTACAGCATAGTGAGTTGATATTTATATACACTGCAAAATGGTCACAACAATAAATCTAGTTATCCTCTGTGAACTTACAAAGTTACTACAATATTATTGGCTCTATTGCCCATGCTTACATTACATCCCCGTAGCTTACTTCTTTTATAACTGGAAGTTTATAGTTCTTAATCCCCTACATATCTTGCCCCCCTCCCCAACTCTCCTCCCTTCTGGCAACTACCAATCTGCTCTCCGTATCTATGGGTCTGTGTTGTGTTTTGTTTTGTTTTTAGGTTTCCTTTAAATCATCCTCATCTTGACCTTTTCAGACTGGGAAGCAAATCTGATCTATTTGCTATTAGTTACTATTGTTCATTAAAGGGGTTAGCTGCAAGATCTGACTCATTTGAACGTGTGGAATAACCTGTGGACTGTATACAAGTAGGTGAATGTAAATGAAGACTAATTCTTCATTCTTTGATAGGCGGCCAAAGTTCTTTTTTTCAATTACATGTGCATACACAAAACCTCTAATTTTTAGTTTTTGCTATTTGTTTTCAGAATCACTTTGCTTTTTCAAAGTCTAAGATTTTCCCTTTGTGATTTTGAACCTTACCCTCTTCCTTGCATTTCTCTCTCCAGAGAAGGTTGTCTTCAGCCAAAATTCTCCAGTAGCGACAAGTCTGAGCCGCTTGTAGCAGGTCTTTGGGTTCCAGGAATGAAAGCACATAAAGTGCCAGCTATGAGAAGCAAAAGCATAGTACACCCATATTTAAAAATACATATACAAAAATAGTAAGTTAATTATTTTCTATAGAATGAAGCGCTTTAGATAAATGTGATAAATTTCTGCATTCTAACTTTTGAAATTGACTTTTTAATAGTCAATCTTAAATATATACCAGGCTTAAAAAACTCATTCTATTGGTTTTTATGAATTTCACCTCTGCAAAGAATACCTAAGCTTCTCTGCTCTCACCTTTACTCTGTGAGCCTCAACTCAATAATTATACCATTTATGTACATATGTATACATGTATACTTCATTAGTCATTTAGATTTTGTACTTTTCTCTCCCTACTACCATGTAAATTCACTGAAGATATGACTTAAATTAAGGAATGAGATTTCCAGGTATACTCAGTGGCTGAGTCTGTTCAGCATCCAACTTCAGCTCAGGTCATGATCCTGTGATAAGGTGAGTTCGAGCCCCACATCGGGCTCACTGCTGTCAGCCCTGAAGCTGTCAGCACAGGGCCCACTTCAGATCTTCTGTCCTCCCCACTTCCTGCCCCTGCTCTGCTCAAAATTTCTCTCTCTCTCTAAAAAATAAATGAATGTTAAAAAAAAAAATGAAATGAGATTTCTAGATATTCTGTGTGGTATGGCTTCAGATCACTTCTGATTGATATGATTAATAGTTCTTTATCACATCAAAGTGTTTATTATCACAATGATGAACTTTCAAACATTTAAACACTTCAATGTAAGTGACAAGAGGGCACAATTACTAAACTGCTCCACACACATATAAAGTAATTAAGTTCTAATTACTTTACATTGCTTGTGGGGATTTTCTTGATGGGCCAGATATATTTGTCTATTTGAACTAGCTCTTTGGTATTATCACTGATTTTAAAATTTTGTTTCCAAGAGTTACAAACCATCAATTTTTAAAAACATGTATAGTCAATTCAAGAAAATAAGGAAAGACGAAAGAAAAAAGAAAGGGGAATGGTAACTTCTGAGTATACTTATCCAATTAGCCTCATGAGTCACATAAAAATTTAAATTATGACATTAGAGCCAAAATGATCTAAACAAAGCAATAAAGTTTAGTGTTCACAGAAATTAAATTACAAGAATTAAAACAAACTATCATTTAAAGGGCCAAAGGCCATATAGGGAGTAAAAACACAATTTGAATTATTTTCTGATGCTAAACAGTAGTTACATGATATTAATTATGCTTACGCAAGAACATTATATAGAGAGAGCTCATCATTAATCACATATTTATTGAGAACATTTCATATAGAAAGTACTCCAGCCAGTCAGTATTCAATTGAATACTATTACTGATAAATGACAGAGAAAACCTTCTTGTAGAATAATTATTTTTGGTGTATCAGAGAAGCCCATTTAGTACCATATTTAGAAACTGAGTAATTTTAAATAAAAAGGCATAATTATATCCAACAATCTACATATATACATATACATACATACACATATACAAATACACAAACATAGATATAGATATCAACATTATACTTTGTTAATGGATACTCTATAAGTCATTTAATTTTGAAATTAAGCATGAGCAAGTTGTTTAGTGCCAGTGTAACAGTAATGTAATAACACCCTACTCTTCTTCTATGTGAAATTTATATTTAACATAGAAATTATCAGGCACAAAGTTATATTTGTGGAAAAGAGATGCTACTTAATGTCCAACATATTTAAAATAGTCATCTGTAAAAAAAAAAAAAGTCATCTGTTTAAGTTATCTAGCTGAAGTAGAAATCAGGTAATTTACAGAAACAGTCAATGGATCTTAAAGGCTAGAAAATAAATCCAGAGCACCTTAGATTTCAAAGGTACATCTCAAATCATCTATAATTTCCTTCATTACTGGTGATTATGAGATCACCAAGTCCAATGTCTGCATAAATTAAAGAGAAATGCATTAAAGAGTAAAGAAACACTTAGGTGCTAAAGAAAATAGAAGTGCTAACTTCACAGGTAATCGGTACATTTTTTTCTTTAAAATAACAAAGACCTTAACTCAACTGTGAATTTCAACTCATTCTATTTAAATCTAGTCAGTTCTATTAAAAACATCTAAGTGTTACAGAAAGTACACATAGCAAAATAAAAATAGAAAAAAAATCAGAGCCAGTAAAAACATAAATCTTAAAAGAAGCTAAGTTTAAACCATGGAAAAGTAGAACACAAATACACAGCAACAATATCTTACATGGTTTTTTAATTAAACTGCCAGGCAAAAAAGGAACAACAATTAAACAATTCTTAGTGTGTATTATGGTGGAAGTATACCAGTTGCATGAAGGAAGCAAAGTTTAGTCATGTGGGGGTCCTTATAGGAGGCAGAAAGTGGGCATTGTCCTGAATGACATCTCTATTATACCATAGCAGGGGAGTATAGGTTTGTTGTGGCCAAGTAAAATGGTCTGGCTAATGCAATTTTCTATTCATTTGTCTTTTTTTTTTTTTAATGCTTATTTATTTTGAGAGGGGGTGTGTGTGGGGGGGTGGTTAGAGAGAAAGAATCCCAAGCAGACTCCACACTGTCAGTGTAGAGCCCAACATGGGGGCTTGAACTTAACAAACCGTGAGATAATAATCTGAGCAAAAATTAAAGAGTTGGGCGCTTAACTGACTGAGCCACTCAGGTGTTCCTCTATTCATTTGACTTAAAGGTAAAATCTAGATTCAGTTATTCCTCCTAAGGACTCAATAGACAGAAGCTCTTAAATTGGAAACTATTTCAGATAATTACTTTTTCCTTGGCCAAACTTGTCATTTCAATGAGAGTTGTTATTTTTTGTTTTTCTCTTTAACCTGGCATTTACTTAGATATAAGAGACCACCATGTTATACATGAGAGGTAGCTAATACTTTCCTGGAAAACTGTTGTATTTCCATGGATTGAACTAGTGAAAAAGGGGGGGAGGGATAAAAAAAGAATGAAGAAAATGTTGGCTAATCCTATCTTAAAACTTCAGATTTGGGGGGCACCTGAGTGGCTCAGTCGGTTAAGGATCTGACTCTTGATTTCGGCTACCATGATCTCATGGTTTGTGGGTTTGAGCCGCTGACAGTGCAGATGGGATTCTCTCTCTCCCCTTCCCTCTCTCTACCCCTTATCTGCTTGCTTGCTCTCTCTCAAATTAAATAATAAACTTTAAAAATATTTAAGAATTTAGGTCATCTAATGCATCACTATGCTTTTCTTGGCATTTACTTACAAAAATAAGGATAATGCAGTATATCACAAGCCTCTCACATGAGACTAGTGAGATTTTTATCAAGGTTTTTGAGATTAAAAAGTAAGTATTGGTAAAAAGCTTTGAGATCTATTGAAAGGAATTATAAGAAAATTATTACAAGTCCATTTTCTGACATGAAAGCAATGTTGTTTTAAATAATAACAACACTTAGTCTCCAATTAAGATAACAGTTTCCTTAAGGGCTTAGATCTATACCATTCTTTCTCCAAATATAAAATAAAGGATTTTTTCAAAACACAAAATGTTACCTAGTAGTTCAAAAAGAGAGAAAACACAGAAGATATGCTAAGCCAGAGCTCACTCTTGTTCTCTTCTGTAGCCAACACTTAATCCAAGAAAATCTTTATTGCATTTACACTGTTTACTGATAATTTGTGCTTAATTCTTAGACTCTTAAAAATATTTTCAGATTCTTCTGATTTTAAATATTTTTTGTGTTCAAAAGTTATTATGGAAACACAAATAAAGCAAAACAAAACACTCACCATTCTTAGAGATAAGAGGACAAACTAGACTAAGAAAAAGTCTATATTTTAACAAAAATACTACCTTTTAAAATAAGGAGGATATCTAGGGAAACTAGGAAGAATATATGAGAGGTGACTAACTTTTACTTTCAGTCAAATACAAAAAAAAAAGCTACCTATTATGAATGTCCTTCTGGAAGCAAAGAGAGCTTATCTCATTTCATAAGCCAATTCTATTCAAAGGTTCAGCTTTAGAATGAGCCAGCAAGAATAAAAAATTTTTTCTGGGACAATGCTATTGCTATTTTTTTTTTTTGCCATTAAAAAATTATTCCAAAGAAGAAACATTTCACGAAAAAGATATTATTTCTACTTTGCTTTCATCTAGAGTAATGCTTACTTTCATACATTAAATATGATAAAACTGTTTTATTCATATCCAATGTGAAATTATTACTGAGACTATGTTTAATGCCTTTAGGATATTTAGAATGGTTATCCAAAAAAACTGACTCCTTTTCTCTTCATATTTGAGATTTCAAGATCATTTGCAATAGTATATTAGTGTTTTATATATTGTTTTCTTAGCTGACATATAATTAGTGGAACATAAATAATTTGTGAAAATATAAACCATGGTGACACTGATTATTTAATGTCATATTATTTGTTTGCCGACAGAAATGAAACTGTGAAGCCTATAACATCAATAAAAGAACTACATCTAAGCTATGCTTCATTTATGCAGTCAAGAATGCCCATGTGATCATAATCAATCTATGATAAAAAATAGTGTCAGTTCACATAAAGATATAAAAACTAGGCATAAGTAATTCCAAAAGAAATAAGGATATAATTGATGCAGGACATCTATGACTGCGTGTGTGTGCGTGTATGAGAGAAAGAGAGAGAGAGATAGAGATGGGGACAAGACGGATGATTAATACAAAGAGATATACATGTGAAATTCCACATACTTTAAAATAATTACACAACATGAATTAACAGAGAACTATAATTCAATTGAATCATAAGACTATTAGTCTCAGAGGGAGTTTGGATAAAAAAACACAAAATAAGAAAAAACTGTTATCTTAATAAAATCAGAATTTCTAAAAAAACTACTACTATATATAATAAATATACCAAGACAACTAAAGGTTGGGCTTCAAATAACTGTAAAAAAATGTGATAAAGGAGTAATCAAATTAATGAAACTCAATAGCTTACTCTCATATGACTTACTGCAGTGGTGGAAAGAAGTCACTTAGTCCATAAACATACTTGAATCTGAAAATGATATTATTACATCATGGCAGCTTACCATTTACAGCTCTCTTTAAGACTAATTAAGAGTGTTAAGCCTACAATACTGATTACCATAATTAGCATGACCATGTTTAAAGGTGGTCGCTATGGAGTTATATTTTCAAATAGCATCCAGAAGAATATAACTGATAATCCTTACCTCTTTAGGGAGCAAGGAAATGAAGTCTCGTTGAAACTGGGGTTCTATCACTTGCATCATATGTTTTACTTGGGTTGGTTCACAACTATCAATCAGTTCATCTAAAGCAAGCAATTTCTCTGGTCCACTCCAGCTCTATCAAAAAGGAAGTAGAAATTTTTATTATTTTAATAGATGTCTCAAATTAGATACTCATAAAGGAAAATCTACATTTACACATAACATAAAAAGTGGCTACTTAGAGTGAAAGTTTCTCCAGGAGTCACTGAAGTGATAATCAATTACTCTCATCAAATTTACTAGCTACCTTTATTTTATAAAAGCTTAAGGAAAAGTCATGATTTTGACAAATACTTTTGCACTATATTATTATAAATGTTCTATGTTCATCTACCATCAAGATACTGATTGAGAAATCCGAGTTTTATTTGGAAACATCAACTTGGGCTACTAAGTAATCAGGGTATTTTCTCTATATTCTTTCTAGTGGGCACCATAAAATTTGATAGTGTTAATAAGGAACCCATCTGAGAGAAGACTGGCAACATCATTTAGAGAAAAATTAATAGCTGGATATACTGCACATCTGACAAGTGTCTTCCACAGAATAAAAGAGCTTTGATTTATTACATGAAAATAATTTCAGATAAAAAAATGCAAAAATATAGAACAGTAACTGACTCATTAGTACAATTAGAATGTGAACAAAAGGGTCAGAAACAAAGTACTACATTATGGAAAAACAAAAACACATCATTATACTTTAAAAATAGGAACTACTTAATACTAGGGGATTATAATTTTTTTTTTTTTTTTTTTGCCAGTGAGGAACATCAGCACAGAAATGCCATGATTCTTAAAAGGAAACCTTAAAAAAACCATGTGAATAATTTAAAGTGTTAGAATTTCCCCTCAAAACAATCATGTAAAACATGTAAATAAGCCGGGGCGCCTGGGTGGCTCAGTTGGTTAAGTGTTCGACTTCAGCTCAAGTCATGATCTCACGGTTTGTGGGTTCGAGCCCTGCATCAGGCTCTGTGCTGACAGCTAGCTTAGAGCCTAAAGCCTGTTTCAGATTCTGTATCTCTCTCTCTCTGACCCTCCCCTGCTCATGCTCTCTCTCAGAAATAAATAAAACATAAAAAAAAAAAAGAAAAAAAAACATGTAAATAACCCTGTGATACTTAAATGAAAGAACATCCTTGACCAGGCTGATTTAAGTACTTTTGTAAATTAGCATATCCAATTTGACATTCCATTTCTGCTCAAACTAGAAACCTGGATTTTGTAAGATGTGAAATAGATAATAATTAAAAATTGAGATATATTGAGGACACAGGAAGCCTTATTTATAGTACTTTTTAAAGCACTGTACTTTAAACATTTTTTACCCCTTTAGAATCTACAATAAATTTCATTGAGGCTGAAATTCCTATCATAAAGTGTAGATTATGTTAATAGCATCAAACATTTCAGTAGTAGTCCCATAGTACTTATCACAATCATTATCTTACTTAATCATAAAAACTCTGGGAAACATTCCTATTTTACTACCAAATATGAGGAAACATAGACTCTATGTAGTATCATTTTCCTTTACTTCTATATATACATACGCATACCTAGAAGACTCTCCTTGAGTACCCACCTTGTATCCTTTTTCATTAGGGTGAGGATTTATGCATAGAAATAAAAAAATACTTGAATATATGTATTTGCATACTCACGACCAATGAAAAGCAGTTACTCTGAAGTTCGATTATTTTGTTCAGTTTTTCTCACACACCTTCAAATTCTAGTTCAAAACTTAACACTGATCATCTCCACTCATCTCTGATCACTTAGTATCAATACTATAAACTCTAATTTATTGATTTATATTCCTCATAGAATTGAAGGTGGGTTTTCATAAATACGTTGTTCCTTTCCATCCATGGACACAGTATGAGGACATGTCCAATTTGGGTGATGGATAACTTATGTTGACTTGATTAAAATGTGGCCTTAAGCAACTTGATAGCATAATAGTTTTAATGTAAACTTTTTAAACACATTTGCATATATGAATGTTTGCCTTAGAAACACTTTTTAGAAGTGTTTATGGTTAAATTTTGATATAAAAATAAAGATATCCTATGTAATCCTCTCCAGGAACAGGGTGACAAATACTTCAACATATTACTATGCCATATACTTTACATAGATTAATGACATTAGCTACTATGAATATTTCTACTTTAAGGTAATATATTTGTTTAATGTTGTCTTTTTTCACTTAATACATTATTACAGTTTTCTTAAGAAAGAAAAGGATAGAAAAACATTATTAACATATGATATATAACTGCTACCAGAAAGTATCTTTTATCAAGGATTTTAGGGAATGGGGTATAGAATGAGAAAAGCCAGAACAAAAAAATAAATAACTAGTTCAGATTTTAAGTAAATATTAAAAGCTATGTCAGAAATTTCTATATATTTAAGGAAAGTCCATGACAAAAATTATGCCTGCATAGCAAAATGTTTCTAAGACTTTAAACAATGTTTTTGTTTTAAACAATATTTGATTTAATAAGTCAAATAAAATTAAATGTATATCTGGATTTAAATTATACATATATTCAACAGATGTTACTTTGTGACATTTTATTTAAAAGTATACCACTGACAAGGATTAGCAACACAGGCTGCAAGCTACGTAGTAAATGAGACTGTTTCCACCTACTGCATATATTCAATAGTCTAAATACATAAAATCACTTTCTTTAGATGGTTTCAGTAAAGGTATAAACCATATAGAAAGCTTTCCTCTCTCTAGCCTGGATTTTTTTCCAGATCGGTATATAAAATTGCCTACTCAACATGTGTTCTTAGATATGTAATAGACGGTTAACATATCCATGATCTTTCTCTTCAAATATGCATGTCCACAATCTTCCTTATTCCAGTAAAATATAACTCTGTTCTATCAGTTGCTCAGGCCAAAAACTGTGGAGTCATCCCCAACTCTCCCATTCTCACCACTGTCAGATGGTTCTGATTCATCAATGAATTTTAAGGCCTTAAATTTCAAAATATATCCAGAATCTGACCATTAACCACATTGGTCTAGCTACTAGTAACTCTCACCTCTTACTCAGGTGAGATTATTACTATAACCTCTTACCCAGTTCTCAGCTTTCCACCTTTGCCCTCCTTGTTCTATTCTCCACAAAGTAGTTGGCTCGTGAGTTTGAGCCCCACTTTGGGCTCTGGACTCACAGCCTGGAGCCTGCTTTGGATTCCGTGTCTCCCTCTCTCTCTACTCTCTCTCTACTCCTCCCCAACTCATGCTCTGTCTCTCTCAAAAATAAATATTAAAAATATTTTTCAAAAAAAAATTCAAAGTAAAAACCAGTCTGGGCTGGCTTACAACATACTATTCCCTACCCTTTTCCCTCAGGTTTACTCACTTTAGCCATAGACAAACCAAACATGCTCTGCTTCAGAGCCTTTTCACTTGTTGTTCCTGGAACATTCTTGCCTTTGATAACCACATGGCTTCTTCCCTACTTCTTTCTGAGACCAACTCCGGGCAACCCTTTTAAAACTGCAAACCAGTTCAAACGTGTCCCCCTACCCTCCAGCCCCTTCCATCCCTCTCCTATAATGCAAGTTCTGTGGAAAAGGATTTTTGGTTTGTTTTGTTCACTATTGTATTCCAAATCCAAAGTAGAACCTAGCACCAAAAAGGTGTTCAGTAATTATTTGTTGAATAAGTAAATGAATACTCAAAGAGTCAGGAAATACTGCACCAACACTATCTCAAAATTCTCTCCACAGAGGGTTTCTGGTATTTATATTTGACAGTATTACTAGGACTTACTTGTTTAGTTTGGTTCCAAGACCGATTCTAAATTTTTGTATACATGATTTACCAGCAAGGGAAGTATGTATTAACTTGAAAAACCAGCAGTTAATGACTATATTAAAACAAAATAACAACAAACATCATTCCTTCAACGAGAAATAGTGGAAAGAGCACTAAATTGCAGATCAGGAAACTCAACTTTTAGAAGAGATATTGCCACTAATTAGATTACAGTTTAACCTCTGCAGGCCTTAGTTTCTTCATCTTCAAAAATGCTGGATAATTCTGATAATTATTTAATTTCTGTTCAAATAAACAGTTGTCTTGGATGAAAGCATCTTCTTTTGGCTTTCACGGTAAAGTTATGTAAGAACATATTTAAGGGAATAGAAAAAATATTCCAAATTTGGAGAGGATCAAGAGAAACAAAACTTAATTTGTGGGCAAAATTGCAAATGCAAACTTGAAAATTCCCCACGAAAGTGGTATTTTATTTCAGATAATTAGAGAATGAAGGTAGTAGAGAAGAATATAAGGAGCACTGAACTGTAATTAGGGGCTTGGGTTTCACCAGTAAACTCACCATGGAACCATATGAAAGTCCCTTAATTAATCTCAGAGACCCAACCTGTATAATGAGGGGTTTGGTCCAGACCAGTGTTTCCCAAATGCTGGTTGAGAAGTGTAAGAATCGGAGTCCTACAGCTCACCATCAAAGAGTCTGATTCAGGAGTCAAGGTGGGGCTGAGGACATTTTATGTTTTAAATAAACAACTCATCCAGTATTGATGCAAGAGACTCACACACTGTAGTGGTTACTAGTCTGGATGATCTCTATATCCCATTCAGATATATATATTTTGTGACTTTGGCAGTACCATGCCTGAATTTCATGTGGTAAAGAACTGATTTCTCAACGACTTTCTTAAACTCTTCTTCACACAAGGTTTCTTAATCATACTGCCTTAAATACAATTGCAAAGTAACACTGAATTCATTTTCTTCTGGCATTATTCTGTTTTAGTATTTTGTTGACTAGCAAATAAAAAAGAGCTAAAAAAAAAAGAGAACATATACAATGTCTAAGTGTTACCATGGAACTTAATTAAATCCTCCAAGAGAGTATTTTTACTCCACTTTTAATTTCAAAACACATAAGTATTTTCTACTTTATCATTTAAAAAATATTTTGAGTATAAGTATTTTCAAAGTACATTCACAATTTTAATACAATGCAAATTTGTTTTGATTAAAGTAATGCTAATAACATTTGTATGAAGGTGTTTTTAATAGCCTCTTTTTAGACCTGAGAAAATTAAGGCTCACAAAGGCTATTTCTTGACCAAGAGAGGAAACGAACATTGAGTCTCCACTATATTTCCACATATAGCTTTAAGCACATTTACATGTTGTCTCCTGTTTGACAACTTTTCAGTGTTATATCTATTTTACAGAGGATGAAAATAGGCAAGAGTGGTTATGGTTACATAATACCAACAAAATTACCTAGTATTAAGAGGCAAAGCCAAAATTTGTACTAAGATCTTTTTATTCTAAGTCATATGTGCTTCTCACTATACCAGGATACCTCTAGATATAAATTTCAACATAAGATAATATTAATGTTATTGTTGCCTTTACTTGCTCTAAAATTTTCAAGTAAAAAAACCCCATACATTAACACCACAACGCACAAACAAAATGACCAATCCTCTGCCACCAAATTAACAATCTGAACCATCAATCTGGTTGCAAAAAAAACAGAACCAACGGCTACTAAAAATTTACACAGCACAAAACTTCTGTTTTTTTGTTTTGTTTTGAATTTCCACTTCAATTTTGCAATGGCATTTTGTTTCAATTTCCCTTTATCCAAAATGGTATATCATTTGTTCTCATTCAATTTATAAATTGAGTACAGAGTACTTTGTCAGAATAGATGGAGCTGGACCAGAACAATGCTGTATCACTGGCTTAGGAGCAATAGCAGAACAGTAAGGGGACAAGCTCTCCCATTTTGCTTGTTATGCAATGGAAAAGTCATCATTAAATACCCCCACAGCACATCTGTAGAAATCATGCCAGTCTAATTATCCCTTCACTATAGCACACGGGTCAACTCGTGACTCTCCTACTTTACTATGAAATTATATCTCTCTACAAGTTAGCCATGAAAGCCCTGTAAGCTTGTAGGCAAGTGATTCATCTCTAGTTACTTTGGCACCAGCCCTGAAAATAAAGGGCAGTGCACAACAACGAGGTCCTGAGTGTGTAAGAGACAGATACAGTACTCAAAAGATTAAGGTCCCGATACACCTGTTTAGTTGACTTTTTGTTGCTAGAAGATTTCTTTGCTGCAGAATATTTATCTGAAAAAAAAAATACTATACCTGGAGGGATAATTCTACCTCTTATTTCTATTTGCTAAGAACAAGTTTTCTTCACTACATCTACTTCTCATATGAAAAGCAATCAAATGGGCTTTTTTATAGAACAAAAGCTAGTCTAATATTCTTTAGTTTATTGAATCCCATTAATACTAACTTTTTTTTTTAACAAATAACATTTCTGAAGATGGGATGCATCTAATAACCTATGGTATCTCAGACTTGGTGACATACAGTACGTAATATATAGATATTTCATTAAGAAAAGCATGAGTGAGCTGAACAAGTAAACATACAAAGAACTCCCTAAAACATCCTCACTGAAAAATAAAGGACAAATACCCCCTTCTATAAATCAATATTTGAGAGAGTTCTCTTAAAATTGGGAAAAGTCTAAATGTCTAGCAAAGAATATTTTGGTATTCTAAAACACTGGAAAAAATAGGCCCATATCACATACAAAATAAATCACTTGACTTCTTTCTGATAAGAAATAAAGCTTTTCATATAAAATAAATCTTTTGCAGGTTGTCCACAATGATGAGAAAACTATTACGAACAGTATAAATTTTTCAATCATGTTGATGTTTTCTTATAAAAATGGTATGAAGTAATTATTTTCATTACTCATATGAAGCATTATCTCAAGTGCTGTGCCACTCACACTGTGCGCATGTGCGAGCATGACAACACAAACCCATATTCCCATCTCCTTGGCTTAATCAGAGATGATAAAAATCTTCAAAGTATTTCCTTATGACTGTATGAATGCCTGAGTCCTCATTATTGATGGGATGCATTTCTTATCAAAAGGCTATAGTTAAAAAAAAAAAAAAGTTAAAATTCTGAGTGCATACACAGAAAAAAATTAATTGAAATTAAAAAATAAATCAGGAACCTAAGGTAAAAGAACTGGGAGGAGGGGGTGGGGGGACTAATCCTTGGGGAAAGGTAAGGACTATGAAGACAGAAAAAAAAAATTTCTTTGTGATTGTAGTGGCTTAGTGATCGTAGTGGCTTATAATATTATAATGAGAGTGATCTACAGCTTTCATTCTCAGTCCCAGCACCGGTGACATTTTAGGCCTGATAACACTGCTATAGGAGGGTATGCTTTACATTGTCACTACTCACTAGAGGCCAGCAGCATCCAGCCCTCTACCCCATCAGTTGTAAAAACCAAAAATGCTTCAACTGAGGCAAAAACTTGCCCCCTGTCAAGAACCACTGCTCTAACCTTTCAGTCACCAACTGAAAAAAAGGATTACCCTTGTTTCTCTGAAATCACCTGAAGGGTAGAAAGCAACTTTTAAAATCCACTTAAAAACAACACTGATTCAAGTGAGTTTTCCAGCTACAGAAGAGAAAGATTGGGACATTTATTTAGTTTTTGCCCAGGAATTTAATATTATAAGGATTTACATAATGGACATCTTAAAAATCTGAAATATCAAATGAAGTATCTTCTTTTCCCTTATTCATTCTTTTTCCCGTATGCATTCATAAAATACTACCAATCAAGCAGCTAGAGATATGGAAATATATTCATTTTACATTAGTGTCATGGATAATATAAGAGATACCTTCACTTCACATAACTTATATTATTTAGTATTTACAAAGAATAATTAAGCAAGTGTTTAATCTAGGTCAACTATTTTGCTAAATGCTTGATATATATGCATTATCTCACTGGAAGAAGAGATAAATCAATTTAATATCACTACCATCATTTACAAAATTCGTAACAGAGGTTTGGTTGTAGCCAATCTTCCCAATAAACTTGCAAAGAATTTAAATGCGAGTAAAATACAGTAATCAGCATGTGAACACAATAGGCCACACCCCAGCATGGAGGTGAGGAAGAGAAGCTGTATCAAAATCTTGGAGGCTACTAGAGTAACAGTGATGGGTAAGTCACCACCAGTGACTAATTAGCAGAGTTCCTACATTACTCCTAAATGTTTAACTTCTAAGCAATAAATTTTGGAAAAGAAGTACATTCAGAAACCCCAACATAAAAGAGAAAAGGAAGAAAGGTCTTATTATCCAAAAAGCAACAACAACAACAAAAAAGAATACACACTAATACAAAATAAGCACTGGATTCTCTTGATTAATATACTTAAAAATTAAAATGAGCCCCCTTATTTTCAGGAGCATTTTTTATTGACATATACTTCACACAACATCCAATTCACCATTTAAAATGTACACTTAAATGGCTGTCTTGCTGTGTAACCATTACCGCTATCCATTCCAGAACACTTCCATCACCCCAGAAAGAAATCCCATACCTATTACAGTTAGTCTCAACATCCCCTCACCAATCACAGAGCACTCACTAATCTACCTTCTTTCTCTATGTATTTGTCTGTTCTGGATATTTCATGTCAATATAATCATGCAATATGTGGCCTTTTGTGTCTGGCTTCTTTCACTTAACATTATGTTTTCAAGGTTCATCCATGGTGTAGCGTGTAAGGGTCCTTCTCATGGCTGAATAATCCTTTACTTTTTGCAGCAATTAAGTGAAGCATTTCAAGCACTGTGTTTAGACATGTCACCTGAAACATTTTCAGCCACTCCTGGAGGCCTGTAGGTGGTTGGACAGATGTAATTCTGCGTCGTTGTTGCCCTTGGCCATTGGCTGCTCTCAGGTCTCCAAAAGTTGTTGGTGTTGCTGAACATGGTACAAGCCCAGTGGTACTACAAAAACAACATAAGAGTGGAAACAAAGATAGGTATTTATTAAGAATAATTGGCTCTAATTTTAAAAAGCATGTGATGTGGCATATTTCAAATATCAATAGAATTATTATTTTTATTTGCTTATTTCCAGAGAGCAAGGATATACAAAATCTATTCTGCTATTCTTAGAGCAGGTTTCCTCCCTCCTACATAGCCACCTGTTATTATCTCAGCAATGCTAACTGCCACCAAATGACAGAATCTCTATGGCAAAACTGCAACTTCTTGACACAAATAATGTTAAAATATTTCCTTAGAAGATAGAGGTTCTACTCTGTTATGACTGGTCTTCAGTGACTTAATTAAATAGAAGTTTAAATTTCCTTTATAAAAAGAGTTGTGAAACTTACTAATGCTTTAAAAAATTCCTATGTAGCAGCAGTGTGCTCATATATTTTAGACATTTCACTACACACATTATTCCTTAAGTTTCAACTCAGATGTTTTCTAAATTATTTATAATATTTATCTCTTTCTCTCCAACTTTCCATTTTCATTTGTAAGGCTTAGTCTAGATAACATTTGACAGGAATAAGCCTTTATTAGACATGTATTTATTCAAAACAGTAAGTATTGAAACCCTACTAAATTATATGTAAAATTTAAAAAAATGAGATCATCTGAACACTTGTATCCAATCATTTAAACTCTGAGACATTAAAGAAAATAAACCTCCAATTCTGCCACCAGTAAAATCAAAGAGCTAAGACTAGATGATCTATCTCTAAAATTGTCCAAGTCCCCTAAAAATGACTAGTAGCAGAAAAAGTAGTTATAACCAAGTTATTAATATATTAAACTTTACTTTCTAATTTCAATACATAATTAAATTATTTAATTGAGGTAAATACTGAATCTCTCTATTGTGGAGACATTTGAAATGAAAAACTTCAGGAAGACTCATAATTACATTTGTAAAATAATCTTCAGTTTACTGAGCTATGATAATAAAGTATTTTATATCTGAAGAACATACAAATTATAGCCTATTAGCTGAATATCTAAGCTCTGATAAATTACTAATGAAACAACACCCTCAGTTCTTTCTATCCAGCGTATTTCATTATTTTGTTAAAAAATGTATCTTAGTCACCAGATTTTATAAAGGAATCTTCATATCTACCATCTTTAAGCCTTTTAACATTATACATCCAAGATAAATCTCTAACATACAACAATGAAATCTATTTTCCCATCTATCAAATTTCTTTTTGTTTTCAATGTTTATTTTTGAGAGAGAGTCACTTGAAGAGAGACACAGCGTAAGCAGGGGAGGGGCAGAGAGCAGGAGACACAGAATCCGAAGCAGGCTCCAGGCTCTGAGCTATCAGCTCAGAGCCCGATGTGGGGCTTAAACTCACAAACTGCGAGATCATGACCTGAGCTGAAGTCGGATGCTTAACCGACTGAGCCACCCAGGCACCCATGCTGTCTATCAAATTTCAAAGGTAAGCTCTATTTTCTTCTCCAAAATGAAACATAATATGATCATAAATTTTCTAATAAGGAAGATAGAAAATCATAGTTTCATTCTTATTATTAGAAAATCTGTCAAAAAAGTTAAAAAAAACATTAAATATATACTGACAAAGTCTCAAAAAAGACATGGAAATCAGTATGTGGTTTGGTTTGCTTTGCTAATTTATATGTTAAAAGATTTGCACATTTTTAGGTACTTTCTCAATATAAAAAGTGAGCAACTAAAGACAAATTTTCATAAAATGTGTTCTGTAGTAAAAATTCAGCATTTGTTTACAAGCTGCCTTAAACACAACTGAACAATTTAATATCCGTACCCTGGTATCAGCCATATTAATAGAAGACCAAAATGACATGGTTCACTAGAATCTATACATTAAAAATAGTACATTTTTAACATTAAATTCAATGTTCTCATCTAAGAAATAGTTGATCAAGACTAGATGGAAAAAGCAAAAATGAAGTGAAGAGTTTCATGTGTCTCTCTATCACCCCACACCCTCTGGTGGAAGTGCCAAACACAGTGAAATTGACAGGCAAAGGGTAACTAAGGGGGGAACAATTAACATGGGAACCCACACAGAAAGCATTTCTTAAATAACTAAGAGATAGTTTTATTTCTCACCTCTATATGATCTCTGCATTTTTTGCATATAAAACTATTTAATTTTATGATTTCTAAATTTCATAGGAGAGCATTTTAAAAAAGTATTTGCCACAACTTAATGACATCGAAATATAAATTCTTTCTTTAAAAAAAAAAAAAGAGATGCAATCTCTAGCACTGCTCCATCACAGAAACTTATGTCTGAGCAATGTTAAATTTAATGCATCTTATATAATAAACATAACTCTAAATCAAAATATTTAAGGAAAAAAGAAGAAATGTTACCATCATGAAGTTCTTAGGGCTTCTATAGCAAACTTCCTATCAGTGACTTGAAGAAGTGACAATTACGCAGAAAAGACTAAAAAAGCTCTGAAGATACTTTTGTCATTTAAATCTTAAAATACCACATTCCAAATGACATCCAAAGCCATTTTTAATTGGCTGGGTAATAGATACTGTGCTTAAGTTAGCCTAATTAGCGTGAGAGTGGGAAAAGTTTTATACTGATGCAAAATCCAAAAAATGATGGAATGGTGCATGAAACAAGACTACAATTGTATTTCGTTGTTATGGAAACTAATTTACTGGTGCGGATATGTATGTGTTAAAAACATAAGATCTACCAAGCAAATAAAAGGGGTTTCTACCACAGGAAGATTTAGTTAATAACTGTGAGGTTTATTTCACTGTTAATAAATGTATCTTCAATTTTGCATATATAAATATCTACCCTAGAGCAGCTGTTGCTATAGTAACAAGATATATTTGCTCATATTCATATTTTAGAACTTACTTTTTAGAATTCCTTAAAAACTGTGATTTAAAATTTTTGCTTATAAGAGAACTTCTGCTTGTGTCTTATTTCAAAGTATTAGTAAGAAAATATAAGCTACAGTGGTAGTCATTCTTCTTATTTAAGACTAAGTATTTCTCAATGTTTAGTGATCTCAAAATGTGTTACAGAGTCAATCAGTACCAGTAACATTATAATTCTATGAGAATAAACTGGAAGAAATGCTTTTGGAATCATCAGCTCTTTAAAGAAACATAAGAATCATGAGAAAATCAATTATGGTTAATATTACCTTGTATATTCTGAGACTTTGCATGGTTTCTTTCCCAAAGAAAAAGAGCGGACCTCAGAACCATGGTCCAATTTTCTTTTCATCTATAAGGTAAAGCAAATAAGATAGGTTTAAAAAAAAATCACCTGTCCAACTATCATAGCTTCACATTAGCATTGGTACTATTGAGATAAAAATTCTTAAATTTTCATAAGCCTAAATTTTCACCAATTAGGCATAGTTAATGTATGTAGAAAATAAATGTCCTATGGTTTCTTCTACTAGTTCTACTTTATTTTACTCTTTAAAGACCAGAAGGGTGACTACTCCCCACCCACAAATATTTTGTCCAGAAGAATAGCATATGGTAATTTAAAAATGATATTCATCATACATATTCCTTGAGAGTGATATATCTTTCATGTTTTCTAGTTTAAGAACACAGGGGGAAATGTCATGTTAATACACACATTAAAGAACCATATTTAACTTATCTCTTTTAGTGATCATCATTTTCCTTTGAAAACATATTTCAAGAAAAAACAGACCACAAAATTCAAAATTTCCAAACCCGGATGGAAGTAACAGTAACTGAATTTAAAACACATATTTATTATAAAAGTGTAAAGAGAACAATGTATATAAGATGATCTTGAAAAGTAATTACAATGAGGCATAAAGCAATGAATATGGGCAATGAAGAGGGTAAAAAAGTAAATCTGTAACAGGAGAGAGGTCTGGAGGTGGTATAATAAAGGTGGAAAAAAGCCATCAGTTGATATTTACACAGAATATAACTTCATTGACTGATGTGCACTCAGGACAAAATATTCTAACTTGAAAAGCAACATCACCAAAAATGTTTAAAAAGAACGAATTATACATCCTTGTAAGGTATATCCAACATCTATACTTTTAAAGTATTTCCTTATGCTATATGTGTGTAAATACATTCAGAATTGTATTTTGTCAATATCAATATTGAAATATTTATTTTTTACATTTTACCATCCATTAACTGAGGTCATCTGACTACAGATACATTATAAAACTAGAAAATAAGATCTGATAAGATTCAACTTTTTCTATTTAACAACCCCCTCAGATTTGTGTCTGCTAATTAATTACTGTACTATGGAAAATTACATGGAGGAGGAAGCCCCAGAGTGATAAGACAGCTACCCTCATTTTTAGAATAAGGTAAAAACCCTTGCTTTGCAGCAGACTTAGTTTCTCACCTATTGCCTCACATGGGAACATCATAAAACAGCATGCTGCATTATAAATACTAAAGAGAACCATCAAGACTCTCACAAATTTTGAACCACAAGATGGGTAATAAAGACTATTTTTATCATCATGAAAAAGTCTTCCAAAATACAGTGATGATCTTATGGTATCAGGAGCTAGAGTGAGGGTACAGCAAGCTTGTTCACAATTTATGTCTTAGTTCAAGAAATACCTACTGGAAAGAAATGGAATTGGTCTCAATTCAATCCTTCAGAAGTTCCTGTACTCATTATGTTGTTTTAAAGTGATTCCTCTCAAAAACCATCATTTCCTTTCTCCAGATAATTTTAATAAAAACCAAAAATAAATATATAGGGTTTAATATATAGATAGCCACGTGCTGGCATCTATATAAATTACAGACACACACGTACACATACACGCAATTGTATCTATCAGGAAGGTCAATTGGTACAGATTACCTTAAAGATCTAGCTTTTTTAATAACTTGCACAGATTCTTATTTTCAAAATTACAGTGAGAAACTTTGAGAGTCATTCTAATTAAGCTGTGATACTGGCTTTCAGAACTTCCCTGGGTATCTTGTAAATACACATTGGTGCAAATGCCATTTGCCACCAAAAGCAAACTTTATTTCCATCTTAGAAACCCTTCAATGGATAAAAATACCCAAAATACATATCAAGGGAACCATTTGGAAAGTATTTTTATTTTCAGAATATTTTACAAAATAAAGCACTTTCTATAGGACTATAGAAGTCTTTTAAATATTATATTGTTTACTGAAAAATCTGACTTTAGAACCAAACATTAATTCTGCAATTTTTCAAGGGGCACAGAAAGTAAATACGATCTTTTAAAATATAAGTCCCAGATATTCTAGTGATTCTAGACTTTGAAAGAGTCAACTACAGAAAAAGAGAAGAAATATGTGTAAGATACAGAAAAATTAAAGGCAAAAGACTCACTAAAAGCCAACTAAGGGTAGAGTATTTCCAGGTCAGCATTTAACGGAGCCACATTTCTAAAGTCTAAATATATTTTAGTGAAAAATTCCCGGATTAAAACACACATTTTATTTTAAATTTAAAGCTGTTTACAGCAAACGTTGTCTTTGCATTACTTGCTTACATTCACGATATAAAACCAAATACCAGCCATCCAGCCACCCACCCAAATTAGAGGATACTGCAGCCATCTCTGATGATACAGATTTTCCTTCTCAGGCAGGCACACACACACACACACAATCATACAACACAGGAAGAAAACAGATTACTTACTTTGTAAAAAATCATTTTTAGTGTGCCGTAGAAACCCATATTTTCTGTATTTTTCCCTTTCAGTGATTCTGTGCCCCCGTGTGTCCGGCTGCTTGGCAGTCTCTGACAATATAAACCTTTTTCAGGTAGGTATGTCACAGATTCTAATGTGGACATGCTCAGGCACGTCAGAAAGGGAAGATTAGGGAGCAGAACCGGCAACAAAACTCCACAGTAAAGGCAAATGCAGCTCAGTATCAAACCGCTTCTCGGGACACACATACATACATGCAGCTTGACTGAGGAGAACTCGAGGGAATAATGAGAGAGAACCGAGAAGATTATTGGAGGAGACTATGCCCTGTCAAAGCCTTGACTGAACAGATTCCTCCCTCAGCAGCAGAGGGATCAGATTACATCTTCCCTTGAACACAGAATGGTGCAGTCCAGGATTCAGCAATGCAGACTGCACATCAATTATATGGTGATCCGCTCCAGGGAGCCCGTAAGCACACAACGCACTCAACGGAGGGAGGATGTGGGCAGCAAATGAGACCGCCCCCACACGACAGCCCCCTGCCCCTTTCAAACTTTCAGGAGACTATTTTGTATTTTGTAAAACCTGCATTTCTGAAGAGTTTTAAATGGCAAGCATCCTTTCCACAAATAAGTGCTTTCAGAAACATTTTGAAAATAGAATAGATTTTCCATCCAGTCCTCCCAACAGAGGCGAGGCAGGCTATTTCCACTAACTGTTACCCTATTGCAGTCCTGGCACAGAGCGATCACATTTTTCAAGTAGCTTAGGAGATACAAAATGAGCAATCCCAGAGGGAGAAATTAAATATTCTTTTTTTTTGGGGGGGGTACAATAAAGTAAACCAGTTTGGAGCATATAGCATTTGCGGAAATTATATAATAAGTTATATTTTAACCTGCATACTTCTTATATTAGCATTTAATGAAAATATTCCGTACGCTTTTCCATTTCCTTCATTTAAAATATAGTTTTCAAGAAAATTACCACCCACTTCATCAATTCTTGGTAATCATGACGATATCTTCTTAAGACTACCAGACTAGTATTAAGCGTGCAAAGTTTGGCCAAAAGACTCTATTTCTCCAAAGAAAGCAAAAACTGGGCTCATTGGAGAGTCTTACCCTTATCTGTTCATTTAATCTTGAGTAAACAGGATGTACTGCACTTCTACCTACAAAATTACTTTGACAATGTGTACTGCTTATCATTAAAAAGCCATTTTACATAATAATAAATACCAAAGTTTGCCTGAAGGCAACCTTTTTCTCAGAATGACTACTTCACAAATCTAGATATTTTATCTTGCAACTTGCTACACAACTAGCTTAGGAGGGAGGCAATTATAAGATTCCTTGGACTAGAAAGGCCCATTATTAAGGGTCTAGTTAATTAACTCCTACCCTCCCCATTAACATTCTTTATTACAAGTAAACTGTGTGCCTATAGTTATTTAAGTACTTAAAAAGTTTCTTCAGAAAAAAAGAAATAATATTTGGACTTACTACATTTTAATACTCTCCGCTATAGTTAACAAATGACTTTCATTAGGAAAATGATTCTAAATGCTGCATAACATCGTATCATAACTTTAAAAATAACTAAGTTTACCTTTATAAAAGACGTTAAGTTAGTGTAATGTATTTTACTTTAAAAAACAGAAATAAGATAATCTAAAATTTTATGAAGATGTACATCTTGGATTCTTCTGGAAAGTATATTCTATGTATTGTATTTAAAAAAAAATCTGACTCTTAAATTCTTACCCTCAAAAACAATATGTACATGTACCCAGCAAAAAGTTAAATTTCTAAATAAACAATTAGCTTACTTCAAAGGAAAGTTTTTTCTAAACAGAAATCTCTCTTAGGGAAAAATAAAATCCGACTGTTAGGAACAGACCCATAAACCCTTTTGTTAGAAGATTCAGAGCACTCAAGATTTTAAAAAATACAAAGCCAAAAAAAGTAATTTCCCCTCCACCATCAGCCTCAGTTCTGGGCCATCTGAAGAAACTAATTACAAAATGAACACCTGACATTTTCTCTAAAATTTGTCAGTGGTAACCAGCTTATTAGAGGACAAATGAACGGCCCATCAATCATGTAACAGTGTATACCTTGACTTCATCTGAAATCATGTCCTCTTTTTAGATGAAGTAACTTTTTCAAGTTAAGTCTACTCAGGTGAGGACACAGACCAACTTTAATAAACCAGAGATACTTCCTCAAAACCTAAGATATTTAAGGAAGAAAATAATTTTCTATATTCAAAGGAATGCTCTTATAGTTACATGGCTCCTTTGTAAGGTATGAAGTTAAAGGAAAATCTGACCCTCGCAAACATATGCTTATATGTAGGTATGCATATTCATGTTTTATTTTTGAATAGGTAAATATTTACATGATTCAAAAATCAAAATGATAATCAAAAGTATACACTGAAAAGACTTTCCAACACCCCACACTCCCATATTCCATGGGTCCCCTTTGACAATTATTTTTATTAATTTACCCTTTGAGTAAGAATGTATAAACATTATATAAGTACTCATGAAGATTTTATTTTCCCAAATATTTCAATAATTCTCCCCATCATCCTGTTTACAATACTAATTTGAACTGTGAATAAAGAATTTGGCAAGCAAAACTAGTCAACTAAATCTCTAACCAGATTTCAAATAGAAATAATTTTCAATATTCTCTAAAGTTCTATTAATGAAAGTTGTGATCTATTAACTTCATCATGATATATATATATATGTGAACAAAAGCAAATAAAAGCATTCTCCATTCCTATTTCTGAAAGTCTTGGCTAAAATACAGATATTTTTATTATTTATTTATTATTTTATTTATTTATTTATTTATTTATAATTTGGTTTTGTTTTGAGAGAGAGTGCAAGCACACTTATGGGCAGGGGAGAAGAACAGAGAGAGAGAGAGAGAGAGAGAGGGAGGCAGGGAGGGAGGGAGAGAGAGAATCCCAAGTAGGCTTCACGCTCAGTGCAGAGCCTGCTGCAGGGCTCAATCCCACAACGCTGAGATCATGACCTGAGCCAAAATCAAGAGTCTCATACTCAACCAACTGAACCATCCAAGTGCCCCTAAAATACAGATATTTAAAACTTTATTCAGAGACTTAAGGTTTTTAGTAGTATGAATGAAAAAGCCTATACGTATCTATATCTATCTTTTCCGATTCTTGTGGGAGACAAACATTTCAAAACTGAGATCAGTCCATAATCTATGTTAAATAAGTTTAGGAAACAAAGTATTTTATGCTTCATGCTAGAATGTTAACTGGTAAGTTCACTGAAAAAAAGACTAGTCAACCATTATAGCTGAGACAATACTTGTGTTTGTCATACAATTTTTTAGAATCACTACTCAATGTATTAAATATATTTTC